>NSJX01000010.1:2655-291848 GCA_002286715.1 Dentipellis sp. KUC8613
GACGTCTCTCGTTCGGCTCGTACAGCTCGAATTGACTGTGTCGGCGTTCCTCGATGCCTGTGCACAGAACGCATGCGCACAGACGTTACACAGCTACGTTCCTCCGCAACGCGCCCGCGACCAATGCAGACGACATGATCCCATGCAGCACATTCAACTCACAGAACCTCGGACGGCCCTTATTTCTACACATTATGAATGGTATGTTTCTTTCCCCGCCGTTTATTTAGCTCATGTAGTTGACAGTGCTGACTTACAGGCACCGCTGCCGACTTACAGGCACGCTCAATCTCGACTTCTTGTCCGGCCAGTAATTCGACAACTCCGTGCTGCAGAGCCTCTGTTCTGGTGAGCTGGTACACGTCCTCTGTGGCGACTTCAACACCGCACCCGTCACGCTTTCTGCAGCACACGGATGGCGCTCGTCTCGTGACTCTCGGCGCTGGATCCGGCTGCAGTATACTGCATGCACAAGTCAATCGCAAAGCTCGAAAGCCAAAGCCTCACTCCTCGTTCGCATGCTTCCTCATGCGATTTCATCCGTGTCGAGTGTTGCGAACTGTAGTCAGATCTTCGAGTATGCACCATGGATATACCTGGACCCCAATGATACCCACTAACATCATTATTTTTGCCGCCTGCTCCATCAAGAAGAGCATACGTACTTGCATGTGGTCTGAAGAGACAGGAGATTTGGCAGAGGGCTGAATACGAGTAGTACAGGTACGTCGCTTGCTTCTCACCTGCAAGCCGACCACAGATGCAACAGTAGATAGGAGCTGGGATGGTAGAAGATCAAGCCAGGAGTAGAAGAAGAGGATGGTATGCTACGAGTGCTTGAGTAGGTGCGTCATTCTCGATAGGCCTCCGTGTTCCCCAATGGCGCGTCGTTGGTGTGCCAGGTAGACTACAGCCCCATGCCTCGGCCCATATGATCTCGATAGCGCAAGCCCAGCTCGCGCGCTATGCTGGACACGCTGTCGCCGAGGAAACTTGCGTAGTGGCGGCGCGCACCTTCACCACCTCGCCGATCTTGCGCCCGCAGCATCTACCGCCCGCTGGATCGCCTTCGCGATTGACGAGCGCTAGCCAGGGCGATACACTAGCCCTTAAACGCGAACGCGACAACTTCGCAGGGAATTGTCGTCACCTCGAAAGTGAGCACAATCCACGACGACTTCATGCACGCTGTCCGTCTGCTGTTGAACGACGCGCACTCTGTTTTCCCTGTTTGTCATTGCCGCCGGGTCGCTCCAACTAGAAGACCTGCAGCGCTTCTAGCCATCCGCTGCAGCTCGGGCGCACGTGTCTCCGGAGGGACGCTCTAAGGTGGTGCATGGAGTGCTATGCCATCATGGAGGACCTATCCGTTCGAGTTCAAATTCTTTCTATACATAACGCCAGCATACCTAGAGACACTATGTAAATCCATAGCAAAAAATTCAATTATTATTACTATTGTAGCGTACAGAAACGTATATGCGCTGGGATCTTCAATCAATGATACTCGCGAGACACGGTTGAGACGCAGGCGTTGTTGGGGCTCCACCTGGATCGTACTTCGCGGTCGTAGGCCCTCGCGAAGTGATGAGCCTGCTTCTCAATGAACATATGCACCTTATATTCCGCATGAAAGACGCGCAGGACACAGGACACATATTCCGTAGACAGCACGAAGGCGAACTCCCGGGGGAACTCGGCCGACCCACAGATGTCACAGAACACACGGGGGAGGCGCGCTGGCACGAATGCAAGGCGGGCACCCAGAATACGAACGTGGTGCGTGGAACGAGGAACAAGCCTTGGTCGGCCCGTGAGGATGGAAAGAGGGAGATTCTTGTTGATCTTGTACACGCGGATTTCGGGCGACGTTCTTGCACGGTAAGGATATCGCACGCAAGGTCGGCGTCGAGGTGAATGATATGTACAGCTTTCAACATTCTATACCAATATCCACTGATCCTCTACGCGAGCGATCCCCCGTCTCCTCGAAAGGCAGCGAGCCTCGCGCACGACTCGGATGCAAGATATCTGCATCAACGCAGCGAAGGCGAGATGTCAGGAAGATGCATACCTAAAATTTTCGTTTTGTACCTGACGCCGCAGCGTGTCGCGTCGTCCGGCCTCTCCATGCGCAAACGAAGGCTGTTTGACCCGCACACTCCTCCAAAGCGACTCCTTCGTGACGGCAGTGGCTCTTGTGACAAACGCCTTCTCGACAGACTGCGCGTTCTCGCAGTTAGAGTGACGTCTGAGGAAAGTTGTGGTAGCAATTGCGAGGAAGGGGCATCTAGATCTGTGTCCGCTAGACAGGTCGAAAGGTCAGCGATCTCATAAGGCATCGAGGCATACGTACGCCAGGAGACGCGCGCGCGTCGTGAGTACCTTGAGTAGGAGGCGCGCTGCTCGATGCAGCGCTGCTTGGTTGACGTGTCGATGTCATGGAATGCCAGTGAGGCCTATACGACTGTCGCAAGTCGCATCTCCGCAACGTCGTGCCCGTTGCCCGTTTCCCTGAGCAGAGGGCAGACCGCATGAGAATGGTCGAGCCAGCTCACGATAGCTCGTCGAGGCTGCCCGCTCTCAGCCCAAGGTACGTTCGCAGGGAGCGCGCGGGCAGCGGCTCTGCGGGCTCGCATGACGGCTCGAACAGGGACGCCTGCAACGAGACTTATATTCCCACAGATTTGCCGGTTCCGCTGTCCGACTTGAAGCTTGAAGACGTGCGGGCTCGGCGCAAGGGTGAAGCGTGCGAGTGCGGTAGGGGCCCGTGGACTACGGCTGAGAATCCATCGAGCGATGTGTGGGTGCTGATGGTGTGGTCGAAGCCGTACCGGAAAAGCATCATGGTGCTTGTAAGGCCGCTGCTACAAAGATGTTAGCTCGCACGAAAGGAGAGAAGGATGGAAGGGAACGAAAGGAGAGAAGCTCACCACTGCACTGCGTCGAGATGGATGGATCACGATCCCTACGGACAGACGTGATGACTGGGACGCTCAGGCTTTTCTTGAAGATCATACGTTCCCCCTGCTTGACTCTGCGCGCGAGTTCGTCAATCACATGGCCAGAGTATGATTATTCCATGTCGGCGACGGAGTCAGAGATTGGATAGATGAGGTAAATAAAAGTCTCAGTAGAGAGCCAAGGAATGGAATGGTCGTCTGCGCGAGGAGTTGAGGAATAGGCCGATGAGTGACTCAACACTGGCAATGGGCCGGGCCGTCCTGGCCCGGCCCAAGCGCCTGTGCTGCCTTGCAACTACTCACGCTCTCATCAACGTTTGTCCGTGCTTCAGGCTGGCTTTGGGCGGCCATTTGTCGGCGAATGCGGCCCCAAGGCAATTTGACGGATTCTCGCGTTTTCTCCCTTATCGTACGCTCCCATTTGACTCTCAGTCCCCTGCAGGCCGCCTTTCAAGTCCTTTCGCCTGCTTGTGCTCGAGCAACATGAATATCTACGCTCAGATCGTCGCGCGCAGCTGCCTGAGACCGCATCAGCGAGCAGGGCGAGGTGCAAATCAAAGGTGCATCCTGGGCTACTCTTTGCTCCCGATCTATCTGTCTCATCTGCGTATCCTTGCGACAGACGCCGGCATAGAGGGCGCCCTGCTCTTCCTTCTACGCGCTCTCGGGCGATAACTTCCCCCATCTTATGAACAACACCGAGGCCTGGCATCAGCGTTCCGTGCAGTATATCGACCAATGCCCAGCTCAATTGTCTCAACATGAGCGACTACAACGTCAGCTACACATCGGCTAATTCTGACTCTGCTGTGAGTCTCATCCTTTCGCTTCCTTTCATGTCTGTGCTTGGGTGCGGTGGGTATGTGGGCTGCGGCCGCGTATCCACTGGCAAGGCATTCATGCTCGGCCATTCAACAATCCGGACCGTGCGTGCACCTCTCCAGTCCCCTTCCTGCGCTCTGGAATTGAGGGCTGCCCCTGCCCGCCCAAAAAAAGAGGCCCAGCTCACTGGGGCTGGTGTCAAGAGTCGCCACTTCCTGCTGCCTGCCTAAAATCCGCCTGGAAGTAGAGCGCACACCTCCGTGCGCTTCTTTCAATCTCGTCTCCATCGCAGACAGTTTGCTGATGCTGGTTGTCTCCATCGCCGGGGTAGACTTACGGCGAATGTATAACACCGAAGCTCGCGGGGCTCACGCCGGACGTGTCGAGTGTTCCCGAACCCAAGACGATGGGCTAAGGCTTCAACGGCGGCCTCTTCTCTGTACTGACATCGTGTCTTATACAGTCTTTTGCAGCAGAATATCCAGAAGGCGACCATATGCCCCATCGGACCCTACATCGTGGACCAGCCGTCTGACGCACAGTGCGCGCTGAGCGACGGACATGAGATTCGGATCCGTACGTGTTATGGTCGCGCTCGGGATTGACCAGAGTATTGACGTCCCGCGTTCTCGACAGATGGATACCCGGTAGTATCGATACGTACGTCAAATGCGCATCGCTTGCGCTATGGTGTCCTGGGGCTGATTTTGGCCCTTGGTGACCTCTTTCCAATGCCATAGCGTGTTCTCCGAGCTCTAGTACGTGGTGCGTGATTCCTCTGATATATACCTTAACGAAATGCACGCCCTTTGCCTTTGCATTCTCGCTTGCACAGATGAAAGTAATACAGCTCGTCTCCGGCGTCACGCCCGCCTAGGGTGACCTTGTCGTGCAAGCTACGGCCATGCTATTCTCTCGCGCCTCCTAGAACGACATGCCACTCGAGTTCTGGACCGTAGAGTATCTGCTCTGATCGCCGCGTAACAGCAGTACATGGAAACCAGACGGCTAGAAAATGAACGACGACATACACGTCATCGAGGAAGATAGGGAAAGAAGGGGAGGACCGCTGTAGAGCGACGTACGCCTGTTCGATTAGCCGATATCTACACCCCGGCCAAGGCACAGTCGCAGCGTTCTCTGGCCATCATCCTTTCAGTTGGACAAATCTCAACCACGCCGCACTTCTGTATCTTTTTCGCAGCGAATTCTTGGCCGGCGCGCCTCTGCATTCGCGCCTGCACCCCACGATGTGCCGAGCATTGAGTCGAAGATCTTGAGCTTGAGGTCTCCGTGTACGCTCCGCCAGGTACGTGGTCCTTGTATCCGGTAGTTCTTCCTGACCTTGTTCGTTTCAGTCGTTTGGCTGGCGCCGGTCGAGCCTGCACGAGATTGAAATTTTGTAGGCAGCGATAACAGCTCATACTTGACTTGTCGAACGTCTCCACCGTGCCCTCGATGTTGATGACTCTGTCACATTCAAACATCACAGATGGTATGTACGCTTGCTCGCTAGTTCATCATGCTCGTTGCTAATGTCTTAGGAATCGAAATATGCATATCTACGATTCGGCATACAAGCTGCCCGACCTGTCGACCTCTGCCCTCAACAGGCTCCTGTCAATGATTAGACGGATGGTCCAAAACGGCTTCTGCAGAGCCGCGCTCCGAACCTCGCCTCTATCCCCGTCCCTCAATCAAGACCCACCCGCGCGATCCTCGTAAGCTGCTCCATGACGACCCACCGGCCTGCGATATTTGCGCTTGCGGACGCGGTCAGCGACATCGATCGGTTCGTCGTCATCGATGGATTTCCAAGGACGCTGCTGACCGCAGCGTGCAGGCATGGTATCCAGGATGTCACGGGCGAGCTTTCATACGCTCACAGGCCCTGAAAATGGGTCCTCGGTCCCCACGCTCCCGATCTTGGTGCCCTTGGCTGACGTCTCTCTCATATTCAACCCGAACTATGATGCGCACCATGTCGTCTATGCCCCGAACGAGAGCCTCAGTAGCTCGTTTGTGAATCTGCGTAGGAACGTGTCCGACGTCTACGAGCTCTATGTACGCTGGTTCACGATGCCCTCAACCGCGTCGTCCCGAGGAAACACCACGACGCCCGTCGAGCTCACACGCAACTACGTCGCTTATTTTGGGGCAAAATTCCCAATCGGCAGCACGCATATGCGGAACTTCGTGTCAGTGCGCGGAGTCAGATTCTTGAGGCGCGCTAGAACAGTCCTGTCAAAGTCATCCAGTCATCTTCGCAGCACGTGTTCGGTACGCCTCTGCTTATTCTGCTGCCCTTGCCTTCGTATTGACGCGCGTGATTTATGTAGTACAGTCTTCGTGGGCGGCTTGCCATTTTCAAGGCTCCTCTCCGCCCACCCGCAGATTGCACAGACCTCCTCCAGCTAGCTTGTCTGCATCTTTGTCCACAGTACCTTCGTGACTAATCTAAGCGAGAACTCGAAGACCCTGCGCTCTATATAGCACCCACGAATGATATGTTTCTTTTCCGTCTGTGTGGCCCACCCTGACTACCATCCCACAGGTCTGTTCAAACATATCATCCGGATTGATCACTTCATTCCGCATAACATCACTTTTGGGGAGTCGAGATGTGCCTTCAATAGGAACACATCTCCGCGGCCACTGCATTTGCTGCGGCTCTGCACGCAACCGCAAGTATACTGCATGTGCGGGTCGAGTCACGAAGCTCGAAAGTCGCAGTTTCACTGTACACGTGTCAGATTTTTCTAACGCGCATGACCGGGCTTACTCAACTCTGGCAGTACTCACGAATACCTCGGCGCTCTCCCTAGCTTTCGCCTGGGCGGAGCCTGTGCGCTCTTGCGCCTAGGTCATAAGGGGCGGGAGATCCGGTAGAGGGTAGAACACGATAGTACAGGTGTGTCGTCAGCATCTTATTTCCATCGTCTTATAAAGAGGCATTGACACCGACATCTCAGCCCATTTGATCTCGACAGCAAACACCTAGCCCGCGCGCGATGCTCAACAGCTAACATACTGCTGCCAAGAAATTTGGCAATACAACTGGGACACACATTTCAATGGCTTGCACTTTTGCGTCCTCGCTGCCCTTGTGCTGCAGCATTGACTCTCCGCAGGTTCGCCTTTACAATTGACGAGCACTGGCTAGGGCAATCCATTTGCACTCGCGTGCGAACATGATCTCTGTATCAAAGCGCTGTTCTCAAGAAGGCAACCATGCACATTCAAGCTCGAGCTCGTGATTCCTTCGAAGCAACACCCTGGACTCTCGAGCAGAATGCTATGCCATTGTGCATGGGCATAGTAGCCCATGTTTGATTTCTTTACAAAGTTTGGTATACATAGAGACTCCATGTAAATCCGAAGTATTTCTCAATACCATTGCTCATACAGGTACATATCTTGTGCATGTGATGGATATCTGAGACAGAGAACCAAGAAAAAAAATAAGTACAGAGTGGTCAGCAGAAATCAGACTCAAGCTGGTTCAATTTCCAAGGTGTTCATCTCGACCACTTCTCCCTCCCCACCTGCCTCTTCATCACCTCCGATATGGTTTTTCCTTGCATGCCATGTGGAGGGTTTGAGCCAACTGAATTTGGTAGGGTGGGTCTCATTTGTAGGATGAATTTCACCTGCAGGTGCAGCAGGTTCCAGTAAGCTGATGCCTTTTTCAAGCAGGTCATCTAATGGACCCAATTCCTGTCATCAAATTATGTTAGTGAAGGGAAGGAGAAGAAATAGCTGACATACAGATAGCACTGGAGAATTTGCTTGGGCTAGTTTGAAGAATCCCTTAATATTCTGTGAGATCCCGCTATAGATTTCATAGTACATCAGCATCAACAATAAGAATATGACACAATCAACTTACAGTCTCTCTATGTTCACAGTCAAATGTTTTCGCCAGCCTGTCTTTTGATTCAGAGCTATCTCCATTTCAGCTGAGATAAGCTGCATACAGATGCAAATGTAATGTGTGAAAAATGATGGTGCCCAATGTGCATCAATAAATTTGGTCATTTTGGAAATAAATGATTTCCATATTTCTTTGTCAATCAAGTTATGCTTGTCCAGTATATAGAATACTCTCATGAGAGGAATGTGTCTAGCATACAAGGAATCTTCTGTTGAATAGGAACTATATACTTGGAAAGCAATTGAATTTAAGAAGTTATTCAAGTTAATGTTATTACTCAAGTATGCAATTGCTTGAGGTGAAGATCTATTGCTTGAGATGACATGTCGATACACATCTATCCAGCAATCTGCTTCATAATCTACATATTTATTTGAGCACAACACATACATTTCATGCATTGTTTTTGAAAAAGGAGGTGAATTCATCAACTCAGCCATTTCAGAATCATTAGCTATAAGTCTTTGTGATAAACTGCATGCACTACTAAATAGGGATTTGATGTCTTCAATGTTATCAGATGTTAATATTCTTTCAATACATTCCATCCACTTTTGTATCCACTGTGATGTTACAATAGAAATTGCATCTTTATCTTGACATATTTGTGACATTGCTATGGAAATGTTAATAATAGAATTTTCCCACATTTGCTCCCATATGGTGTCAGACATCTCTAGGATATTCATCAGTAATTTAGTCAGCTCCACACTTATTGGTATCTCTGTTTTGATATCTGATCTAGGTTCAGTCACAATCTTGAAGAGGAAAAATAATTTGCTTTGCTGCTTCTCATTGCATGCCTCAATGAAGGGATGGCCAAGTTCACTATTGTCAAGATAGTGCTCTACTATAGAGGATAGCAGGTCAAGATAAGGTGGCTTTAAGGTAACTTTACTCATTGAAAAGGAGTTCACAGTTGCCCAGGCAAGTATATATTCAGGACTATTATAATCAAGCCTAGGTGAATTTGAATACTTATAGCCATCACCATTCAGATACATTTTGAAACATTCTTGAATATAAGATCCTCCAGGAAGAAATTTCACAATGAATCTTTTTAACTGAAACTCAAATTCAAATGCAATGATCAACTGTCGTGGTGACTTTTCAAGTGCTGATACAAGTAAATTATATGTTGAACTAAAATCACTGCCAGAAAAATTATACTGCAACACATCTGTATCGTGAACTGGATGCCTAATGCCTTGCAATGTCTGATAATCCCAATATAGATCATTATCTGAGTGTTGGTCACGTGTTCTGAAACCACTGTCTGCTATATAAAAAATTATCACAGCCCATGCATAGTTTTTCTTCTCTTGATTGTGATTATCATCAATCTGTCTACACAATTGATGAACCTTTCCAAACAATGCAGAAAGATCCATGCCTTTCAAGAGCTCAAGTTTATGATGATAAAGATGCACACCTGACAGTGCTTGGATAACAATATTAGACACTGTCTCATTTGTTGAGAACCCATGGAGCCAGACTAAGGATTCCATGTCAAGGTCATACAGTCTTCCCTTTACTGTAGCACTCTCCAGCTCTCTTTGGGACTGAAACTTTATCTTTGATTTTTTGAGAAAATACAGAACCAGCTGTTTCATTTGAGAAATAAGCTCTGATATTGGAGTCTTATATGAGCACTCCACATATACTGCAGGCAGAGCATTGGCACCAAGGTAGATCATATACAATGCTGCTGCCAGCACTCCAGTCATACCTGCACTGACTGTATCCAGGGGCACCAAGAACAGCACAAGCCCAATGAAAAACAGCAACAGAGCAATGTGCATGAAAATAGGCAAGAACCCCACAATCTCAGACACATGCCACTTCTCAAGACCAGTATATCTGAAGTGTCTGATATGAGCCTTATCCTGGCCAGACCCAGAGATAGGTGACACATAATACTGCAGCCATTGTTTCACCAACACAGAGATCAATGCTGTAGCCAAGCTGAATGCCAGGCTAATGAACCAGAGCCTGTTGACCCATTGGTCAGATGCAGCAACCTGAAAGCCAGAAGTAGCATTCTGCTGAGACACAGGGATCACAGAGGGAGAGACACCATTAGCCATGGCCCTCTGGAGACCAACCAGTTCAGTGAGGAGCATTGCAGAGACCTGAGAATAGTCTGGCTGAAGAGACTGAGAGCTTTGGACTACAAAGGTAGTGACCACTGCAGAGAAGAGACCAGCCTGTAAAGATTACCCAAGAAACATTAGAGGGTCACATTGACTGAAGATGTAGAAGAACATACAAAGACAAGGAGGACATCAATGGTGTCTTTCCATGCTTCTACCATGTCATCATCCATCATCTTTGCTTCATCAAGGTACACCTTCCAGACACGAGCATTGGGCCCCATGCATTCACCATCCTCCTCAACAGCATATTTCCTCTGATAATCATCTGGATTCAAATACTCTGGAGACAAACACTCAGAGAAATGAGGTGTCAATTGAAGTAAGATAACCTACGGGTGTCCTGCTTCTTGTGTGGTACATTGAACATCTTCCTGGGCTTCTTCTTCTGAGCTGAATATTGGGGATAACTGACTGCAGGCATGTTGGCACCAGAATGCCCATCATCAGCACCTTCATCATCTGGTGCCTCACCAGGGTCAGACTGCTGTATGACTGCATCAGTAAAATTGTCCTACACCTCCACAAGACAGTCACTGACAGTATCTGAGATAATCTTGCTTTGATGGTCCTTCTGTCCTGGAGAAGAACCAATGCCAGTGACAAGGTTTGCATCTGCATCAAGGGTCAATAATAGATGAGGGATCTATCCATAAATGAAAGAACTTGCTGGAAGATGCTGTGGGCTCGTGTTCGGGTACAGCACTGTGGATTGATGAAAGCAAGGCTTTCACCGATGCACGTTCATGCTCTATATCGCCAGTGTCGCTTGCTGCAGGCAGTATATTAGTTCGGAATCTATCATGGATGAAGGTTACTCACTCGTAGGTGGAGCAGTATCAGCTTCGCCAAGAGGGTGAGCATTTGCTATAGAACCCTCTGGCGGAGACCCTTTATCGGGATCGTCGACTCTAATCACTAGTTTGCATTGACAGTCAGTAAACGGAAAGATACCCCGCAGTGGAAGATGAGACTTACTTGATGCCGTCGTTGAGGGCTTGTTGTTTGCAGTCGCGGGACGCAGGTTGCAGAGGGTATGTGCGGGGAACGTCGTGGTTAGAAGAGAGGAGCGTTGGGAGTGAGGACGACATGCAAGCCCTGTGCGACACGTGAGGATCTTCACGGAATCTGTGCGAACGACGACACGAGCGCCAGGGCCACACTATTTCCCTCGACACGCAACCCAAATTCTGACCTGCGGGATCCATCGCCCATGACCCATGGCGAACGCATAGGAGACGATGTCGCGCAATGTCATTTATGAAGGACGGAGGAGAGAAAAGGAGCGTGAGAGGAGAGGAGAGACAGACGACGTACTACGTCCGTCGAGACTCAACTAGTGCCCTTGAGCATAGAGTCGCCGGTACGCTGTCCCTCAGGCCTCAGGGTCTCGTCCCTCACTAGTTTGACTTTGTTCGTTTCAGCCATTTGATCGTTAAGTTCGGTCGAGATTGAAACAGCCATGCAGCACGAAAGACTCTGGCTTATCGAACGTCTTCACTGTGCTACGGTGTTGCTGAATCCGTCGCTTTCGAACCTCATGGATGGTGGGTACGTTCTCTTGTAGCCTATCGTTACGTTGACTGCTCAGTTCTTATTTGTTGAAGCATGCATTCCTATGGCATGGCGTACAAGGTGCCCATCATGTCAACCTCCGATTGCCACAGGCTGTTCACAGCAACTTCTGCGGAACCGCAACGCGAACCTCGCCTCGACTCCCATCTTTCAGTCGAATCTCACTTACATGGTGCTCCATAATGACCAACCTGCTCGTGACACTTGCGCCTGCGGCCGAGGCTAGCAAGGTCAATCAGTTTGTCATCATCGGTCGATTTCGAAGGACGCGGCCGACTGCAGCGTGCGGACCTGGTATCCAGGACCTATTGAGTATGTGTCCATCTTCTGTCTACATCCATCTGTCGCCGACTCGTTCACAGGCCAAGGACTTGGGTGCCCGGTCTTCGCGCTCCCGACCTTCGTGTTACCGCTGCTGTGTCCGACCGACGCAGACCACAATGTGCACCATACCGTTGACGCCCCGAACGAGAGCTTCAATAGCCCATTCGTGATTCTTTGTGTGAATGCACTCGGCACCATTGAGCTCTAGTCGCACTGGCTTGCAATATCCCTCGATAATACTCACAAATGCCCTCAAGACTTGCTACGTAGTTCCCGACTGAAAGCAGAGCATATCACCGCCGTGCCTGGTATACTGGGAAGGGTGATCTGATGGAAGATATACTATGATGGTATAGTAGGTACGTTGCCAGCTTGTCATCTACATCGAGATTATCAAGCTGCCCATAGACACGAAGACCTTCTGGAGACCTGCTACCGTAGCTAGAAGGACGGGGCATCAAGCGGACAGCATAAGACGAGCATTGATTCGCTGCTCGCGCTGAAGCAGGTGCGTCGTTTTCAACAGGCCTCCAGTAAATGTTCTCTAGTAGCGCGTCGTTGGCCCGTCTTAGACATCTCCCCCGTGCTTCAGCCCATTCAATCTCGATGGCGCACGCTCGGCTCGCGAGCGACGCTGGACGCACTACCGCCGATCGCGAGAAACTCGCTGATGGAGTTGGGACTCATGTTTCGACGGCGTGCGTCTGCACCATCGACGGCCCGCAAGGTTGATTCACGATCGACAAACGATGGCTAGGGCGATCTACTACCCCTCGCATGCGAACACGACAACTCCGTGCACGCTGTCCGGCTGCCTATCATCCGCTGTTTGACGATGTTGCCTCCTGCTTCCCCCGCTCGTCGCCACTGACTCAGGCCGCTCCAAATGAAGACCTGAGGTGCTTCTCGCGTCGTCCGTCCAAGCTCAGGCCCGCGTGTTTCATAAAGAACATCCGGATTTTCTGCCTGGAGTGCTTTGCTATCATGCACGGCTACCGAGGACCTACCAGCTCCGGTCCGATCCATTTTCACGACACCTGAATACCTAGGGACACGATGTAAATCCAAATTAATATTTAAATTATCCATTGCTACTGTAGCATACAGGAATATAGATGCAAAGCGTAGTTCGGCTCGCCGAATAAGTCAGTGTGTGCGCTGGGATCTTCATCAATGATACTTGCGAGATATAAACTTGAAAAATAGATGCGCTAGGACCATACCCTATGACCGTACGCTCCCGCAAAGCGATGGTCCTGCTCGATAGGTGTCGCGCATGCTACGTCAATTAACGCATACCCGCCCACCATTCCGCACACAGGTCGGCGACCTACCCGAAGGTGTATGCGTCAGAAAGCCGCATGAGAAGTCAAAGCGACGTGATGGGACGCACAGATTGCGTGGGGGATGGGTACTCGGAGGATAGCTCGAGCGAAAGCGCGCGCCAGGGGGGGCACCTGGCCGGTCCGCGGATGCCACCGAAGATGGCTGGCGTAATGCTGTACATGCAGGGGTCGGCCCGAACGCGACGTGGGAGCTTTCAACTGCGGATATGGTGCACGCTGTGGAGAACTGGAATTGGTCCTCCTGGATGAGGTCGCTTGATCAGAAGACCTCGCAGGGCGTTCTTGTCGTCGTCGCAAATGCAGATCTCGGCCATCATCCTTGCATAATGAGGACATTGCGCGTGAGGTCCGCGACGAGCTTATAGTCAGTTGAGGCCGACGCAAGGATAGATAGGTGAGACTCACTGTTCTCGACGCCTTGCAGGACCTCGATCTGCAGTGATTCACTTCGCGAATCGTCCCGCATCTGTCTTTAAGATACGCAGCGAGCCTAGCGCAAGATTCGGATACAGGACTTCAGCGCGCGGTCAAGACAGCGTGAAAAGGAGGTGCGTACCTAAAATCCTCCTCCTATGCCGGATGCCGCAGCCTGAAATTATCTCTATCATCATCGCGCGCGGATGCACAGTATTTCGCCCTGTGATCCTTGGAAAACGCTCCTTCACGACGGCCTAGACCTGCGACAGACAGAAGCCTTCCTGATAGAATCGATGAGCTGCGTATCCGAGAAAACGGAGCGACAGCTGGCGCACGCCGTGATAGCGCACCGCAAGGAGAAAGTATTTGGCCCAGTGAATAGGTCGAAGAGGTCCCGTGAGGCATCGAGGTGTCCGTACGCCAGGAGACACACGCGCGTCGATGACTACCTCGAGCAGGAGGCGCGTTGTTCAACGCACAGGCAGCCCTCTACGCGGTCTGTCGCGCTCCTTGAATGAGGCGTCGTCGTCATAGACTGGGGCCGCTGCCCGTCTTCCTGCGCAGAGGGACGATCGGACGGGCATTACCGAGTCAATTCACGGTATCCTCGACAAGACTGCCCATTCTCAGCCTTGGGCACGTCCGGAGGATGCGCACGGGCGGTGAGGCGGGCCTGCATGACGCTGGGAATGGGGATCTTCTCGTCGTTGAACTGATCTCGCCTGCGACGCAACCTATCCCCGTCCCCGCTGGCACTCCCACTCCCACTTTTTGCGGGGAAGATGTACGAGCTCGGCGCGGACGCGGCGCAGGGGTGCAGAGTTGGCGGCTCGGCGAGGTATTGGGGGAGTAGTCGACGCGATGCTGAAACGGCTCCATCGCACGTCCTATGTATGCCGCTGATAAGAGATATGTTTGGTTAGCAAAAGAAGAGCAGTAGAACAAAAGGAAAGAGGAAAAGGGAGACTTACCCCTGCGACGTGCGCTACGTCGAGATACGTAGACAGTTCCTGGTCCGTAATTGCGGTGATCGGGATGTCGTTCTCGAATATTGTGCGTTCCGTTCGTTTGAGTCTGCTGGTCAGTATGTCAGTTGGGTGTCTGGGGTGAAGTGCTACGGACGGTACAACATAATTATATGTATTTCGTGTCGGTGATGGAGTCAAAGATCTTGTGGACGAGGCAATTGAGGCCTGATATCGAGCCAAGGAAGGTGGGATTCTCAACAGGACTGGAGTTGTTCATCTAGTGGTCACTACACGCACGTAAGTACGCACTCAGGAAAGTGGTTTTCAGTCGAGGGTAGAGCTCGGTGGCCCGGCCCGGGCGTCTGGCTGCGGCGTCATGACTTGCTTGACTTGCTCTGCTCACTCCAACTGTAAGGACGCGCTCTTGCCAACATCCGTCCGTGCTTCAGGCTGGTTTTGGGCGGCCATTTACCGGCGAATGTGGCCCTAAGGCAATTCAACTTGACGGCTGCGTCTCTGAATACGCTGCTTGTTGTCGCATTCCCTTATCGTACGCTCCCGTTCGACTCTCAGTCTCGTACCGACCGCCTTTCCAATGCTTTCGCCTGCTTGCGCGGGAGCAACATGAATATCTACGCCCTGATCATCGCGCGCAGCTGCCTGAGACCGCATCAGCGAGCAGGGAGAGGTGTAGATCGAGGGTGCGTCTGAATCCTGGGCCAATCTTTGCTCTCGATCTATTCGCCTTACCTGCGTATCATTGTGACAGATGCCAATGCAGAGTGCGCCCTGCACTTCCTCTTACGCGCTCTTAGATGATCTGATCCACATTTTCTCCCCTGACATAGACGTCGGCGACCATCCTTCCGAACAACATTGACTCGGAGGCCTAGCAGCGGCATTCTGGGCAGCTCCTCGGCCAGCATCCAGCTCGATTTCTTCAACATGGACGATTATATCAGCCTCAGTTGCACATCGGCTGACCCTGCTGTGAGTCTCTCTTTTCTCTATTCCTCTTGTTGAGTTTTCTCTGTGCCTCTTCGAGTACGATCGCGTGTCACCGAAATGGTGCTCGGTCGTGCAACAATACGGCGTGCGCGTGCACCGTTCTGTAGCCATCAAGCATCGCGCTTAGGATGGCAGGGGTAATTAAGGCGCCCTTTCCCGTCCGAGAAACGTCTCGGTTCTCTGCCGCTTGAAAAAATTGCTTGGCAGCGAGCGCGCACCTCTGTGCCCTTCTTTCAATTCTGTCTCTATCGCACAGTCATTCCGCTGATTCTGCTCGTCCTCGTCGCCAGGGTAGACTTACGGCGAATGTATTGCGCCGAAGCTCGCGGGGCTCACGCTGGACGTGTAAAGCATGCCCGATCCTATGACACTGGGCTATGGCTTCGACAACTGCCACATCTACTAGCATCATGTCTCATACGGTCTTTTGCAACAGAGTAATCAGAAGGCGACCATAATGTCCCATTAGACCCAACGTCGTGGACCGGCCGTTCGAGGCGCAGCGCGCGCTGAGCAGCGGACGTGAGATCTGCATCCGTACGTGTTATGTTTGCGCTCGGGATTGTCTAGAGTATTGACGTCCCGCGTTCTCGGTAGATGGATACCTGGTCGGATCGATCCGTGCATCGAATGCGAACCGCTTGCGCTTGGGTGTGCCGAGGCTGGTTCTGGTCCATAGTGACCTCTTTCCAATCCCATAGCGTGTTCTCCGAGCTCTAGTACATGGTGCGTGATCCCTCTGATCTGTAACTTGATGAAACGCGCTCCCTAACTTCGCGATCGCGCGCATACAGGTGAATGCCATCAAGTTCGGCACGCCCACCTACTGGAGGGCGAACTTAACATGCAAGCGTCTCTTCGGAACCTGCGCGGAGCGAAGACACGAGCACCACTGTTATGCTACTCCCTCGCACCTCCTGCAACCCGACATCCGATCTGCGGAGGATCTGCTACCATCGCCCCGTAGCAGCAGGACATGGACCCAAGAAGGCGAAAAAAAGAGTGATGACGCGAGTCATCTAAGAAGGACAGGGAAAGAAGGGGAGGACGACCGTAGAACGACGTACGTCCATCAAATTGCTCTCTATCTACACCTCGATGGATTCAAAACTGCGGTTTTCTCTAGCCACCATCCTTTCTGTTGGCCAAGTCCAAACCATAGCGCACTTCCGGATTTTCGATCTCAGGGCGAAGTTCTTGGCCGGCCATCCGCATTCGTGCCTGCAACCTACGATGTGCGGGACATTGAGTCGAAGATCTTGAGCTCAGTGTCTCCGTGTACGCTCTACTAAGTACGTGGTACTTGTATCCGGCAATTCTTCAGATATCTGACCTTATTCGTTTCAGTCGTCTGGCTGGTACTGGTCGAGCCTGCACGAGATTGAATTTCCAGGCAGCGATGACAGCTCACACTTGACTTGTCGAACGTCTCCACCGTGCCCTCGGTTTTGATGACTCCGTCACATTCAAATGTCACAGATGGTATGCAAGCTCGCTCGCTAGTTCATCATGCTCGTTGCTTATGTCTTAGGAATTGGAACGCGTGTTTCTGCGACATCGCGTTCGAGCTGCTCAGCGTGTCAATACCTGGCCTCAACAGACTCCTGAGTAGAAGGCTGGTCCAAAGCAGCTTCTGCAGAGCCGCGCTCCGAACCTCGCCTCTATCCCCGTCCCTCAATCAAGACCCACCCCCGTGATGCTCGTAAGCAGCTCCATGACGACTTGCCTGTTCGTGATGCTTGCGCTTGCAGACGCGGTCAGCAAGATCGATCGGTTCGTCGCCGTCGATGGATTTCCAAGGACGCGGCTGACCGCAGCATGCAGGCATGGTATCCAGGATATCACGGGCATGTCTCTATCCTCTGCTTATACCCATTCGCCACTGACACGCTCACAGGCCCTGAAAATGGGTCCTCGGTCCTCGCGCTCTCGATCTTCGTGCCCTCGGCTGACATCTCTTTCGTATCCAGTCCAGATCATGATGCGCACCATGCGAACGAGAGCCTCATCAGCTCATTTGCGAATTCATGCATGATCATGTCCGAGGTCCACGAGCTCTACGCACACTGGCTAATGACACCCTCCACTCCGTTGTCCCGCGGAAACATCACGATACTTGCCCAGCTTACACACATATATGAGGACCGTCTGTTTGCAAGCTTCCCATTGGTAGGCTCGACATGCACTTGGTACAACAGCAGATATCAACGCATCGAGTCGGATCCTTCTTGAGGCGCGAGCCAGAACAGCCTCGTCGAACTCTTCCGTTCGCTGCCTGCAGTGCAAATCAGGTATGTCTCACATCTTCTGACGTCCTCATACTCGTATTGAACTCTGACGTTTGCCATTCGTGTAGTGCAATCCTATCTGGTCACTCGCCGCCCTCAGCGCTCCTCCGCTCACTTGCAATTTGCACAATCCTTCCCCAACCACCTCGCCAGCATCTTCACCTGCAGCACCTTCATGAACGATGCGGATGACACCTACTCACCACGAACGGCACGTTTCCCTTTCCTGCTGTGCACTATATCCCCGTGGCTGACCTGCTGCCCTATGGATATAAGTATCTCTTCCGAGCAGTACGGCGACGGCTTCGCGCTGCAGGACATGCCCTTTGACGAGCTGGACGCGGCGCCTGGGTAATGACTTGAATGCCGTAGCGACGCGTTTGCTATAGCACAGTGATGGTACACGTCTTCTCGCTTTCGGCACTGCATTCAGCATCTAGCACACTGCATGCGCAGGTCGAGCCGCAAAGCTCGAAAGACGAAGTCTCACCGTCTGCATGCTGTCTCGTAGGTCTTTGCATAGATTGAACTTCGTGAATCGTAAACTGAATCCGATTTGAGACGGGACAGACGGCTGGGGATAGATCCTGCAGATCCCTTACTCGCGCTTTCTAGTCAGATCTTCTAGATCACAACGAAGACATGCCCGAAAATGCAGCTAATACTGTCGCTGGCTTTCGGCCGAGCAGAGCTTATGCGCCGTCGAGCCTGGCGTGAAGGGGCGAGAGCCTCGAGAAAGGAAAGAATATGGCAGTACAAGTGCGTCGCCAGCCTCTCATCATGGAGGCCTCATCAAGCTTACTGTAGTCACGAAGAATCAACTGAATAACCGTTGGTGGACCGATGCACACACACCAGAAGGACATAAGTCAAGGGCATCAACAGCAGAGGGCAGAACAAAAATTATATGCTACGAACATGCTTGAGCAGGTGCGTCGCTGTCAATAAGCCTTTGAATCATATCAATGTTCTCTCCAGTCGCGCGTCGTTTGCCTGCGTCAGACAGCGATCCCCACACTTCAGCCCTTTTGATCTCGATGGCAAACGCCCAGCTCGCTCGCGCGCGATGCTCAACAGAACACACTGCTGCCCGGAAATTCGGCAATAGAACTGGGACACACGTTTCAATGGCGCGCACTTTCGCGTCCTCGCTGCCCTTGTGCTGCAGCATCGACTCCCCGTAGGGTTGCCTTCGCGATTGACGAGCGCTAGCTAGGGCGATCCATTTACGCTCGCGCGCGAACACAATCTCTGTATCAAGGTGCGAAGGCGAGCATGCCCATTCAAGCTCGGGCTCGTGATTCCTTCGAAGCGACATCCAGGATTCTCGAGCAGAGTGCTATGCCATCGTGCGCAGGCATAGTAGCCCCCATTTGATTTCATTATGTAGCTCAGTATACATGATAACTCTACGTAAATCTGAGGTATTATTCAATATATCATCGCTCATACAGATGCACAAGACAGTGAGAGATCAATGTATGCGCCGGTGTCATCAACAATACTTGCACATTGAGGCTCCGCTTGGGTGGTCGTACGCTTGAGCAGGGCAATGGTCCTGTTGGATAAGTGACTCGCGTATGTTAGTCACACCGCATTTGCGCTCGCGATCACGCACCGACCAACAATGTGCTGGCCGATGTATGCGCTGTAGATCGGCGTGCGCAGTTTAAAGGATCTGGACTTCTTACGGAAGACGCGCGGACTGCAGCACACGTACTGGAAGGACAGCCGAAAGCGTACTCTTGGGGGTGCGTGGCCAGTCTTCGAATGCCACTGAGGACCGGTCATGCAGCATCGGCGACATCTTGGCGTGGATGCGAGGTGGGCACCCCATAAGTGGCGATCTTGTGTGTATGATGAAAGCCGAGTATCGGTCGCTCCGAGAGCCGTCGCTCGGGACGGCACGTAGGATGCTTGTATCGTCGCTGGAGATCGGCGAGGGGCCTGATGTTAGATCTGCTCAGTCAATGTCGACACGAGGACAGGTGAAGGAGGCGTGCCACTGTGCTCAATCAGCGATGCTCTTTGCGAGCAGTCCCCCGTCTCCTCGATAAGCGGCGAGCCTGGGACAAGATGTTCAGGCAAGACTCGAGTGCACTGATGAAAGTACGAGAAAGCATGACGTACTCACAAGCTCTCCTCTACCCGAAGTCGCAACTTGAAATGCCTTGTGATGTATGTCTTCTCGAGAATTGACAAGCTGCGCATCTTCGGATCTGAAGAAACTGCTGCTGCACGCCGTGCCAGCGCACCGCGAGGAGGCTCTATAATCGCCCGCTGGATGAGCCGAAGGGGCCCTGTGAAGGGCTGAGGCGTCCACACTCCAATATCTACGTGCATATAGATAGACAAAGTGCTACTCACCGCATACGAAGATGGCCATGTCTTACGTCGCGCTCCCGTCATTGCCACGCGAGGCGACCGCCGCAATCCGCATTCGCAGCATCACGGGTGCTTCCCGTACTCCTGAGCAGCAGGTCGATCGCACGGACGTTGTCAAATTGGCCGAAAGGTTGACCTCCGGACTTGCTCGTGCTTGCTGCAAGACCTGTATCCTGTATGCAGAATGGACAAGGGCAACAGCGAGGCAGGCCTGCACGGCGCACAGAATGGGATCTCCTCGTGCTTCAGACTGACGCTCCTTCTCTTGCTGTTTGCGCGGATACGCTCGTTGCAGTGGTACAGCGCACGGGGCGGCATGATTTTGCGGATTGCGATTCACGAGGTATTGAGTGAGCGGTGGGCATCGACAGTGTGATCGACTCCATGCTGGCAAGGCCCGGTGCACATCTGATAATGCTGCTAGAAAGATGTCGGGTTGAACAGGAAACGAAATGTAAGAGGAAAAAGAGGCTCACCATTGCATTACTTCGAGGTATACAACCTACACTGATTCATAGCCCGAGGCGCATTGGTCAAGAGATCCATTTGTTTGAGTCTGCAAGCCATGATATGTTAGCTAGATGGGTTATAAAGCGATATAAGATGTAGTGACAGCTTTGCGTGTAGGTCTTATAAGTACTTGGGGGGAGAGGCCGATGCATCGCACGGCAATACGATTCCTCTCATTTTCAGTGGTTTTGTTGTAATGTAACATTAATATCATGCATTGCAAATACCTCCTCCATTGGTTTACCCAATTTCTCTCAAATTCACACTTTGCATGACTTGTAGAATCTCTCAATAAATGCTATATGACCACTAGAAGCTACCTCACATCTTTGCCATTATTACTGCCAGCTAAAAAGTACTGGATTGTAGCGGGAATTGGCTCTGCTGTAGCGTGGCCCTACCGAACTGTCAGACTTACATTTCGGCATGCTGGAGGCTCGAACCTGAGTTTCCTTCGGCACAGCCACTGACGCTTAACTTCTGGTCCGGACTCACATAGATCTGACGGCACCCCCGTTTTTTTCGCTCTAGGTGTATACAATAATAGACGATTACCTTATCAGGAATCGTAACACAGAGAAGAATCGGAGCAGCCTAGGGGCCCGGCCCCGGCCCGCGTGTCGGGCCGCGTGGATCCATGTTTCTGTTCTGTATGTCGCTGTTTTACTAGTACACGTTGGTCTTGCCTGTGTATCCCAGTCCTCCGTCTCTCATTGCATCAAGTCTGCAGGTTGCCGTGTCAATCGGAAACTTCTGAGATGAAGACAGTCTATTCCCTGTGCCTCATACTCCCAGGGCAATCCAACTTCGTGTCTCCCTACGTCTCTTGTTGCTGCTTCCTCCCGGCCATTCGGTTCCCACTCGCCTCTTGAATATCTTTGCCCAAATGCACCTAGTAATGTATATACAGTCACTAGTCATTCCTAATCTCTGATACCCATGCCTAGACTGGTGACCGAGTCTCTAGACAGAACTTTGCAATGATGGGCAAGTTGCTCGCCAGTGCTCCCTCTGCATTTCCTTCCACCTTCCCCTCCTCCACCAAGGCTTTCCGACTTGACGAGCCGTGTCTGCCTACGCCGCCCGTTGTTGCTTTCTCCTCTTATCCTACGCCCCCCATTCGCCTCCAGTCCCCAACAGCCCGTTTCTTTTAATTTTTCATTCGCTTGCGCCTCGCACTGCATATACAGTTGGTCCTTACTAATACCCGCCCCATGCGCGCGCTCCTCGTCGCGTCTTTCGCCCTCGTCGTGGTCGCACAGGACCACAACGCCGAGCAAGGCGAGGCGCAAATCAAAGGTGCGCCCTGCGCCGTGTCTCAGCCTTTTCTTCTGGTCTTACCATCGTCGCCCACCCGTCACAGACACCAATGCAGAGTACACCCCCCGCTTCTACGCGCCCTCGGCAACGCAATCTACAACTTCCCCCAGATCTGGACGCCCACTACCATCCTGTAGAACGACACCGAGGCCCAGAGGGAGTGGCAGAATATCTCGGACAGCATCCCGACCAACATCCAGCCCAAGGGCTCCAACATGGGCGACTTCTCCAACGTCAGCTACACCTCCGCCGACCCCGACTGCTGTGAGTCTTCCTCCTTTTCTCTCGTTCCTCCCTCTTTGGGCGCGGTAGGCATTCGGCTTGCGGCCGTGTGTCTCCCGGCAGGACGTGGGCGCTTCGCACACGCGACAGTCGTGTGCACGGGTGCGGCCCTGCGTTCCCGCGGCCGTGATGCCATTTATGATTGATGCGCCCTTGCCCGCCCATCCCTCTGACATAAGTACAAACGCCCTGCCTGTCGAGGCTAGCGTCGAAACTCAAAATTTCATGCTGTCCATCTAAAAATGGGCCCCGCGCGCTTTTACTCTGTTTTGTCTCCATCGCGCATCCACGACAGCTCGCTGATGACATCTTCCTCACCGCTCCCGCCCATCTCTGCCGTCGCCATCGCCAGGGTGGACCTACGGCAAATGCACGACGCCCAAGCTCGCGGGGCTCGCACCGGACGTGTCGAGCGTCCCCGAGCCCAAGACGATGGGCTACGGTTTCGACGACGGCCCGAACTGCTTGCATAATGTGTTCTACGACTTTTTGCAGCAGAACAACCAGAAGGCGACAATGTTCTTCATCGCCTCGAACGTGATGGACTGGCCGCTCGAGGCGCAGCGCGCGTTGACGGATGGGCATGAGATCTGCATTTGTGAGTGCTGTTTGGGTGTGGGCTTGAATGTGGGCGCAGTGCTGATGTTTGGGCTGCGTAGATACCTGGTCGCATCGTTACAGTACGTCGACTCGCATATCTCCCGCTCCGCTCTGGGAAGCTCAAGTCTTTTTCACGCACAGTGACCCCGTTCCAAAACGAAGACGCCTTCGCCGAGCTCTGGTACACCGTACGTGGCCTCTCCCTTATCCGCCGCCCAGCCTGACCTCGTATATGCGTGCGTACAGATGAAAGCTATCAAGCTCGTCACTGGCGTCACGCCCACCTGCTGGAGGGTAAGCCCCCTCTCGATCGCCTCGCGCATACACTAACTCGTCGACCCGTTCACAGCCCCCCTTCGGTGACGTCGACGTGCGTGCCTCCCTCGTCCCTGCGCGTGATCGGATACTGATACCCCGTGCACATTGAAACAGGACCGCATCCGCGCCATCGCGAACGCACTCAACCTCCAGACCATCATCTGGAAGTACGACTCCAACGACTGGCGCGCGGGCACGGGCGGCGTTACCCCCGCTGACGTCGACGCCAACTACACGTCGTTCATCAGCAATGTCGCGAGCGGGGCGTTCAATACCGTGCATTCTTCTTTCCCTTTCTATCTTTTTCTTTTTGCCTTCCTCTTCGATTTATGCCTGGACCCTCTGTGGTCCACCCCCTCCGCGAGAGCAGCCTGCCCGATAAACAGCCTCCCCCTCTCATTTCTTTATCATCTTCAATGCTACTTGACACCTGCTGACAACCCGTGTGGACAACAGGAGGGCGGCATCATGCTCATGCATGAGCTGAACAACTTCACGATGTCCGAGGCCGTCAAGTTCTACCCGCAGCTGCAGGCTGCGTTCTCCCACATCGTCCCCGTCGGCGTTGCACTCAACAAGTCGCAGCCATACGTCGAGACGAACTACACGTTGCCGTCCTTCGCGGAGTGTACGTGTGCTTTCTTTATTGTTTTCTCTCCCCGCCTGTTCTCTCTCCTCCACCCTGTTTCCTCCCGTGCCATGTCAGGTTTCATTCTGATCTTTTCTTACTCTCACCGCTATATGTGTCGCGTCGCTCGTCGCCCGCGGCCTGTTCCTCACGCTACATGCTGATCCTCGCACCGTCGCTGACCACCTCCACCCCACAGACATCAGCGGCACGACGAACAAAACTGGCAGCGCCAACTCAAGTTCGAGCGGCGGCAGCTCAAGCTCGGGCAGCGGCGGCAACAACAACGGCGGCAGCTCCTCCGGCGCGCAGAAGAAGTCCGCCGCAGCCGCCTCCGCGCGCCCTGTCGTCCCCGCCCTTGTCCTCGCGGGCGCGGGGCTCCTGGCGAGCCTTGCGCTCTGAGGCGAGCGGTAGGCCGTTACGCATACCGTGTGCACATTACTGATACCGCATATCGAATACTGCATACTGATACACTTAAGCCTACAATACCTGCATGTGATCCGGTTCTTGGATACATAACCATATTACCGACTCTGCTCTGATTCTGACTCTGACTTTGGTTACACTCATGATGATGGATGAGCTATGGTGTGGTGCGGTGTGGTGTGGTGGAGATGTGTGGTAGAGGTGTATGGTGCAGTGGGGTGTGGTGTGGTGGTGATGCTGTTGGACCTGGACTGTTGGACTGCTGGACTGAATGCTATGCTGATGTTGATTGTTGCATGAATGATATCATAGTTTTGTTTTTTTTGTGTCTATGTGTGGATGTGGATGTGGATGTGCAGATGTCTGCTGTGGTATGTAGTGTGTTTGGGTTTGGGTTTGGGTTAGGTTGGATCTTTGGTTGAAGGGTGTGTTATGTTCAGCCCTGTACACTCAATCAACTCATATCACAACATATTTAGATTCAGCTGGAACAGTATTGTACATGATTTCTGAGACACAGGACCAAGAAATAAATGAGTACATAGGGATTAGCAGAAATCAGGCTGGTGCTGGATCATTTCCCAAGGCATGCATCTCCACTGCTTCTCCCTCCCCACCTGCCTCTTCATCACCTCTGATATGGTTCTTTCTTGCATGCCATGTGGAGGGTTTGAGCCAACTGAATTTGGTAGGGTGGGTCTCATTTGTAGGATGGATTTCATCTGCAGGTGCAGCACATTCAAGTAAGTTGATGCCTTTTTCAACTAGGTCCTCCAATGGGCCCAATTCCTGTCATCAAATTATGTTAGTTAGTGAAGGGAAGGAGAAGAAATAGCTGACATACAGATAGCACTGGAGATTTTGCTTTGAGTAGTTTCAAGAATATTAATTGCTTAGTAACATCCAGTGGGAAGAAGCTACAGATTTCATAGTCCATCAGCTTCAACAATGAAAATATGACACTATCAACTTACAATCCATCAGGTATGTCCTCCATGCTCACAGTTAAATGTTCTTGCCAATCTGTCTTGTTGTCCAGAGCCATCTCCAACTCAGTTGAGATAAGCTGCATACAGATGCAAATGTAATGTGTGAAAAATGATGGTTCTGATTGTGCATCAATATATTCTGTCATTTTGAAAATAAATGATTTCCATGTCTCTTTGTCAATCAAGCTATGCTTGTTGAGTATATAGAATACTCTCATGAGAGGAATATATCTAAAACGCAAGAAGCCTGCATTTAAACATGAAATATTGTTTTGGAAAGCAATTGGATTCAAGAAGTTATGCAAGTTGATATTATTAATCAAGTATACAATTGCTTGAGATGAAGATCTATTGCTTGAGATGACATGCACATACACTCCTATCCAGGGAGATGCTGCAAAATCTACATCTTGATTTGAGCACAAGACATACATTCCATGCATTGTTTTTGAAAAAGAAGATGAATTCATCAAGTCAGCCATTTCAGAATTATTAGCTATAAGTCTTTGTGATAAATAACATGCACTTCTAAATAGGGGCTTGATGCTTTCAATCTTATCAGAAGTTGATATTCTTCCTATACATTCCATCCACTTTTGTATCCACAGTGATGTTACAACAGGAATTGCATTTATATCTTCACATATTCGTGACATTACTATGCAAGTATCAATGATGGAATTTTCAGACATTTGCTCCCATATGGTGTCAGAACTCTCCATGACATTTACTAATGATTTAGCCAGTCCAGCCCTTGTCAATCTCTCTGTTTTGATATCTGATCCATGTTCAATCACAGTTTTGAAAAGAAATAATAATTTTATCAGTTGTTTTTCATTGCAGGTCTCAATGAAGGGACAGCCAAGTTCACTACTGGTAAAACAATGGTTGAGTATAGAGAATAACAGATCAAGATAAGATGGCTTTGAGGTAAGTCTACTCATTGAAAAATAGTTGACAGTTTGCCAGGCAAGTATATATTCTGGACTATCATTGTTAGAGCTAGATGAATCTAAACTCCTATAGTTATCAGTATTCAGATATGTTTTGACAATGTTCTGAATATGAGAGTTTGGCTTAAATATAGATGCATAGTGCCTCTTCAACTGCACCTCTAATTCGACTGTGATCATCAACTGTTGCGGTGACTTTTGAAGTGCTGATGTCAGTGTGTTATAGTTTGAACTCTGAAAAGCTCTAATAAAACCACTCCTAAACAGATTGTCATGTAAAATTGGATGGCTGATGTCTTGAGACATCTCAAAACTCCAGTAGTCATAATCATCTTTGCATTGCCAGTGATCATTTGTTCTGGAATGACTTTCTGCAATATATAAAACTATCACAGCCCACTGATAATTTTTTGCTTCCTGATTATCATCATCCCTGATTTGTCTACATAACTGAGCAGCCCTCTCAGCTAATGCATGAATGTTCATGTCTTTCCAAAGATTGAGTTTATGATAAACCAAGTCAACACCTGATAGTGCTTGAACAACAATATTAGACACTGTTTCATTTGTTGAGAACCCATGGAGCCAGACTAAGGATTCCATGTCAAGATCATACACTCTTTCCTTTACTGTAGAACTCTCTAGCTCTCTTTGGGGCTGAAACTTTGTGTCAGATTTCTTGAGCAAATACAGAACCAGCTGTTTCATTTGAGAAATAAGCTCTGAAATTGGAGTCTTATATGAGCACTCCACATATACTGCAGGCAGAGCATTGGCACCAAGATAGATCATATACAATGCTGCTGCCAGCACTCCAGTCATGCCTGCACTGACTGTATCCAGTGGCACCAAGAATAGCACAAGGCCAATGAAGAACAGCAATAGTGCAATATGCATGAAGATGGGCAGGAATCCCACAATCTCAGACACATGCCACTTCTCAAGACCAGTATATCTGAAGTGTCTGATATGAGCCTTTTCTTTGCTAGACCCAGAGATAGGTGACACATAATATTGCAGCCATTGTTTCACCAGCACAGAGATCAATGCTGTAGCCAAGCTGAATGCCAAGCTAATGAACCAGAGCCTGTTGACCCATTGGTCAGATGCAGCAACCTGAAAGCCAGAGGTAGCATTCTGCTGAGACACAGGGACCACAGAGGGAGAGACACCATCAGCCATGGCCCTCTGAAGGCCAACCAATTCAGTGAGGAGCATGGCAGAGACCTGAGAATAGTCTGGCTGAAGAGACTGAGAGCTTTGGACTACAAAGGTAGTGACCACTGCAGAGAAGAGACCAGCCTGCAATGATTGTGCAATAGATGTTAGATATTGTTACTAGCTAATTGAAGATGAACTTACAAAAACAAGGAGGACATCAATAGTGTCCTTCCATGCTTCCACCATGTCATCATCCATCATCTTGGCTTCATCAAGATACACTTTCCAGACACGAGCATTGGGCCCTAAGCATCTTCCATCCTCCTCAACAGGATATTTCTTCTGATAGTCATCTGGGTCCCAATACTCTGGAAGCAAACATTGAGAAAGATGTGAGGTGAGGTCAAGCAGAATAACCTACGAGTGTTTGGCTTCTTGTGTGATACACCAAACATCTTCCTTTTCTTCTCCTTTTCACCTGAAGGCTGAGTATGCCTGAATTCAGGCTCAGCAGCAGAAGAGGTCTCATCACTGCCATCAGCATCCTCTGACTCTGACTCTGACTCTGTTTTATGAATAGACTGCTGTGAAGCTGAATCAGTGAAACTGTCCTTCAATCTTACTTGATAGCCACTGACAGTATCTGTGATTCTTTTGCTTTTCTGGCTTATCTTTCCTGGAGAAGAACTGTTGACAGCAGGAAGGTTTTCATCTGCATCAAGGGTCAGCATTGGATGAAGGAATCTATCTACAGATGGAAGGACTCACTCGAAGTGGCCTCATTCTCAGGAACAGCACTGTGATTTGATGAAAGCACCGATGCACGGCCAGGCTCTATATCGGCATGGTCCTCGCTCGCTGTGGTGGGCAGCATATCAGTCAAGGACCTCAAACAAACAACAGACACTTACTTGCAGAACTAGCAGCATCACTTGGGTCGGGCAGATCACCCAGAGGGACACAGGTGGTCTCCTCCGGCAGAGATCTATTATCGGAATCATCAACTTCGTTCACTGAATGCAATTGAAAACAACGAAAATCAGTCAACGGGCCAACATCCCAAGACAATCTACAACTTACTCGATGCCATTGTTGAGAACTTGTTGTTTGCAGTCGTGGGACGCAGTGTTGAGAGGGTATGTGCGAGGAAGGTCGTGGTAAGAGGAGAGGAGCGTTGGGGGCGAGGACGACACGCAAGCCCTGTGCCGCATGTCTTCCATTCAACCTTGACATGCGAGCGTCTGCACGGAATCTGCGCGGAACGACGACACAAGCGCCATACCATTCTCTCGCGCCTCCCCAAGTCGGATATCCAAGTCGAGTCCTGACCTGCAGAATGTGTTCCCTTCATAGCCCCTAGCCCTAGCAGCAGCATGTGCGCTGCAGAAGACGAGGCGATGGGTGACGATCGCGACTTCGCGCGAGTTATCCGAGAAGGAGAGCATAGGAGGGGACAAAAAGGGTCAAAGCCAACTCTAGAACGACGTACGTCTGCGTACTTCTGTCGAACACCGTCTTCACCTCCAGCATTCTCCTGCGTTCCTCTCTAGGATAGCCAAGTCTTAACCATAACGCGCTTTTCGATATTGAGTCTCGTGTCGAAGTCCTTAGCCAGTGCGAGCATGTAGTATCCGTGCCTCCCCTGCACCCGCACCCACGCCGGCGGGTGCGTCCTAATCATGTCGGTGCTCTGAAGTGCCGCAGAGGCCAGCACGTCTGCTCTGCCCAGGTTTTGACAAAGTCATCGACGGGCTGTCCACGAACAAGCTCAACTCGACCCAGCAGTGGCTTTTTCCAAACCCCACTCCGGACCTCACCTCTCTCTCCGTCTTGCAAGCCCATCTCTCTAGCATGGTGCTCTACAGCCGTAAACCCGCCCGTGACGCTTGCACCTGCAGATGAGGCCAACAAGCTCAGTTTGTCATCGTCGATGGGATTCCGAAGGATCTGGCTGCCGACCGCAGGCATGGTAATCAGGATATCATGGGTGCATCTATATCTTCTGTCTCAATCTATCCGTTGCTGATGTGCTCATGACGAGTCCCGCGTCGTCAATACCCCGAATGAGGGTCTTGGACTCATTAGCTCATTCAGGATTCCGTATGTGAACATGCCTGGCATCTCGAGTCGTACAAGCCCTGGCTCGCAAGCACCTCCGAACACATCATTCCACTGCGACCCACTCATCTACGAGAACCACCTGTTCGCAAAATTCTTGTCAACAGCCTGGACGCATGCCCGATCAATACCAGCGCGCCGAGTCAGAATCTTGAGCCGCATCAGAATAGCCTCGTCGAGCTCTTCCTGTTGTTCCTGCTGCGCAGGTTCGGTGCATCTTCGCCAACTGTCTTTCTTGCACTCATAGCACAAGTCAATCGCACAAAGCCCGAAAGCCAAAGCCTCACTCCTCATTCACATACTTCCTCGTGCAATTTCGCCCATATCGAGTTCTGCGAACTGTATGCTGAGTCCGGGTCGAAACGGAAGCGGACGAGGTCTGTCGCTTACCAGATCTTCGAGCGTGTACCACGGACATTCCTGGACCCCAACTACTGTATATCCACTAACATTATCATTTTTGCCGCCTGCTCTGTCGAGAAGAGCATACGTACCTTGCGCCTGGTCTGAAGAGACCGGAGATCTAGCGGAGGATTGAAAATCAATAGCACAGGTACGTCGCCTGCTTCTCACCTGCGCCGAGCCTTACTAAGCCGACCACAGACACAACCATATACAGGAGCTGGGAGGGTAGAAGATCAAGCTGGGAGTCGAAGAGGAGGACTGATACGCTACGAATGCCTGAGCAGGTCCGTCGTTCTCGACAGGACTCTGTGTTACCCGACGGCGCGCCGTTGGTGTCTCAGTGAGACTTCGACCCCGACGCCTCAGCCCCTATGATCTCGATAGTGCTAGTGCAAGCCTAGCTCGCGCACGGTGCCAGACACGCCGCCGCCGAGGAAACTTGCGTAGTAGCGGCGCGCGCCTTCGCCACCTCGCCGATCTTGCGCCCGCATCATCGACCGCTTGCTCGATCGCCTTCGCGATTGACGAGCGCTAGCCAGGGCGAAACACTAGCCCTCGCGCGCGAACGCGACAACTTCGGACGGAATCGCTGTCGAAAATTCGAGAGGAGGCACGGTCTGCGACAACTTCAAGGATGTTGCCCGACCGCCCACCGTCCACTGTTCGACAACATAACCTCGCCGCCTTCTCTGTTCCTCGTCGTCAACTCTCGGGTGCTCAAGCCAAGAGACCCGAAATGTTTCCAGCGATCCAGACTCTCATTCGATTTCATCCAAGCTCGGGCTCGCGTATTCCGGAAGCGACGGTCTGATCTCTCGCCTGGTGCATAACACAAGCATATCTAAATCTAGAGTAGTATTCAGTATCATTGCTCCTGTAACATACAGATGCGATTTCAATGTAGAGTATAGTCACGATTGTCGAAATAAGTGCGCATTTGCTCTCAAAATCCGGCGGAGCGAAGCGACGATCCTGCTGGGTGAATGTCGCGCACACAGTAGCGGCGCTACATCCGCATCCACAATCTGCGCGCAGACCAAGAGTCTAGTTCGAGCAAGATGTATGCGCCGTATTCGTCTGTTCCAAGCTCGAACAACGTGAACGCGGCGCACTTGCGCGAAGAATGCGCAGATCGCATGTACGGGGGACAGCTTAACGCGTAGATCAGGAGGCTTTAGGAGGATTCGTAGATGCTGCGGAGGACGGGTTGTCCGGCACCAGGGTTCAGTTGGCGCGAACGCGAGGTGAGAGCTCCAAGCGCGAACTTGGTGCGAATGGTGGAGGCCTGGCATCGGTCGTACAGTTGCTCCAGATGGTGCGAAGGGCATCCGGCCGGCGTGCTTGCATGATACGGAAGGCGCGCATTTGGAGTTTGGGGAGAGCCTCACGGCTATGCTATAGGCAACCAAAGTCGACGCAAGGGTAGATAGACAGAACTTACTGTTCTCGACGCCCTACAGTACCTCAATCTGCGGTGATACACTTCGCAAGTTGCCCCGCGCCCGTCTTCTTGTAAAGCATGACACCGAGCCTGGTGCAAGATTTCGATGCAGGACTTCAGCTCGCAGTCAAGACAATGTGAAAAGGAGGCGCGCACCTCAAATCATCCTTCTATGCCCGATGCCGCTGCCTGAAATGCACTCCGTCCTCACCGTGTGTTGACGCACGATATTTGGATGCGAGTTCCTTAGAAACGCCTCCTTCGCGAGGGCCTAGGCCCCCAACTCGATAGAGTCGCGAAGCTGCGCGTCCGAGGATACGGGTCGACAAGGCGCACGCCGTGCTAGCGCACTGCATGAAGAAGACATTGATGCCAGTAAACAAGTCAAAGAGGCCCTGTGAAGCACGGGGAATCCGCACGCCCGAGGACACGCGCAGATCGACGAAGAAATCGAGCAAGAGGCGCGTTGCTTGAGGCACAGGCAGCCCTCCACGCGGTCCATCGCGCTCCTTTAGCGAGACGTTGTCGTCATAGAATAGGGCCTGTGTGACTGCTGCAAGCTGCATCTCCGCAGTATCCCGCCCGCTGCCCGTCTTCCTGCGCTGACCGCATGAGAGTAGTCGAGCCGGATCATGATGCTCGTCGAGGCTGCCCATTCTAAGCCCAAGGTACGCTCGCAGGGAGCGCGCGGGCGGCCGTGATGCGGACTTGTATCACGCTTAGAATAAAAAATTTGTAATTCAGTTTTTTGCATGCAATGAGACTTAGCTTTATTCCCACAAATATCCCCGCTCTCACTATCTGACTGCGCGGCGTGTAAGCTGGCGCAAGGGCGCGACGTGCGAGTCTGGCAGGGGCCTGTGGACTACGGCTGAGAGAGGATCGGGCGAAGTGTGGGTGCTATTCGAAGCCGTGCTGGAAAAGCATCATCGTGCTTGTGAAGCCGCTGCTAGAAAGGCGTCAGCTCGAACGAAAAAAGAGAAGGATAGAAGGGAACTCAAGGCAAGAAGCTTACCACTACACTGCATTGACGTAGATGAATCATGATCCCTACGCACAGAAGCAATGACTGAGACGTCTTTCTTGGAGAATGTGCGTCTCCTTCGTTCGAGCCTGCATGCCCGTATGTCAGTCAGATGGCCGTGGCGAAGTGCTACGGACGGTGAAGTACGATCATTTCATGTTCGCGACAGTGTCAGAAATCCTACAGACGAGGTAAGAAATGTTCCAGCAGATAGCCAAGGATGGGAATGGTTGTTTGCGCGAGGAGACGAACAATCACGATGGACGCAAAGAGCCCGGCGGTTGCCCGGCCCGGGCGCCTGCGCGGACGCGTTGTGACTTGCTGCTCGCTCCAACTGTAAGCACGCGCTCTCGTCAACAACGTCCGTGCGTGCTTCAGGCTTGGGCGGCCATTTTCCGCCGAGTTCGTTCTCAACGCAATTCATCTTGACGGCTGCGTCTTCCTACGCTCCCCGTTGTCGCTTTTCCCTATCGTACGTGCCCATACGACTCTCGGTCCCCTACCGACGACCGCCTTTTCAATACTTTTCCCTGCTTGTGCTTGAGCGATATGAATCTCTGCGCTCTGGTCATCGCGCGCAGCCGCCTGAGACTACATCAGCGAGCAGGGCAGGACACAAATCAAAGGTGAGTCCCCTGCAAATCTTAACTCCTGGTCTATTCGTCTCATCTGCATATCCTTGCGACCGACGCCGGCGTAGAGTGCGCCCCGCACTTCTCTCTACACGCTTTCGGGCCACAACTTCGCGCAGCCCTAGAGGTCAGCGACCGAGGCCCAGCAACGGCATTCCGGGCAGTATCTCGAACAATATCCAGCTCGATTGCTTCGACGCGAACGACTATTCCAACACCAGCTACACATCGGCTGACGCTGCTGTGTGTCTCTTATTTCTAGATTCCTGTCATTTATTTTATGTTTACCTCTTAGGGCGCGGTGAGGATGTGGGCCGCGGTCGCGTATCTGCTAGCAGAGCGTGGGTACTCGGCATGCGACAACTCAGAGCGCGCGTACACTTCTTGAGCACCCTTCCTGCGCGCTGTAATCGAGAGCTGCGCCCTGCTCGCTCAATAAACAGGCCATCTGCTCGCTGCAGCTGGCGCCGAGAAACTCTATTTCTGCTGCTTGCCCCCAACTCGTCTGGGAGCAGAACGGGCACTTCCGTGCGCTTCTTTCGTTTTCTTCCCATTACAGACAGTGTGCTGATACGATTTTGCTCGTTTCCGTCGCCAGGGTAGACCTACAGCCAATGGAAAACACCCAGGTTCACAGGCTCGCGCCGGACATGTCGACCAGCTCAGCCGAAGACGATGGGCTACGACTTTGACGACAACCCGAACCGCTCGGGCAACGCGTTCCACAATTTTCTGTGGCACAACGACAGGAAGGCTGCAATGCCCTTTATTGGGTGAATGCGATAGATTGGCCCCTCTCGGTGCAGCGCGCGTTGGACAGTGAGCATGAGATCTGCGTCAGTACGTCGAGCGTGTTTCCGCTTGCTTGCGATTGACTTCGTTGTCTAGATTGTATCAAGATAACTGGTCTTGTCACTACAATACATTGCCGCACTATCCTAGTCGGGCGCCTGGATGCTGACGTAGATGTACAGTGACCTCGTTCCAAGGTCAAGGCGTGTTCGTTGAGCTCTAGTTAGTACATGGTGCGTGGTCCCTTCGATCCACCATTCCACGGAACGCGCACCCTAAGCTCGCGTTCGCACGTATACAGATGAAAGCGAACAAGCCCATTTTCGGCGTCACGCAAACCTGGGGGAGGATAAGCTTGACTTGCGAGCGTCTCCACGGAACCTGTGCGGAACAATGACACGAGAACCACAGCGACGTTATTCTTTTACCGGCATGCAACCCGAATTCTGGTCCGTGAAGTGCCTATCCCCATCATCTCGTAGCAGCAGTACATGGATTCCAGCCGGCGAACAAATGAGGGATGACGTCATCGAGGAAGGACAGGGAAAGAAGGGGAAACCGACTGTAGAACGACGTACGCCTGTATAATTAGCCGCTATTTACACCCCGGCCAATTCACAGCTGCAGCGTTCTCTAGTCGCCTTCCTTTCAGTTGGCTAAGTCTAAACCACGCCGTGCCTCTGGATTTTCGATCTCAGGGCGAAGTTCTTGGCCGGCGCGCCTCTGCATTCGCGCCTGCGATGCATGATGCATGATGCGTCGGAAGCGACGATCTTGAGCGTAGGATCTTTGTGTCCGCTCTGTCAAGTACGTGGTCAATGTCCAGGATTTCTCCACGGATTTGATCTTTATATTTCAGCTGTTATGCGCACTTTGCCGTTGCCGAGTCCGAGCGAGATTGAAAGCCGTCAAGCTACCATAACAACGCTGACGCTGACTCCGTCGCATATCACCCTCAATGGTGGGTGCATTCTCTTATCAGCATTTTTTGCACACCACTAACTATGAGTTAGTTGGAACATATGTTTCTATGGCATGGCACACAAGTTGCCCAATGTCTCAACTTCAGACCTCGATGGCCTCAACAATGTGCTGTTGATGAACAATCTCAATCTGACCCAGTACCAGGACCCTGGCTTCATTCTCGTCTTGCAAGCGAACCACGCTGGCGTGGCGCTTGTGAGCTCCATGACGCTGACCCGCTCGCAGTCCCCATCCATGCGACTGTACGTGAACGTACTCGGCATCCCCGAGATCTACACGCGCCGGCTCGCAGTGCTCTCTAACGCGGTGTCCCACGATGACACCGGAATATCCGCCCAACTCACATGCATCTATGAGAATCGCCAGTTCGCAAATTTCCCATCGGCAGGCTCGACATGCACTCAGTGAATATCGGCGTGCCGAGTCAGATTCTCGACGCGCCAGAACAGCTCCGTCAAGCCCTTTGATCGCATCCTGCAGCGAAAATAAGGTATGTCTCACCTCTGACATTCTCATGCTTGCATCGAACACTGACTCGTTTCCGTGTAATGCAGATCTTTCTGGCCACTCGCCGCCCTCGGCACTCCCCCGCTCACTTGCAGATCGCACAGACCTTCCTCGACCAACTCACCTTCATCTTCATCTGCAGCACCTTCACGACCGATCCAGATAGCATCTACTTGTCCTATCCACCGCCTCTCCTTCCTGCGATGTACTAGATCCACGTGGCTAACATGCTGCCCCACAGTTCGACCTTAGTATCTCTCCCAAACATCACGGCGACGGCTCCATGCTGCAGGACATGCCCTTTAGCGAGCTGGACGCGGCGCCTTGGTGACGACTCGAATCCGCAGCGACGCGCTTGCCATAGCGCAGCGATGGCGCTCGTCTCGTCGCTCCCGGCGCTACATTCATCGGCAAGCATACTGCATGCACGGATCGAGTCGCAGAGCTCGAAAGCCGAAGTCTTACCGTCGGCATACTTCTCGTAGGTGTTCGAATATATTGAGTCTCGTGAATCGTAAGTTGAGTACGGTTTGAGACGAGGACAGTTGACATAGAATGGGACTCGGACCTGCCGGTGCAGAGCTGTCATTTACGAGTTGTAGTCAGATCTTCGGACACGCTTCACTGATATTCCATATCCACGAATGTCATCAATATCGTTGTTTGCTTTTGGACAAGCAGAGGATACACGCTATCGCATCTGGTCTGAAAGGCCGGGAGATCCGATAGACAATAGAATGTGATATTACAGGTACGCTGCCAGCCTCTCATGTCCATCGTCTTATCAAGTCGACTACAAACACGCAGAACCCGCCCAACAAACTCTGGTACACCAACTCAGCATTCGCGCGGGGATCATATGGAGCAGAGGACGTGGATTGATCCGCCATGAGTGTTTGGACAGGTACGTCGTTCTCAACAGGCATCGTTTGAATGACCTCTTTCAATCGCGCGGCGTTAGTATGTCTCAAGCGTTGGCCCCCACACCTCAGTCTATCAGATCTCGATAGCGCACACCCAACTCGCTCGCGATGCTGGACACGCTGCCGCCAAAGAACCTGATGACAGGCTCGGCACTCAAAATTCAGCGACGCACACCTTCATCCTCTTGCTGCCTTTGGGACCCCAGCATCGACGGCCCGCCAGGTCGCCTTCGCCATCGACCGATGGCTGCATATGCGACCAAGCGATGTAGGCTCTACGTGCACATATCAGTATTTGCCTTTCAAAACTGCTCCTGCATCTTTTCCAATGCGACCCTCGAAGCCATACGACGGATACACTGTTCGTGATCATTGAAGCAAATCTAACGCAACTCCGCGAACCCCATGCGCTTGCCAGTGACGTCGAGAGTAAGGTATACATTCTTCAGGAACGGGATTCCTAATAGCCACTCTCCTGTCTCCCTGTTCTCGTCCGGAACGATATTGGAAAAGCAGATGTCAGCTACAATGTGTTCCCCAACGACGTCACGCGGATCCACGTCGAATGAGCGACCGTTGATGGTGATCGATAGCTTCGGCTGGGCACTGCACGGAATCCCATACGAGCCATCGCGAAGCGTCACGACCCCCGGAATCGTATTGTGTATTGCGTATGCATCGAGGGGGTCCACCAACATCACGCCGCTGCCAGTGTTGACGATGCCGACGCGCGCCGGCATGACCTCGGAACCATCCATCGAAATCCCGTCGATGTTGAACTTCCATGATTCGCTGGAGAGGTTCGGCACAAACACTTGTCTGTCCTGGAAGAATCTGGCGGTGTTCTCCTCGCCGAAGGTGATTTCGCCGTCATTTCGACCGTCAACGTGGCGCGACAATTTCCAGCCGGATATGCCTCTTGATAAATAACCTGCGGACACGAGAGAATCTAGAATGGTAGCTATCTTGGTTTGCGAGGATTTCTGTTCGCAAGATATAGATATTTAGAGCCCCTCATGGATGAAGTATAGTATACAAGCTTACACTGGGACCGAATCCCATGACCCCATCATAAGTGCTCGTGGCCGGAATACCTGTCAACGTGTCGCCGGCTCCGAACGGGAATAGAGGAAGAATCCGGCCTTCGATATCGATCTTATCCATGACCAAAGGACCAGTCACACTACTACCATCTTCATATATGGCAGACCATGTGTGGTCTGCTACAGGTCGGACAGTACGCGAAGTCGAACGGCCGATGGTAAGACGGCTACCCTGCGGATAAAACGTAAGTAACCGAGAAGTCGATGGAAAATGAATCGGAGGCTTACACGCTGCGGGCATGTATCGCTAACGAGCCAAAATTCGGAGGACCCGCTGTCCATGAGCACGCGGTATGGAGTTGGATTCGAGCCGATCTTCACCGAAGCGAGATAGCCCGTATCACAAACAGTACTTGTCGTCAAGGATATCAGAGGGAGCGTGAAAGGAGTAGGCGCTCGTCGGGATACATTTCTAGGATCATGCATAACTTCAATATCATTATTGACAAGAATGAAATTCAGGGATGACTGACGCAAAGTGGTGCGAAGCCTCCGTTAAGTCGATATGAGTTGCGGGAAGTTCATGGCCACGAGGAAACGGAATGCCCCAAACTGACGCAGGGGCCGAAAGTCCAAGACAAGCAGCTGCTAAGAAGGTATCGAATGTGAATGTATACCGCATGATAGGCAGAGACAGCGGAGACCAGCTCGAGGGGGAAGAATTGTAGGAAGGAACCAGCCTTGCCGGAAGACGTAACGTCTGAGGCCTTTTATATTGTCGGCCGTGCCAGATTTCCACTGTGTCAGCCGTCGAGCTGAACCATGGCGAATAAGATGCCGGGCTGTCAGGGTCGGGCTCCAATCAATTCAGCTTCAGTGAGGCTGCTAGCGTAAATTCAAGGAAGCCCTCTGTGCTTCCGTGATGCCCAGAGACAAGCCGGGTACCATTTTACTGCATAAATCCTTATATAAGGGCACCAAAATCGGAGGTCAGCTTGGAGATGTAGGCTCAGTCGTTTGTTATATAAAAATCTGCACAGACGGAACTACGCACCCAGTGCTCCACAGAGAGAAAATACTATGAAGGAGCAAGAGGTGCCACCAAAGTTACAGCATTGCCTAGTATGACAATGGTCGCATTGTGCCAGGCCAGGTCGATCCTGAGCCCCAGTAAAAATCGCGTCTGATGAGAAAGACGCAGAACGACAGAGGTCGGAAGAAGCGCGTACGCGTGAGGTCGGTAGAGCATCGGTTCCTGTCGGTACCATCACAAAAAGCCGCGCCGGCTTGTTAAGTATCATGGACGGCCGTACCGGTCAAAAATCTGTCGTCCATCCATGACTGGACCAGAACACGGCAGATCAGGCATGATGCATTGACGCATGATCCTCCGTGATCATCTGTGGCCTCTGACACGCGTGTTGCGGTGCGTGCTCGCGCGTCCTCATGCACATGCGGGGCGACGAACGGACAAAATTTATATTCGACTTGATAGCCTTTGATTTGTAGCCTCCACGCGCCTTCCTGCTAGATCCTGAATGGCCTCTCTATCTCGCCCGGCGCGAGCTCCTTCCTTGGCGTGCCCCTTCCTGCCACCTTCCACCTTTGTCCACGCGCCTCGTTTGAGCACGAATCCGATTTCCCGGCCGTGTTTTTACTCACCCCACATGGGACAAGCCCGACGACCTCACGTACTTGAAGCATAGGTTCCCCCTGCTCGGCGCAAAGGACGATGAGGTGCTGTTTTACCACAAGGTGCACGTGGCGAACAACCCGAAGGTGGATTCAGAGGCGCTGTGTGCGTGGTTTCTTTGTATCTTTGTGGCTGCTATTGGTGTGCTGATGTCCTTGTTTAGGTGTATTGAACTGAAGATCAGGATTGCTTGCCTGCTTTTTCGTTTCGCCCAAGCACGGCCAAGCACGGCTGACCATCTGTCTTTCATACAGAGCGGCCAACAGTCGGAACCGACCCTGTCGCGCTGTCGTACCGGCCCTCTTGCGCCATCGTGCACCCCTGTGCACGCTAAGCCAACTTGCCTCTGCGCCGCCGCGTCCTCCAGTCCACGCGAAAACACGCGTGGAGGCGCGTGAGCAGGCGGGTGGCGTCTGGCGTGACGTTCACATCAATTCGATTTTTGTCCGATAAAGGAGAACCGTGAGCAGTGTGAGGCGTAAATCAAAGGTGCGTTCTGAGCCGTTCTTTAACCCCCGATGTATCCGCCCCACCTGCGTATCGATATCGTTGCGACGATGCCAACGCAGAGCGCGCCATGTACTTCCTTCTATGCGCTCTCGAGCGTTCTGATTTACATCAGTTCCCCCAATCTAGACCGTCCTTATGGGACGACACTGAGGCCCAGCAGCGGCATTACGAGCAGCATCTCGACGAATATCTAGTTCGATTTCTTCGACGCAAACGGCTATTCCAACGCCAGCTACACGTCGGCTGAACCTGCTGTGAGTCTCTCATTCCTGATTCCTTTCATTTCTTTCATCTATACCCCTCTGGGCGTGGTGAGTATGTGACCGCGGTCGCATGTCTGCTGGCAGCAAAATGGTGCTCGGCTGTGCAACAGTACAGCATGCGCATGCACTGTTCTTGTACCCATCAAGCATCGCGCCTGTGATGCCAGGTGCGGTCGATGTGCCCTGCTCACCGGGGCTGGCGTCGAGATATTCCAATTTCTTTCTACCCGCCTTAGAACCACCATGAAGCAGAGCATGCACCAATGCGCGTTTCTTGTACTTTGTCCCCGCTGCAGACAGGCTGCTGATACTATTTTACTCGTCTCCATTGAACCTACGGTAAATACACAACTCCCAAGCTCGCACGGCTCGCGTCGGACATGTCGAACAGGCCCGGTCCGAACCCAAGACGATGGACTCCGACGACAGCCCGAACGACACGCATCATGTCTTATACGTTCTTTTGCAGCAGAGTAGCCAGAAGGCGACCATATACCCCATTGGACCCAACATTGTGGACCTGCCATCTGAGGCACAGCGCGCGTTGAGCGATGGACATGAGATCTGGGTCCGTACGTGTTCTATATCCGCGCTCGGGATTGATTAGAGTATTGACGCCTTGCGTTCTTTGTAGATATATAACTGGTTGCATCAGTACGTGTGTCGAACTCGAACCGCTCGCGCTTGGGTGTCCTAAGGCTAATCTTGGCCCGCAGTGACCTCGCTCCAAAGCCTGGCGTATTCGCTGAGCTCTAGTACGTGGTGCGTGACCTCTCCAATTCACCATTCCACGAAACGTACGCCCTTACCTCGCATTGGCGCGCATACAGACAAAAGTGATCAAGCTCATCACTGGCGTCACGCCCACCTGCGGGAGAGGTGAGCTTGACATGCAAGCGTCTCCACGAACCTGCACAGAACAACGACGCGAGCGCCTCTGACATCTTCTCTTGCGCCTCAACGACTCGCAACCCGACTTCCGGTCCGTAGAGTGTCTGCTCCCATCGCCACGCAGCAACAGTACATAGACTCCAGAAGGCGAGCAAATGAATGATGATATATGCGTCATCGAGGAAGGACAGGGATAGAGGGGGAGGACGATTGTAGAACAACGTACGTGCATCAAATTGCTCGCTATCTACGCCTCGGTTGATTCACAACTGCAACTTTCTCTAGCCGCCATCCTTTCTGCTGGCCAAGTCAAAACCACACCGCACTTCTGGATCTTCGATTTTGTGCTGAGGTTCTTGGCCGGCGCGCACCCGCACTCGCGCCTGCGATCCATGATGCGTCGGAAGCGACAATCTTGAGCGCAGGACCTTCGAGTCCGCTCTACCAAGTACGTTGTTCCTGTGTTTGGGGGTCCTTCACGGATTTGACCTTGTTCATCTCAGTCGTTTAGTTGGGACCGGTCGAGCCTGCACGCGATTGGAATTTACCAGACAGCGATAATGGTTCTGACTTGTGGTAGGTTTCCACCCTGCTTCGGTGTTGATGACTCCTTCGCATTTGAACCTCACAGATGGTGTGTACGCTCCCTCGCTAGTTCATCATGCTCGTTGCTTATGTCTTAGGAATCGGAAAATGCGTATCTACGATATGGCATACAAGCTGCCCGACCTGACGACCTCTGCCCTCAACAGGCTCATGAGTAGACGGGTGGACCATAGCAGCTTCTGCAGAGCCGCACACAGGTGTTCGCTTCTATCCCCGTCCCTCAAGCGAGGCCCACCCGCGCGATCCTCGTCAGCTGTTCCTTGACGACCAACTGGCCTGCGATACTTGCGCTTGCGGACGTGGTCAGCAAGATCGATCAGTTCGTCGTCATCGATGGATTTCCAAGGACATGGCTGACCGCAGCGTGCAGGCATGGTATACAGGATGTCACAGGCGAGTCTTCATCGTCTACTTATACCCATTCGTTACTGACATGCTCGCAGGCCCTGGAAACGGGTCTTCGGTCCCCACGCGGCTGAAGTCTCTTTCGTATCCAGTCCAGATCATGATGCGCATCATGTTGTTCATGCCCCGAACGAGAACCTCAATAGCTCGTTTGTGAATCTGCGCATGAACATGTCCGACGTCTACGAGCTCTACGCACGCTGGCTCATGATGCCCTCAACCGCGTCGTCCCACGAAAACACCACGACGCCCGTCGAGCTCACGCGCAACTACGTCGCTTATTTGTGGGCAAAATTCCCAATCTGCAGCGTGCATATGCAGAATTCCGTGTCAGTGCGCGGAGTCAGATTCTTGAGGCGCGCTAGAACATTCCTGTCAAATTCATCCAGTCATCTTCGCAGTGCGTAATCGGTATGCCTCTGCTTATTCTGTTGCCATTGCCCTCATATTGACATGTGTAATTCATGTGGTACAGTCTTTGTGGGTGGCTTACCATTTGCAAGGCTCTCCTCCGCCTACCCGCAGATTGCACAGACCTCCTCCAGCTAGCTTGTCTACATCTTTGTCTGCAGTACCTTCGCAACCAATCTCAGTGAGAGCTTGAAGACCCTGTACTTCACGTAGCGCCCACGAATGATATGTTTCTTTTCCGTCCGTGTGGCCCACCCTGACTGCCGTCCCACAGGTCTGTTCGAACATATTGCCCGAGTTGATCACTCTACACCACAGAACATTGCTTTTTGAGAGCTGAGATGCATCCTCCTTAGGAACTCTTTGCTGCAGCCCTGCATGCACTGCAAGTATACTGCATGCACAGGTCGAGTCACGACACTCGAAAGTTGAAATTGCCCTGTACACAAACCTTCTTGCAAGTTTTAACATGTATCAAATTTGAACTCGATCCAGAACGGGGACAGACAACTTCAGATGCAGTCTGGTCTGTTACCTACAATTATTTGTCAGATGTCTTGAATGTGTATGACAGGCATTGCTCGACTCTGACATAACTCACAAATGCATCGGTGCTCTCCCTAGCTTTCGCCTGGGCAGAGCCTATGTGCTATTGTGCCTGGTCACAAGGGGCAGGAGATCCAGTAGAGTGTAGAACACGATAGTGCAGGTGTGTTGTCAGTGTCTTATTTCCATTGTCTTATCACATCGACTATAGACACAAAGAGCCAGCTCAACAGCCTCTCGTAGATCAATACACACTGGCTGGGAGGATAAGAGATCATATAGGGCAGAAGAATAGGATTGATTTGCCAGGAGTGCTTGAACATGTGTGTCGTTCTCTGCAGGCCTTGTTTAGCTGATCTCCTTCAATCGTGCATCGTCAGTATGTCTTAGGCATTGACACCAACATCTCAGCCCATTTGATCTTGACAGCAAACACCCAGCCTGCGCACGATGCTCAACAGCTGACACACTACTGCTAGGAAGTTCGGCGATAGAACTGGGACACATGTCTCAATGACACGCACTTTCATGTCCTTGCAGCATCGACTGTCTGTCTTCACGATTGACAAGCACTAGCTAGGGCAATCCATTTGCACTTGCACGGGAACACAATCTCTGTATCAAGGTGCTGTTCTCAAGAAGGCGACCACACCCATTCAAGCTCAAGCTCGTGATTCCTTTGAAGCAACACCCTGGGCATAGTAGCCCATGTTTAATTTCTTTACAAAGTTTGGTATACATAGAGACTCTATGTAAATCTGAAGTATTTTTCAATACCATTGCTCATACAGGTACACAAGATAGTGAGAAAGTGATGTATGTGCCAGTGTCATCAACAATATCTGCACAGCTCAGGGCGATGGCATCAGAAAACTGCCCTGAGAATTGTGTGCTTTGCATGTCAATTGCAATGGGGCAGAATCCGACCAGGTCTTGCTGGATAAATATCTCACATATGCTCATCACACTGTGTTTGCAACAGCAAACATGTACAGTAGGATCTATCATGGACTTTGCATGGAAGACGCACAGACTGCAGCACATGTACTGGAAGGACAGCCAAAGTGTACTTTTGGGGCATGAAGCCTGTCTGTGAAGGCCACTGAGGACTGGTCATGCAGCATCGGCAAGATGTCAGTGTGGATGTGAGGTGGGCACCCCATGAGTGCCAATCTTGTGCATGCAATGGATATCTGAGACACAGAACCAAGAAAAAAATAAGTACAGAGTGATCAGCAGAAATCAGACTCAAGCTGGTTCAATTTCTAAGGTGTTCATCTCTACTGCTTCCCCCTCCCCACCAGCCTCTTCATCACCTCTGATATGGGTTTTCCTTGTATGCCATGTGGATGGTTTGAGCCAACTGAATTTGGTAGGGTGTGTCTTATTTGTATGATGGGCCTCATCTGCAGGGGCAGGAGATTCAAGTAGGTTGATGCCTTTTTCAAGGAGATCTTTTAATGGACCCAATTCCTGTCATCAAATTATGTTAGCTACTGAAATGAAGGAAAAAGAAATAGCTGACATACAGATAGCACTGGAGATTTTGCTTGGAGTAATTTCAAGAATTTTTTAATACCCTGTGAGAAAAAACTACAGATTTCATAGTCAATCAGCTTCAACAATGAAATTATGACACAATCATACTTACTATTCATCAGGTATGTCCTTCACATCCACATTCAAATGTTTTTGCCAGTCTATCTTTTGATCCAGAGCTATCTTCAACTCAGTTGAGATAAGCTGCATACAGATACAAATGTAATGTGTGATAAATGATGGTGATGATTGTGCATCAACATATTCTGTCATTTTGGAGATAAATGACTTCCATATATCTTTGTCAATCAAATCATCCTTGTCCAGTATATAGAATACTCTCATGAGAGGAATATATCTAAAATACAACCACTCCCCTCTGTGATGAAAACCAAATTCCTGGAAGGCAATTGGATTCAAGAAGTTATTCAAGTTAATATTATTACTCAGGTATGCAATTGCTTGTCTTGAAGATCTATTGCTTCCAATGACATGTGCATACATGTCTATCCAGCAAGATACTGCATAATCTACAGCTAGATTTGAGCACATTGAATACATTTTTTGCACTGTTTTTAAAAGAGGAGGCAAATTCATCAAGTCAGCCATTTCAGGATCATTTGCTATAACTTTCTTTGACAAATCACATACACTCATAAATAGGATTCCAATGTTTTTAATATTTTCAGATATCAATATTCTTTCCACACATTTCATCCACTTTTGTATCCACTGTGGTGTTACAAGGAGAATTGCATCTTTATCTTGACATATTTGTGACATTGCTATGGAAATGTCAATAATGGACTTTTCAGACATTTGCTCCCATATGGTGTGAGACATCTTCAGGATATTCATCACTAATTTAGTCAGCTCCACACTGATTGGTATCTTTGTTTTTATATCTGATCTAGGACTAGTCACAATCTTGAAGAGAAAAAATAATTTGCTTTGCTGCTTTTCATTGCATGCCTTAATGAAGGGATAGCCAAGTTCACTATTGTTAAGATAATGCTCTACTATAGAGGATAGCAGGTCAAGATAAGGTGGCTGTGAGGTAACTTTACTCATTGAAAAGGAGTTCACAGTTGCCCAGGCAAGTATATATTCAGGACTATTATAATCAAATCTAGGTGAATTTAAATCCCTATAGCCATCACCATTCAGATACATTTTGAAACCTCCTTGAATATAAGTTTCTCCAGGAGATAAAGCCACAGTGTATCTCTTTAACTGAAACTCAAATTCAAATGCAATGATCAACTGTTGTGGTGACTTTTCAAGTGCTGATACAAGTGAATTATATGTTACACTAAAATCACTTTTAATAAAATCATACTTCAACACATCTGTATCTTGAACTGGATGCCTGATGTCTAGCAATCTCTGATATTTCCAATACAGATGATCATTCGAGTGTTGGTCATGTGTTCTGAAACCACTGTCTGCTATTAAAAAAACCATCACAGCCCATGCATAGTTTTTCTTCTCCTGATTGTGATTGTCATCAATTTGTCTACACAATTGATGAACCTTCCCAACCAATGCAAAAAGATCCATGCCTGCCAGGAGCTCAAGTTTATGATGATAAAGATGCACACCTGACAGTGCTTGGATAACAATATTAGACACTGTCTCATTTGTTGAGAACCCATGGAGCCAGACTAAGGACTCCATGTCAAGAACATACAGTCTTTCCTTTACTGTAGCACTCTCCAGCTCTCTTTGGGACTGAAACTTTATCTTTGATTTTTTAAGCAAGTACAGAACCAGCTGTTTCATTTGAGAAATAAGCTCTGATATTGGAGTCTTATATGAGCACTCCACATATACTGCAGGCAGAGCATTGGCACCAAGATAGATCATATACAATGCTGCTGCTAGCACTCCAGTTATGCTTGCACTGACTGTATCCAGGGGCACCAAGAACAGCACAAGTCCAATGAAAAACAGTAATAGTGCAATGTGCATGAAAATAGGCAAGAATCCCACAATCTCGGACACATGCCACTTCTCAAGACCAGTATATCTGAAGTGTCTGATATGAGCCTTTTCTTTGCTAGACCCAGAGATAGGTGACACATAATACTGCAGCCATTGTTTCACCAACACAGAGATCAATGCTGTAGCCAAGCTGAATGCCAGGCTAATGAACCAGAGCCTGTTGACCCATTGGTCAGATGCAGCAACCTGAAAGGCAGAGGTAGCATTCTGCTGAGACATGGGGACCACAGATGGAGAGACCCCATCAGCCATGGCCCTCTGAAGGCCAACCAGTTCAGTGAGAAGCATTGCAGAGACCTGAGAATAATCAGGCTGAAGAGACTGAGAGCTTTGTACCACAAAGGTAGTGACCACTGCAGAGAAGAGACCAGCCTGTAATGATTGTGCAAGAGATGTTAGAGATTATTATCAGCTAAAATTGAAGAGAAACATACAAAGACAAGGAGGACATCAATAGTGTCCTTCCATGCTTCCACCATGTCATCATCCATCATTTTGGCTTCATCAAGATAGACCTTCCATACACGAGCATTGGGCTCCAAGCACTTGCCATTCTCATCAACAGGATATTTCTTCTGATAGTCTTCTGGATCCCAATATGCTGAAAAAAAATATTGAGAACAATGATGTGTTTGTGGAAGCAAGATAACCTACGGGTGTCCTGCTTCTTGTGGGGTACATTAAACATCTTCCTGGGTTTCTTCTTGTGAGCTGAAGATTGAGGATAAGTGACTGCAGGCATGTTGGCGACAGAATGCCCATCATCACTCTCAGCATCTTCACCATCTGCCCCACCATAGACAGACTGCTGTGGGACTGCATCAGTAAAATAATTCTACAACTCCACAAGACAGCTACTGACAGTATCCAAGATAATCTTGCTTTCATAGTTCATCTGCCCTGAAGAGGATTTATTGCCAGCAGCAAGGTTTGCATCTGCATCGAGGGTCAGCATTAGATGAATGAATCTATCCAGAGATGAAAGAACTCACTAAGAGATGCTACGGGTTCATGTTCCGCTACAGCACTGTGAATTGACAAAAGCGAGGCTTTTGTCGATACGTGGTCGTGCTCTATATCGTGACCATGGCTCGCTGCAGGCAGCATATTAGTTCGCAATCTATCATGGATGAAGAATGCTTACTTGTAGATGCAGCAGCATCAGCGCCGGCGAGAGGGTGGGGATTCGCGGTAGATACCTCTGGTGGAGATCCTTTATCGGGATCATCGACTTCAATCACTAGTTTGCATTGATGAGTCAATAAACAGCTGATAATACGAGAGTATTCAAGACATACTCGATGCCATTGTTAAAGTTTGCGATACGCGGTCGCAGATGATGCCAGACGCAGGATTCAGAGGAAGTCTGTGTGGGTGATGTCGTGGTTGGAAGGGTACCGACAACGAGGGCGACGCGGATGTCTCCCGCGACATGCCTTCCATTCTCGTTCGTCCTCTCGGAACCCCGACACAAGCGCTGGACCTTTATTCCTCGCATCTCTTCATGGATCCCGATCAACTTGAATCTCACTAGCAGAGCATCCGTGCCGCCGACACCATGGTGGCAACATGTGACGAGCGGAGAAACGAAGAGGATGTGGAATCGACAGAGGCAAGTGGCGAATTCTAAGTGCACCCTGACAACGACGTGCATCTAGCAAGGACATCGTCACTTACACGCCCGAACATACGCCAGCTACAGCTGTACCTGCCTTTTTGCAAGCTTTCCGAAGTCAACTGAGGCGAAAACCCGCTTTGTACACGCCCTGCTTGCCGACATTTTGTGTTGCGTCTTGCTTAGCTCGTGCAGCAAGCTGAAGTGTTCCAGCCATCCCACACGTCCGCCCTTACCTTTACCCGCCCTCCAGATCGTGCCAAGAATGGGCTTCAGCAGCAGCTTCCATCAAATCGCTCGCAGGATCGTGCATCCATCCCAGTCTCTCATCCGGCCCCTACTCGCGTGACGTTCATAAACGATCGCAATACGACGAAACCTCCGGAGATGCTCGGTTTTAGATGGGATCCCGAGGACTGTAATTGATCACGGCGCGCAGGTTGGGAGGCTGGTAGACCGTGACAAGTGTCTAACCCGCTCAAATCTCTCCGTCACTGATGCGCTCGCAGGCTTCGAATTAGACATTGATCCTCCTATCCTTGACTGACAATGCCGTGGAGGCCTGCATCCTGAGTGAGGACCTCGGTATCCTTATTCGCAAATCCATACATGAGTATGTCGAGCATCTCCGACTTCCCCATGCACCCCCGTAACGTTCTAGCTCGAAATTGCATGTCAATACCACGGCGTCCATGAACCCCATGCCATAGCTACGCCGATTATTCGTTTGTGGACTTCCCTGTCGGCAGCTTCGACATTCGCCTGGTCAATATCGGCGCATCGGGTCAGATCCTTGTGGTGTGAAAGATTAGTCTCGTGAAGGTCTTGCAGTCGCTCCTGCAGCGCAAATGTGGTGCGCCTATCTTGTCGTTTTCGAGTTCGTAATGAACTGTGGTGTTTGTAGTTCGTGTGGTGCAGCGTTTGTTGGCGGCACGTCGTCCTTGATATCCTTCTCTACAGATTGCACAGGCGTTCCCTGACCATCGAATTCGCATTTCACCCGCCACATATTTGGTGACAGATCTTCACAATCGAACCTCCGGAACACCTATTGTTCGACCATATGGCGGATCACGATTCCTCTTCCTCTCATAGTCTCGAATGTCTTACGATGCGGGACCACAAACTTGTCCATTGTAAACGTCTTCAATCAGTGCGTGAATTTTCCCAGATCATCTAATCAGCTCAGTAGGGGCTCCGAGCATTTGCTGTCGCAATCGAATGCATTGCCCGCTTGACTTGCTGCTGCGGACTGTCGGCACGTCTGCTGTTCTTCTCAGAGTGGGGAGCTTCAAATGGCTGACCTGCTAAGTCTGCCGGATGGTCATTCAATGGATCCGATGGTGAATTATGTATGAAGTTTGAATGGTTGGCGTTAACCTCCTGTATTATTGAGTGTATACATCGTTGTCCTGAGGCTCTATCGCGTTCGTGCGTCGGGCTTGACCATCATACATCGCAGCTCTGAATCCTGGATCAGTAATTGTATACTCAAGTCAACCACAAAAGCTTTCATATCGACACAACGACTCTGCTGCTATGATAAATATAATACTAGGAGAGAGCAGTTGCTACGACTCGGATGTCACGTCATTGTCACACTCATCGCCACGCGTCACGCGTCACTCTGCAGCCAGTTCGCGCGGGACACGTCTACTGTCCGCGTCTGCACTACCTCTATATACACCGGCCGCTCTCGTATCCCCTCTCACTCTTTGAATCTTCGAGGCTCTTCAAATAAATTTGCGACACTGCGCCTGCGGGAAAATCAATCACAATGGTGCGTACTTTCTCCCTACCTCTGGGATGTAAGCATGCATGCTGAGTGTAGATGTAAACCAGGCGCCTGCAGACCCTGTACCGATTGAGACTGCGCATGAGGACATGATTGTACGTTTGATTTATTTGGCTGTCATATGCCGTTCGCGCGTCGACTATTCTCGTGAGGGATTCTGATTCAATATAATGGGATAGCATGACGCGCAGCTAGACTACTACGGCAAACGTCTCGCAACGTGCTCTTCAGACCGCACGGTGAAAGTGTTCGATGTTGTCGAGGGCGAGGCACAGCGCGGGGCGGGCCAGACGTTGAAAGGGTACGCTTTCTTCCCGACTACGAGCGCTAGGATGGAACCTGATGGTTTTGGTTTTGTATGGGTATTGACGTTGTGTGGAATCTCGATTGGATTTCGGACGTTGACATTCGGCATGGACGCGCATAGACATACAGGCCCAGTCTGGCAAGTCGCCTGGGCGCACCCGAAGTACGGGCACATCCTCGCGTCGTGCTCCTACGACGGCAAGGTGCTTATCTGGAAAGAGCAGCAGCCCGCTACCGCCGGCTGGGCTAAGATCAAGGAACACTCCCTGCACGCTGCATCCGGTGCGAATTTCGCTTTCTTATCTACCATTGGTTTTGAGTTTGGTTTGCGCATGCTGACACTGCGGTGCTGGGTAACAGTGAACTCTGTGTCGTGGGCCCCGCATGAGCTGGGAGCTATCCTTGCCTGCGCTTCCTCAGATGGCAAGGTTTCTGTGCTTTCTTTCAAAAGTACGTATGCCCTTCGCTTCGAAATTTTGTCCCCTCCACCGCAGTCACTGTCTAACGAGCACCGCACAGACGACGGTCAATGGGGCGCCGACGTCTTCGAGGCGCATGCAATTGGGTGCAACGCCGTGTCATGGGCGCCTGCGACGCCGCCAGGTTCGCTCGTCGCGCCGGGTGCGGGTGGTACGAGCAAGCGCTTCGCGAGCGCGGGCTGCGACAACCTCGTCAAGATCTGGGCGTTCAGCGAAGACTCGCAGACGTGGGCCGAGGAAGACGTACTCGAGGGTCACACTGACTGGGTCCGCGATGTCGCGTGGGCGCCGAACATCGGGCTGCCGCGCAGCTATATCGCCACTGCGTCTCAGGTGCGGCAGTTTCTCCCTTGTGTTTGTTGCTTCACACGTTGCTCACCGGTGTGATTCTGTGTAGGACAAGACAGTGCTGATCTGGACGAAGGACACGCCGACCGCGCCGTGGGTCAAGACTGCGCTCGACCCGACGAGCATCGCGCCGAGCGGCGCGCCGCCTGCCACGCCAGGCAAGTTCCCGGACGTCGTCTGGCGCGTGTCGTGGAGCCTTGCAGGAAACATTCTTGCTGTCAGCTGTGGCGACGGGAAGGTCACGCTGTGGAAGGAGAATTTGAAGGGCGTGTGGGAGTGCGTGAGCGACGTGACGAGTTGAGCATGTGTGGTATTTTTTGTGTTGGTGTTTGTGGCCGCGGTTGGATTCAATGTTTCTGTTCTTTTTTCCGAATGTTGGTTCGCTGAGAATGCCGAGTGAGTTGAAGGCAGGTGAGTGGGATTTATAGTGCTGTCCATGGATGGGATACAATCACAATGCCCACGATAGCTTCTCCAGTCTAACAGAATCTGTGCAGCGTTACACTGTGAGCCTGACCAGCCATCCGAGATGGTGAGAAGAGCGTTCATATCCACAGCACGCACTACGGAGCTGGTCGGAAAGAAATCGTGTGACTTGGAAACGAATGTAACACTAGATACTTCGACCCGGCAAATAGACAGGTTAGTAGTCCGAAAACAACGAAATGTGTTATTTTGTGAAAACGGACTCGTGTAGATAACTATTTTATACAGAGGCCAGCGCATACACATACAGCAGCAATAAATGGACTGTACGTCGTGCGAATCCAGAGACCGTTGGTCACAACGACCACAAGGTGGGTACTCGTATACCTTCCACCGAATCATGTAGCTGCTCCGACAGCACGTCGCGTTTATAGCGACGATACTGCGGGGTATAATCACCCATGCCCAACCAGTGAATGTAAATCTGGTCCTTGCTAGTCACCGCAATTCTAAGGTCCATACTTCCTCGGTGGTCCTGCCTGTATGAATTTCTCAGCTATCATTCCAACAATGGCACATGGATATGTAAAAGCACGCACACAAACCCGACACCACTAACAGTGCCGGTCCCCGAAAAGACTCGACTATTGGGGTTCGTGAGCCAGGACAACTCCTTCGTTTTTTGCCTATCTAGGACGGCGTCGAGACTGAACTTCCATGTCTGCGCCCCCCTAGGTACGTTGAGGTCTCCGGTGATCTTCCAAGCGCGGACCTCCCGGTCGAGTGAATCATACTCCACACTCAAGACCTCCGTCCCATGTGTACCATACGCTCCGAGCCACAGTCCCTCCAGACTGCTCGGATCCCAGTCCTCATCGGCAGGATCTAGTCCTTCGTATACAGATACGCGTAGTGGGTAGTATCTTGGATAGAAACCTCTGCATACTCTTGCCATGTAGTCGCGCATCGGCGAACGGTCTTCGCTTAGATGAAGAAAGTCCATGAGGAGGACCAGCCGCCCGTACCTACTCTCGTCAAACAACGAAGGTGGTGCAACACAGAGCGCCGCTGGCTTGAGGATTCTGCCATAAGCCATAGAAACGGCGCCGCCTGGCGGCAGAGCATGCGAGAGACCTCCCATGTCCCTGAAGAATTCCGGCGAGGGCTCCACGGTCATACGCGGTAGGCCGCGCTCATGATCATACCATCTGGAGCCCGGGGCGGGAAATGGGGGAAGTGGAGTTGGCCGGAAGGAATGATGGTAAAAGACCGGCTGTTGGAGTGTTTCGTTCAGGAGATGAAGGCTTGGGATGAGAGTCTCATGACTGGGATCGTCCTCCGAGTCTGGGTAGGCCTTGGGTTCTATACAGGTCTGCCCGCTGTCGTGGTCGAAACCAATCCTGAATGCAGCCATATATTTCGGCAGCCGTGGTATCTGCATATCGTGATTTGCTTCGATGGCTTCATTCCCAAAGTACCAGAGCTCGCCAATTAGACATCCTCTTTGGACATCCATACGAAATTCGAGAATATTGCCTCTGTACGGATGATCGCTCGCCCAAACCCCGATGAGGGCGCCGTATCGGTATAACACCTGAGTGAACGCGTCGTAAAACGACCCCCAGCCCTCTGAGGCGGATATATCCGTCAGGCCATAAGGTCGGCAGAGTTGGCTCCAGATCGCATCGTGGCGATAATGAGCATGCAGCGTGTGGCAAGTGCTCAGCAGGTGAGCGACGTCGTCGCCGGCAAGATAGTGGCAAATCGCGAGCAGTACGTCGTAGTTGAGTTGTGCAAGGCCCTTCCTATGCTCGTCTTTATTGGCGGAAAGGTCGATATCAAGGTCCATCTGGGAAGTGCCAGGCCACGGAAAGATATGAGTTACCCGTCTAAGTAGCACCCCGGAGCGAGTGAAGTCTTTTACCTGGAACTGTATATTCAACACACTGACCCCCCATGTTCGTTTGGATCAACATTTGCGTATCAAAATTTTCTCTACATACCTATGGCTAGGGTACGGGGCTGATGTATCCCAAGACAGTACCAATGCGGTTACAATGAGCTCGAGTTCTGGTGACGCAGGGAGAAGTCATAAGACATATGCATGCTGGCGGGCCGGGCGGTTACCGGATAATGCCTCCACTGTAGCGTTTTAGTTGTGCAAGTCGTTTGCGCCGACCTGTACTTCGTGGACAGGGATACTCACCACCAAAGGTATTCCATAGAATGATGTTACGCGTATACAGAGATGTGATACAACAAAGAACAGATGTAGAGCAGAGCATGTACAGACTGCCGCTAAAGCTCTATCTCCATGCTGCTTCCCGCAGCCAGAGCAGCCCGAGTGTGTGCTCTCCGCTCCTCTTTCCCCTTCTTCTTCTTATCCATGCGCGCCTTCTTCCGACTCGCCAGTTGCATCCCCCCGGCCTTGCCCAATGCCGGCTCACGCGCATTAAGCTTGCGCATGCGCTTCGGCGCGCGACCCTCGTACGAAGGCGCATTAGAATCTGCAGTTGATCCTAACACCGATGGATCTGGTGAGTGGCCGCGCTTGCGTGGATTGCTGCGTGTCGTGGAGAACGACTCCTCTGCCTCCATAGGCACTCTGCATGTGTATCACGGAAAAGATCAGGGACGTTGCATTTACTTGTGAGGGAATATACAACGCACACTTCATCGTGAACCATGGAGTCGTGAACCTCGACGCCCTCCATCGTAGCTTCCTCATTTTCCCCTGTATCTCCAAGACCCATCTCAGCATCGGCTTCGCCAAACAAGCCGGCAAGCATAAACGGTTGCCCAAGTTGTGTCAGGATCTGAGCTTGGCCGACGTTCTCAGCACCTGGCGCGATTTGCGGCGCTAATGCTAAAACCGGCGAATATTATTATGAGCAATTTGACGGAAGGCAAGACGGGATACTACGCACAACCGGATGCAGGAATTGTTGATGGTATCGATGAGGGATGTATTGTAGGCGGAACGGTGTGGAATGGAATTTTCTGGTGATTCCAGTCGTTGAGGACTTGGCGTGCAGCGGCAAACAGGTCTGGAGTTCCACCCTGAAAGGGGATGAGAAAATGCGATTGAGAGCTGTTGCAAACGAGAAAGATGTAACATGGAATCACCTTCAGGAGTTTCCCTTGACTCAGTGCGAGCATAGTCAAGAACTCCATCGTAGACCCGAACTCAGGGATGTTGTAGATCTTTTGAATTCTTTCGTGCTCCGTGCGGGCAAGGATCTCGTCGACTTGAAGGTAAAACAAGGATGAGAATCAAGCCTTGCAGCGCAAGAAGCACGTTATGGTTGCATCGCAAACCGTTCTCATGCCGAGAAGAAACGTACCGAGGCTGACAGGGTCCTCGATATCCTCGACCTTCACCACGTTCCGCAACAATATCGTGTTCTTCTTCTTTTCCTTGCCGCTCACTTCGAAATCGTCGTCATCAAAGATGACACCAGGCGAGTCGACGATACGGAGCCCTCGCTCGAGATTGATGGACTGCAGCGCCTGCGTGTGGCCTGGCTGCGACGCTACAGGACACACCTACAGAATAAACATCGCCGTAAGCCGTATGGCACGTCACCTTATTTATACGGAGGGCAAACCTTAGCTCTCTTTAGAGTGTTGATGAGACTGCTCTTTCCAACATTCGGATAGCCAACGACGCCCACTGTCACGCTGCCGGTGCCCTTCACCTTCGATCCGGGTGCCTCACCCGGCCCGTGCTTATACGCCTTCAGCAGTCGCAGCAGAGCCGGTGATGTTGACGAAGACAGATTTCCCCGAGCGTGCGAGGTCGCAGATCGAAAGGGGAGGGTAGGGGTAGAGTGGCGAAGATGGCGCAGCCAGGCTTGCGCATTTGCCCGGGGCACGAGATCTGCAAAGCATCAGTCAAAGCTTTCATTATAAAAGTAACGCAGAGAGCGCACGCACCGATTTTGTTCAGCACGAACACCAGCCGCTTGCCCTCCGCCTCCCTGCGGCGCACCTCCTCCTCGACCAGCCTACTCCGACACCCCTCTGGATCCCGCGCATCGAGGACGAGGACCACAACATCCGAATCGTCAATCACCTTGTGCAGCGCCCGAACATAATGCCGGCGGATCTGCTCCTTTGTCTTTCCCTCGAAATTGTACTGCAGATCGTCTTCTTCAGCGAGATTGGATGAAGACGGGTTGGCGGACTGCGCGAGCAGTGCGAGAGAAGAAAGCGTCGGCTCCGCGGCCATAACGGAATCCGGATCTGCTGGACCAGCTTGTACGTATGGCGGGCTCTGCGAGATATGCGGATGTGCATGTCAAAATGAGCATCGAGGTCGGTGGCAGAGGAAACGCACGCCCTGAACACGCTTCTTCTCCTCGTTGCGTGCTTTGAGATCAGGTAGACGGGGGATGCCCGGGTCTTTCTTCAGCTCTAAGACGGGCCATTTGGATGTCAGATTGTATGTTCCGCAGGCACTGTGTCCTCGACGGCGCGAGGGGAATATGGACTTTGCGCCACTTACTTGTTCGATGAGGAACGATCTTCTTCTCAAATTCTACGGGCCACAGTGAACACAATGCTTGTCAAAATAGACACGATGCTCACTGTTTCTTCCCATCGTTGTGAAGGTGGACTCTGAGCGATGTCTTATGGTGAGGGTTGTGGTCAAGAAAGTACTTTGAGAGTTATTGCACTCAGTGGCAGGTCAAAGATCTATGGTCGCTAGAGATAAGATAAGATGAGGTACAAACACTTTCACTCAAATATATGTTTGTCAGTGATAAAAGAGAACGTACGTAGGTAAGTGAGCTCTGTACGAGACAACCAAAATAAGGATTCTGCGCAGAGACTTCCTGTCAAGAAATCAATGGTATTACATGCTTTGCATAATTGCAATTGTACTGCACCTTTTGGGAGTCGAACCCGGAGCTAGGCTAAATATACCCACGCACGATTCAGATAGTACTTAATATGGGAAGGCCCAATGTTACCGCTACACCACTGACGCATGATGGGGGATCATTCTAGTCTGGGGACTCACCATCCCTGTCAACTGTATTATCGCTTCGCACACATCGATCTATAGGAAGTGGCAACCAGACGACTCATATTATGACAACGAACACCGAAGGAGAACGAAGACAGGGTACAGGCAAGTATGTTGATCTTTCGTAGAGTATCCGGGACAGGTCATGAAATCGGAACCATGCGAACACGCGAACATGCAAAAAGATGCGAATGGAGATTGTGTGAACGGGTAAAGGTAGAACAAGAAACGGGCTGCGAAGTGCGAACAGCGCTCCGGGATATCATATCAGGTATCAGGGGCGGTAGTCGGCGAAGTAGGGGTGGACGAGGGCGCGTTTTGCTAAGATGGGTTAGGTTGCGCGAAGCGGCTGCGGAAGAACGACAAGACATACCTGAGATGCGTTTCGCGGTGTCGTACGTCAATGTTTGCTTGGAAGACATGGCGCATGTCAGCTAAATTCAATAAGATGGTGAGACAGCATATACCTTCAGCAAATCAATACCTGCCCTATCTAGGTAAGGCACCTGTTCTGCGAGATCGTGTCGCGACCATTGCGGGAATGATGGTTTGTAGTCGGGAAGCTGGTTGACACCCGGCCAAACCTCTTCGTTCGGTGTCCCGAGCACACTAGGAGACCAGCTTCAGTCAACATCGAATTGCACCAGGAACAGCTTAGCACGCAAAGTCGGGGACGAATACGCACCGGAAGATCTTGAAGATCTGGTCAATTTCCGAGTCACCCGGGAAGAGCGGGTTGCCGCGCATGACCATTTCCGCAAAGATGCAGCCGACGGACCACATATCAATGGCGGTAGAGTAGTGCCGCGAGCCTAGCAGGACTTCCGGAGCCCTGTACCAAAGCGTGACAACCTGGATCGAGATCAAAGGTCAGAGCATGCGGATCGGAAGGAGGAAGGGCTTACTTCATGGGTATACGTCCGCATGGGTATTCCGAATGCGCGGGCGAGACCGAAGTCGGCCAGTTTCAGGTTGTTGCGTTTGTCGATGAGCAGATTCTGTGGCTTGAGGTCACGGTGCAGGATGCGGTGTGAGTGGCAGTAGAGAAGGCCCGACGTTAACTGATGCGTAAATTTCTGTGTGCATCAAGCCAATTAGTATGCGCTGACAGCCAGAAGCTAAAAGGTAGTGTGAAAGCGAAGATGGCGTAGAATGGAGGGAGAACACCATTAGCGCCCTAGCCCTCCCCCAAAAAGGAAAGCCCAAAGACGGGACCAGGTGACGACATCACGTGCCACGCGTCATCGACGCGACAAGCGCGCGCGGTGAAAGTGCCGAAATCAAATAGCTCGCCCTCGGCGGCGACGAGTGGCTTTGATCGTCTTTTATTTGATTGCACCACGGACGTCGGGAAACCCGGTGGGTGGGCACCATCGGCCACGGCGGCGCGTCAGACACGCTGGCGGGCGGCGCAGCACCGAGAAAACGCGTCCTACACGCGTTGTTTGCCGCCCACGGCCAGAAAAGGCATGTACACCGAAACGAGCAACCTTGTACGCACCTTGCAGAGATCCAGGGAAAGAGGCGTACCACTTGAGTTGCCGTGCTCCATGAACCGCTTCAGGTCCACGTCGAGGAATTCGAAGACAAGGTAGAGCTTCTGATCAGCGTGCACAATATCGAGCAGCCTGCGTGCAGTCAGCATGCCCACAAGGGGCGGCAGTGCGGGGTATGAAGCACATGTAAACCGCACCTGACGATGTTGTCGTCCTTCAGCTCCTTCAAAAGACTAATCTCGCGAATGGCGGTGCTGGGCACACCCTCGTCCTCGGCTTCCAGGCGGATCTTCTTCAGGGCCACAATCTGGTTTGTGCCGACATCGCGCGCCTTGTACACGACGCCATACGTCCCTGTTGCGGGCGCAACAGCGAAGACGAGGGGGAAGAGGACATCTGAATATCAGATCGGCGGGAGGATAATCGATCTCCACAGACCTTCGCCTGGATATCCACGCCCCGCCGGTCAGTTGCCGCCGCCTACGTCTGCAGGGAAAATCTCGCACGCACCGACTTTCTCGAGCTTGGCATAGCTACGCACCACGACACCCACACAGCCTACGTCAGCCTTTTGACCTAGAGACTCATGCGCGGGCAGGCCGCTCACCGGTCCATGAATATTTGGCGAGGTGTTGGAACGTCGGGACGGAGGCAGCAGAGACGGTGAGGGGAAGGGGAGGAGAGGGAATAAGAACCGTGACTAGAGAGTACAAGTACGAATTGGAAAAACTAAAGAGGGGTCGTCGAACGAGAAAAGATGGTAAAGAACACGAGCGAACGGAACGATGGCTGTGGGTGCTCGTTTTGTAGCCAAACGTTGGTTTTGTTATTCTCGATAACGTAATCCGTGATACAACGGTGGCAGTCGCCTTTCCCTGACATCCTCCGTGCATCGAATCCCTCTTTCAGTTCCATGCCCCGGCCCGTTTCCGACAGGTGAATTCAAATGTCGAGTTAATCGGCCACATGTACACGAGACTACACAGCCCCACGCCCTTCTGTGGCTCCGGTCGCACTCTGATCACTCGTATCTCGGACATACTCCCATTTATACAGACAATGGTTTAGACCTCAGCCATCCAATGCTTCGATGCCACTGGAGTAGCAATGAGCATGTCAAGGAGACAAGCCTACGAGTCAGGCACCTCACTTGGGAACCAGCGGACCCATCGGGACTGATGTGAGACCCGCAAGGATAAGTGCCGGCGCAATCTGACCACCTGCAGATGTCATTGCCCTAGTTACCAGGGAATGTGAGATACAATAGGAGTCGCCAGCGGTGATTGCGTCGGGCGATTCGCTGCAGACAGAGATTACTGATACATACATGTAGATTTTGCGGCGCCACCGTCTATGACGGCCGTGGCCAGACCATCCCAGCGTCATCTCGTCGGCGTGTCTGAGTTAGGTCGATGTATTGTCCTGGCCATGGCTCTTCGCCTGCAAAGTCAATGATGAGTAACGGCACCGCGGTGATAGATGTGATAGTGGAAAGGCAGCTTAAGATAGATGGTCGACCACCGGTCGAGGTCAAATGACAGGGAGCATTACTCACTGCGATCAATAATGTTTATGTCTCCGCCGTCTTCCTCCTCTTCGTTTTCTTCTTCTGGATCCCAGCGATCCTGCGCAGCAGCGGCGGGATTGCGCTCCCGATCTACGGCGAGGTCTTTCATGAGCCGGTTCATCGAGTCCTCTTTTGTGCGCTTGAGTGCTTCTTCTCGCTTTGCGTGCGCACGCGTGAGTTCTGGAAGGTATTCCCTAAACAAAGAGAACCGGCAGCTTAGCGCCGCATCATCATGGGCGTTATGAGCGACTGTACTTCTCGTATTCCTCTCGCGATGCTTCTACCGCCTCAAAGAACTCCTTTACACCGGCACCTGTCATACTTGACACTCCAACGGCCTATGGTGTGGGTGAGCAATGGAGATGGGGTCTGGACGTGATTCGGCTTACCTTCAGGTGCTTATAAAACTCATCGAGCACCAAGCTCATACTGTTCATGAGGCTGTTCATGTACGTTGGTTCCCCATCATCATCTGTCGTGCCCTGGTGGGACGCAAGGGCAGCCTGGAATGCCTCGAAATCTTGCATCCACTCTAACGCGAACTCGTGCGACTGCACATCGGTCTTGTTGAAGACGAGGATGAAGGGAAGCTTCGTCTTATAGAGGATACTAACGAGGACTCTTCTAGCTAATAATTTTTTGGGAAGGTTTGACACGGCTTACCTGCACGCGTACAGCATGTTGGACATGAACGTCGCGGGCGCAGTTGTCCGCGGTGTGTCAATAATGTACGCCACCACAGTCGGAAGGGTCGAAGCGATAGCGTCCGTGATGATTGCACCCGATGCAGACCAGGTGAAGATCTCAATCTGACCAGGCGTGTCAAGAATGACGTAGCTGCGTCTTCTTCAAAACAAGCTCGCGGTAGGAAGAAAAAAGCACGTACTCGACAGACTCCGATCTCTTCTCCACCAAGTCCAAGACCTGATCGAATTTCGTGGTGAACAGGTTCAAAGCGGTCAGAATGCCGCCATTTGGCCCGAGGTTGTACCTTTTGTCGCCGTTATACTTCAGGGGCCGTAAAAGCTGAGTGGAATAACCACACACTGCTTCATGACCTCCTGGTAATCCACAGTGTCCCGAATGTCGATATTAGCCTCGTAGGAGGTACTTGCGACGGCTGGATCTAGATTGAGAATGTATGGGGGCGAGGGGGGTTCCTTCGAGTGCAGATAGGAATTGATTTGTTGCACGAAAGTCGACTTGCCCGCGCCTGCCATGCCGATAGCGACGATGGTCACCGGCTTTTTCTTGTCAGCGGAAGCAGACATAGAGCTTGATGGTGCCTCCATTTTGAAGGGCTTTGAGCTGAGGGAAGCGTAGCCGATTGAAGAGAAAGCGTGTTAGAAGTCAAAGCGCGGAGAAATTGCCACCACGAAACGAAGTGCTGAGAGATCGAAATTGAAACTCCGAGAAGGCGTAATGGGATTGATAAAGGGGCACCCCTCCGCCTCAAGGGCTCCTGCTCTTTACTCTTGCCTCCTCCCATCTCTCCCGCCTCTCTCCCGCTCCCATACAGCACCACGGCAAGCTCACCTGCTTGTACCAAGGATCTATGGAAGACGAAGTTCAGTATCTGGGGACGTTTGCGCCGACGGCGGCGCCTCCAAGCCCCACGGGGCCGCAGCGACCGATAACCGGTAAGTCACTATCCTAGTACACGATGTATCGCTCTTGACATCTTACCTACCCTCAGGCATATGGTTAATCCAAGTTCAGAACAATGAGGACAAGCCGTCTCACAGCAATCTTTATTTCTATAAATGGCTTTCCTCGGTCGTGGAGATCGGACGCACATCGTCCTCTGCGACGACGGATGCAGCAGCACCCAATTGTGCCAAGTTCCGCTGTCCTGTCATGAGCAGATATCACGCTAAGATCGTCTTCACAGAGACGGGTAGTGTACGTATTAATACTCGCATTTCATGTGTGTTGCGCGTTAATCCTTGATTCGCAGGTGCATCTCATCGATCTCAAGTCCCACCATGGAACCTACATCTTGAAGCAAGGCGACCTCACGTCTGTGAGGTTGTGCCCCGATCTCCCGGTGCCTCTTGCACACGGTGATACCGTAACATTTGGGAAATCAGTCGGAAGGGACAAGAGCATCGTTCGCCCTGTGACCGTCATCGTGCGATTGCTCTACGGCTCTGCCCCACCTCCACCTCTTCCCGTGGCTCATGCCGTTGCTTCTTCTTGGGGACCGGCGACTTTGAAGTCCCCTAAGCCTTCCTCATCGGGACGCTACGGTATATACGATGCACTGCCCGACTCTCCATCTTCTCAGCAAGGGGAATCATCATCGTCATCGTCATCATCCGATGAGTCCACAAGCAGCCGTGACTCTGATGTCGAGGAAATCGAGCCACCGGAGGAATATCCGATTCAACGATCGGAGGTTACCCGAGGCTTCGAGGGCTCCCATCTCCCGCCCATACGTGGTCTTGGTCTGCTTGGTCGTCTCTTCCCTTCGGTGCACGCCCCTCAGCCGACCAACGTCAGCTCCTCCCCAATACTTTCCCGACAGGGTTCTAAGCATCTGTGGTTCTACGACGACGACGAGGATGACATCACTTCAAATGCGTCTACCGGACAAGTGACTAGTCACTCTATCGTCGGTGGACCCGAAGACGAGAACATGGCGAACTTCCTGGATATATTGAATGGTGTCCGTACTCCGGAGCCGTTCTTGGCAAGTACAAATATGCCTCCCGTTGATCCTCCCGTCATCGGCGCATATCCTCTTTCCCGCATCGCTTCTCCCGCTCCACCTCACGCCCCGGAGATGACTATCCCTTCCCCTGTGCCCGAGCCCGTTGCTTTGGAGCCCAGTCAGACGACGCCGGCACCGCGCACTGCCTCGCCTGCTTCTGACTCCGACATGGATGAGTCTTCTTCCCAGAGCGACGATGATACCCAAGATTCTCTGCTGCAGCGCGGTAGCAATGTGAATCATACCATCGTGGTGGAGGGTAATGGGGAAGAGCAATCTATGGTCATCGAAGAAGCCCCAGGTCTTCTCGATTCCCACATCCTTGCTCCCCAGATTTCCGCCACCCGTACAGATTTGGACAATGGTTCTATGGATGTTGTCCCCACGTCCACGGATACAACTGCTCCCAATCCTGCGAACGGGAAATTAGCCTCGTTCGAAGAGTCACTGGTGAATCTGCGGGTAGGCCATCCTCCCACCTTTTCGACGTCGAACGCCATTCTGACTCTTCCCCATCTTTCTTATGCAGGCCAGTGTGCTGAGAGTCAACATCGCGCACCGTAAGACACAAGCTGATCAGAAGGCACAGTCCGATCGTGCCGCTGCCCTAGACAAACGCATCGACGAGACTAACGCCCAATATGAAACACTGTGCGACCGCATCGACGGCGCGTACGCCAGCTGCGATGAGCTTCGCGGCGAGCTGGCCAATCTCGGGGATGGACTGAAGTCCTTCGAGGAGCGGCATCTCCAGAAGGTAACAGATGTGGCACTCAGCCAGGTCGAGCAGGCGCTCGCGCAGAGGCCTCCTGCCCCAACGTACGAGATGCTCGAGAACGCTCTTATCAGCCGCCGCGATGTGAGGTCCAGCGTGCAGACGCTGCGTAACTTGGTTGCTGGTTCGTATTTGTTCCCATCATGCATCGTTTCACTAACGCATTGGCATGCGATCTCCTCAGAGCTGCAAACTTTGAAAGAGACTACGTCCAAAGAAGTTGCAGACGAGCTCGAGCTTCTCCGCGCGGCGCGCGCACAGGCCGCCACCGCCGCCATCACCATCGCCAACCAGGTAAGTCCCGCCGCGCCCGATGCTGGCGCTGCCGCATCTCATCCCCTGCAGAGTGCCGCCGTGCCATCGCTCAAGCGCAAGCGCTCCGACGTCGACGATGCCGACGCTGACGATGCCGTCGCCGAGCACCACGCGGGCGTGGTGCGCGAGGGCCCGCCGCGGGCGAAGCGCAGCAGGAGGGTGCTCCGGGCGGCAGTGCACACCGCCGCTGCGGTCACCGTCGGGGCGGTCGCTGCATGGTCGGCTCTGGCGTTTGCTTGACCGGGACCGGTAGCGCGAAGTACTCTGTAGCACCATTCTCGGGGGCCGTGTACGTGTAACTTTTACGGGACTTATGCTGTATGCTATATGTAGAAGAAGGCAGAATCGATGTATGTATGTAGTTTCAATCACAACGAGGCTATCTATGTTTTCTTGCAATTGTGGTCTTTTGGATCTGCCATAGGGTGTTTCAGCTGTAGGTCGAGGTCACGCTGAGAAGGTATTTGGTGTGCGTTCATCGCAAGTTGGATTTCGAAGTCTACAAATACTACTAATACAACGACGAAAGCCCAGAATAAAGCAAAGGTATCTCAGAAATCGAAGGAGTATATCAAACGCCGACACAGCCCAGACAAATTTAGGTATGTAACCACGAGATTCGAGGCGAGCAACTACGCAGTCAAATAAAAAATGGTAGCACAGAACACCAAAACAAAAGAGTGTACGATCATCGAAACGAAGGCGGTAAGCAAAAGAGTGTCACTGACTACACGCCGGGGAGCGTGAAGTCGGGGAAGTCGGGCCAGTTGCCGAGCTGCGCGGGGTCGCCGCCGATGCGGACCCAGGCGGAGTGCGAGGGCGTCGGGCCGTCGAGGATGAAGAGCTGGTGCCAGCCGGGCGGCGAGACCTTCGCGTTGGGCGGCGCGGTAATCGTGCAGGCGTTGCCGTTGCAGGAGAAGGCGGGGAAGATCGTGCGGCCGCCCATGGTGTTGCCGTGGGTGCTCGATGTGGCTGCAAGGGTGTTAGGAAGATGGTGCAGTGAGATGGGAGTGCATATGCGTACCTGCGACCAGCGAGACCTTCAAGGTGGATGTATCGCCGTGGAATAAGTGCACGTTGATCGTATACGTTCCTCCGTAGTCCCAGTCCGTTTCAGTGACATTGAACTCCGGCTGCGTGCGGCCCTCGTTCAGGTACGGCGGGATGTAGACCTCAACGCGCATTTCCTCGGGGAAGCCAGGCGTCTGGGGATCGGAGCCGGAAACGAGGACGCGGCCATCAGGCAGGAGCGTAGCTTCGGAGTGGTATAGACGGGCGACAATAGTGTTGTTCAGGATGGAGATACGCGAGTTGACGGGTTGCGAGGGGTCGTAGAGCAGCGCATTGAGGTTGGGGTCCGTAGCGAGACCGAAGCCGGCGACACCCTGTTGCGCGCCGTTCAGGATCATGAAAGTGCCGTCGGGCAGCGCCGCCATGCAGGACATCACACGTTTCGATGGCTAAAATGACAGGTAGATGTCAGGCAACTAGGATCTTTAAAGACGAAAGAAATTACTTACCATACGCTCGAGCGTCCAGGTAGCATTGTCAACTTCAGGAGAGATTGACACACAGTTGTCCACAGCGATTCCGAAATTGGAGCCGCCGCAGATCAGGACTGTGACCGGGTCGGTGTAGGGCGCGAACTGGGGCAGTAGAACGGCTGAGCCCTCCAACGGGTATGTTCGACCAGAAAGGAAACTGTTGACAGAACCAGGCATATTGGGGAGCACCTTCACAACGTCCCAGTTCTCAGGGTTCAGGATCCGCGCCTCGTTGTAGTAGCCTGTGGAAAACATGACGTTGGGTATAGTGTAACGCAGAAGTAGAACGTGACGATCTCACCGATGAAGACGTTGCCGCTGGGAAGGTTGAACAGGAATGGATAGAGGTTGTTTGGATCGGTCCGGTTGAGGAAGTCCAGGAACACAGTGGTATCGCCGCCTGCAGGCCGCGGCAGGATCTCGAGGGTAGGCACGGCGGGAGCATTGGAGCCTGATTCGCCTCCCACAATCAAGATACTACCGTTTGTAAGTACCAACGCCGATGGGTACCAACGACCGTTCTGAAAGACGGGTTACTTATCAGGGCTTGCGCAAATATTTGAACAGCGACCAGTTACCTGAAGCTTCAACTCGTCTTTGTTTTCCTCCCAATCGTTCGTGCCATTGACACCAGGGCTTCCGTCGGGAGCATAGAGCCGCACACCGAAAGTGGAGTCCAGAGACCATCCGCCAACGTTGATAAGGCGAGCAGCCTTGTCAGGGAGAACGACGGCACCGGAGCAGAAGACGTCGCTCTTGACATGCATCTCACGCCAAGCGAGAGAAGTGTCGTTCACCAAGCTTAGATCGAGTTCGTAGGCTCCCGTCGAGTTATCAAATTCAGAGGTCCCGAACTTCTCGAGGAAGGAAACTTTGTTGTTGATGCCGACGGTAGCGATCAGGGGCACGACCAGGCCACCAACGAAGTACTAATCAAGAGGATCAGCGGATCGTAATATCACGTAGCACTGACGACCAACCTCGTATCGACCAATGTTATCAGGAGTATGCCAGTCGTTCAATGTACCGTTCCAGAAATAGGCGTTGAGACGAGAGCCACCACCGCAGAGGTGGATGGGGTCGCCAGAGCAAGCAATGTTGCAGTCAGTCTCTGGTGCAAACTGAGCACCAGTGGCCTGGATATCCTCGACGTCACCGCAGTCTATTCAAAAGTCAGTGTTTCGTCTTGATAGCCAAGTAAATCACGCGGCCTACAGCATTCATCACCAAACTCCATACCCGCAGCCGGGTAGCCAAATGCAGCACACTGGTTAAGGCACGCCTCCGCCGAGTTGTTGTTGGTGTTGAATATTTGCCAAGGGAAGACCCGGTTTGGGACAGGCTCGCTGAGTTGGCGCGTGTCAGTTCATGCTTATCCGAATCCTTGGAGAACGTACGCGAGACATCCCTTGTACTCCCACTTGCCCGGGAGACTGGTATTCTGGGCCGTCGGAACAGGGAACGCAGTGACGTTGCCCGTCGAAGTGTATACGGACAGTCGGTTGGGTCCGCCGCATGCTTCACTGAAATAACACAGTACGTCATTGTTCGAAGCATGGAGACGAGAAGCTGCTTTACTGACGTTGCGTTCCCACCACAGCCCATGCTGCAGTCCGAATCCGGGGCTTCGACAGCACCTTCGATCAAGTTGTCACCGCAGACTGGAAGCAGCCTTCGTTAGTGACGACGACGATCAACAATGAGAAGACGTACAGCATTGTGTAGAGAACTCGATGCCTGCCAACGTGAAGTTTTGTGCGGAACAGTCGTTGACACAGCTTTCGACGGTAGTGTTCGCATTATCGGGAAGCTGGGTTGGGAAGACACGGCCATTCACGTTGTCACTAGAAGAAGAGCCCGGTGTCAGTGGAAGGCAACGAGCTTTATTATTAGAAGTGACCACTCACACCCAGCACGCGTTGTACTTCCATGGAACCGGAAGACCAGACAAAACGGGGAAGACAGGAGCACCGTTGTTGCCACCGCCGCCACCGCCGCCTCCCGATACAGGGGGAAGGTCTGTCCCAGTATAGTTGTAGATGTTGAGTCTGTTGGGACCTCCGCAGAATTCCGAACTATTTCCGGAGCAGGTCATGTCACAGTCTCCGTCGGGTTCAGAGATTGCACCATTGACCAATGTCAGGCCGCAATCTAGAAGCAGAACATTAATCAAAAGACGGGATCCAAAATATGCTGGGAAGGGTATACTGACAGCATTCGTCCGCAAATTCCACGCCTGCAAGGGGATAGCCAGACGTGAAGCACGCAGCAGTACACGTCTGCACACTGTTGTTGGCGACATTCATGCCGACACTCAGGGCGCGATCCGCTGAATCACTGATAGAAGCGTGGTTAGGACGGAGATCAAGTCACCCCTGACAGAAATAAAGCATACTTGAAGCATCCCAGCGACTTCCAGAGACCACTGCTAGGTGCGATGATAGGGGGTGGGGGAGGTTGGGCTCCGCTCCAATAAAGGCTGAGGCGTCCGCCAGCACCGCAGGTCTCGGTCGCATTGCCCGAGCATGGTGTGCTGCAATCCGAGGCCGTAGCGTTCGTGCCGCCGTTCTCGAGTCTGTCACCGCAATCTGGACGGACGTGGCAACGGATCAGCATCAACTGTTGGACAGTCAAAGTGTAGAAGGGACGGCAACTAACAGCATTCCTGGGCAAATTCGACGCCGGCGAAGATGAAGGCCTGCGAATCGCAGAAGCTGACGCAGGATTCGACCGTCATGTTGTCAGTGCTGACAAAGCTTGCCGAACTGAGAGTCCGGGCGCCTGGATTGTCGCTGCAGATGGGTGTCAGCGACCGTAGAATTGGACCAAAAACACGAAAACATACGTATAACATCCGAGTGAGCTCCAGTTGCCAGGCAGGTCGGTAGGGATTACATCGCCCTGGCGTTTGTGGTGGTAGTGGTTGTGTGGAACGTGGATAGCATGTATGAACTAGCAAGGAGACAAACGTCAGCAAAGCAGTAATAAAAGAGTCGAAATTGAGACACACAGGAATGACAGTGAGGCAGAGAAATGCCTGGAATAAAGTTAGGTGCACCATTTTCCGCACACCGTGTATGGGCTGGGAGGTGCTGAAGAACGTAGGATCGCCGAGCCCCCTTTTAAACCGCGGAGGCGTTGAATATAGAAAATTCATGGCCGCGTCTGGAAGGCCTGCTGGAGGGACCAGACGCGATCTGCTGATACTCTAATTGCGGCACAGAACATGAGAGCTGTCCATCGCGGAAGGAACGAGGGGCGATGTACCGCGAAGAAAGGAAGATTGACAAGACCTAGGCACCTTGAAGTCGGCTACAGGAGTTTTGACACGGAAGGACGCACATCGCCGCGGATGGAGGTTCACGAGGCACACGAGGGCGAGCGCTGCTAAATTTTGCAGCGAGGGTCCGTCCACAGATCCACCATCCCGGGCGGGATAGAATTTCGACGCTATTTACGCTCTCCGAGCGCATCCCGGTCGGGAATCCTGGCATTGACAGTTGTGACCCCAGGGAGACCGATCGAGAAGCATTCGACGCATCCGTAACGAAGGCCAAAAGCTCTTTTCTGCCGCTTCGCTTTGTGGTACGACGTTGGACGCGGGTTTTACAGACAGGGATCAGCCCTGGCACGTCTGCGGTGACAATTGATCCCATGCTTGGCACGTACCTGTGGCCACCTTATTCCCTGTCGAATCTAGTCTGATGGATTCGCGTGCTGAAGCCTGAGGGAAAAGTGGTCAGAATACTGCAGCACAAGCTCGGTGATGAATTTACGGCAGCCCGTTTCCCAACAAGGAAAGAAGATGCACCAAATATCCTAAAGACGCCCGAGAATTCTGTGAAGAAAGTCCTGGCATCCGCTCGAAGACACGTAGGATCTCCCGGCGGAGGCCAATTCATTTCGGACGACGGAATATTTGGCCACCCTAAGTCCGCTGCCTAAAAAGCTGATGAAGTGTGTAAAGGATTGTTTCATGCGTAACAAATGATGGCTGTCGAGGATCATATATCCAGATGAAGAGACATACAGCGTGGGCGAAAGTAATTGAAAACCAGCGGGACCGGTATATCGCCTAGTGTGGCCCCGAGATACTCACGCCCCCCTGGATCCCTTTCAGGTAATCGCTGAGAGCATCGTGGCGGGCTATTTCAAGATCCAGCACGTAGTCACAGGTTTCCGGATATCGGAGTGCTGCTCATGCACAGGGCACGTTCACAGACGCCGCCAGGCTCTCCGTCTCACTGAGACAAATGCAGGACAAAATCTTCGCATGCCAGTGTATAGGGAGAGTTATTTCGAGTGAATGAAGGACAACCGAAAACACACACTTCCATTGCAATTCACCGCTATGATCCATTTCTCGAACATCCTGAGGGAAACCTTGGTCATGGTGGAGCGTAGAATACCCACGGCGAACCAAAGATACACAACTAGCAAGGCCAAAGTGAACGCAGAGGTTAGAATATACATCGGCTACTACGGAAAGGAGGCATACCGCGTACTTCGACATTCACTACCTTCAGCTTCCTGGAGGCGTATGGATAGGCACGTCCCGGGCCGAGATACTATGCACCCCTGCCTGACATGGAATGCGATCATCGCAGGTGTACGAGAGCAGGCATGGGTAACCCGGCGTCAGCAAGCGACAAGTACGGGGAGCATAGTGCCGAGGAGCTCGACGATAGTGCGGGTATGTCGTCCAAAGTCTTCGGGATGCATGGCAGTCCGTGTCGACAAACCGAGGCGAGGCTGGACCAGGAGGCCACCTGAGGGCACAAGCCCCGTTTTCGGCCTTCTGCTTGCGAGGATGAGGTCGTAGAGCGGGGATGCTTGTGTCCTGGGCCTTATGAAATCGGGCATGGGTCCAATAACGAGCGCACATATTCGGCAGAACGAGGCCGCTGGGCGCGTGCCTCGTGTTTCATTCACAAGGCTCTCGGAAAAAGGTACACGAAAAAGGAAGAAAGTCACACATGATACCGGCAAATCTGCGCACGGCGAAAAGGGGGTCAAACCTAGCCGGTGAAGGCACGAACGATGAGCGTCCACCGAGGCTAACGAGCGTGTACGTGATATGTACACTTCTGATTCGCAAACGACCATTCGTCAGTACTCACAAACGCGTCAGATAGACCAAGGTATTTACTGAAAAGGCTTTCCGACGCGATGAGGTCTATATTGCAAACCAAAAGAGTGCCGAATGCCGAGGGGTAGATCAACGTCGGGGGGAGAATTGACTGTTGTCGACCGTCGACGACACGCCACCGAGTTTGCGCCACAACAAGTGACTATTTGCCTCTGTTGTGGCCGTGGCGGCGACCGTTCACATTCAACAAAGAGACTGTACCTGCTCGCTGTCCGTCCTTTTCTCTGACCGCTAGCGAAAAATCTCTTCTTCCTTGCAGGCCTTCTCGTCTCCAGCGGTTTGCAGAGCGAAACAGCGAGTGACAGGGCCTGTAGGCCAGACGCAAGACGCCAATTTGACGCCACTCCTTGCGGAGAAAGCGGATTTTGAATCCTAATTAGGCTTTGCAGCTTTTCATCCTCCCCACAAATCTTGCTGCTCGGTGAGTCAACTTTGTTTTCCATGAACTTTACTTTTGATGGTGGCTGATGAACCTACTGGCCGTTTCGCCTAACAAACACTCCTTGTCTTCCACCATGACCTTCATTGCAATGCAGAAAACTTCTCTATGTCGTCCCCAACAGAGGGTAGTGCTCCTTCCGGCAGCGCGTGGTCGGAGCCACCATGGTCGGGGTGGATAGAGACTACGGGTGATGCGCTCCTCATCCTGGAGGCCGCACGTCGTGGTCTAATCCCACGTGTCACTCGTCGGTTGGTTGATTCTGAACGCAAGATGATAACGTCTGGCTCCGTCTTCGTCTTCGACGAGGACGAGAGTGGGATAAAGCGATGGACGGATGGGTACTTTTGGAGTCCGAGCAGAATTCTGGGCAATTTTCTCCTCTATCGTGAGACGGAGAAGCGGGGAGCGGGCCATCGGGGCGCTCGGACGGAGGTGACGGAGGTGACAGAGCCGGCGCAGAATGCAGACGGAAGCAAAGATGGACAGGCGCTCAGTCGACCACGAGGCGAGACAAGCCGCCTGGGCATTGATCGTCATCGAGAACGCAGCCTTGTTGGCAGCTTGACGAACAGTTACAAGTTTAAGTCGGGTGGCATGATGAAGAAGGTGCGTCCCGTTTGTCTGTCATGTTATTACGCCGCTCACGCCTTTCACCTAGACGTTCTCGTTGACCATCAACGGCGTCTCCCAGCATCTCATCTCGTACTACAAAATCGAAGACGTCGAGCAGGGCCGTCTACGATCACCATCAGCATACCCCGAGCTTGCTTCTCTCGACATCAGCCCCGAGTACCTCGACAAAACACATTTCCGGAACCCGCCGAAGTTGGAGATCGGTGTGGACGGAATCCCTCGATATCGTGGCGAAGCAGATGATGTCGAGCCTTCACCTCATGTTCTCAATCCGTCTCTTGCTGCTGGCAGTGTCGCCTTGCTCAGCGAACCTACCGATCTTGTCGAGACGCACAGCAAGCGAGGCAAACGCTACGATCCATATCACGGCGCTTCCAAGCGCTCGCGCAAGGCGAAAGCCGCTCAAACCGAGGTGGCTTCCCCTCCTGATCCTTATGCAGTTCCTCCATCACCATATACGGATCCGAACATGATGATGCAGCACCACTACGCAGCATATGGTATGGGTATGAGCCCTCCCAACTATTATCAGATGGGATACCCATTGCCGCCTGGAATGTTCCCTGGTCAGCCCCCGTATGCTACGACACCACCACCCGCGGGAGCTTCGCCTCCACCGCCTCCTGGATCACCACCACAAAACGGCGCTGTTGGTGCCCCTTCGTCTCCACCTCCTGGCGTGGCGCCCTACGCCGGAATGGATCCCGCTCAGGCACAAGCATACTATCCATACTACGCACCACCAGGTTACCCAGCGTACTGGCCTTATCCCAACTATTCCATGCCTCCCACCGGTGCTTCGCCGGTCATTGCAGGGGCAATCGAAGCAGCCGTTGCGGAGGCGCAGACGAAGTCGGGAGAAGGCGAGGAGGGTGCACAGGTGGTTGCCGACGAAGCACCGATAGCGAATCCCGAGCCTGTCGTTGGTACGTAGGGGTGGGTGGTGCCGACGGCTGTTTCCTCATGCGATACCTCTTTTCGTCCACGTCCACGCGATTGCTTTCGTTCTGCCCGTTGTCCACATGTTGTCTAATGTTCCATCTTCGTTCTCAGTTTTGGGTTTGCAGGCGTCCTCGATTGAATAGGGTCCAATGTACATCGTAATCACGCATTGTTTGTATCTTACTATTATTACGACTCACTTCTATAGTTCGCGTCCAATGGTGGGGATGCTGTTTGCCGCCTTCGTTCTCACATCTCTCCCTACCTCGGGTTCCCATGCGCAATCTTGGATGTTTGCGACTGGACAGTTTCATCTCAATCCTGCTACCATCTTTTCTTGTCCTGGCCATGTATAGCACACGACATCTTTCGGCCGCATCATTGGACTCTTACACAGGACGTCAGTACTATGTTCATGTCGTGTTATTGCACAAAGTGTTCATACTTCACTTCATTGGGTATTTTCGGGCGCTTATGTATGCATGTATTGATATCTTCGGCGCTCAGCCAATGCAGCAAGAGAATGGTCCCGTTCCATTGTTCTCCAGGCCAACCATGTCCGTACGACTTTACGCTGTCACTCGCACTAGTACCGGAAGAGATAGGGATACGTATGTAAGTTTGGCGGTAGCATAGACAAATCGGACAGTTCTGGACAATCTGGTCCTGTCCTCGCGACGAACTGTGCCGAAAACCGGGGTAAGGATATCATGTATTTGTTCCATTGTGTTAGACGGGGAGCAGAGGCGGTCGAAAAAGGAAGATGTCGCATGGAAATATATGGAAAGGCAGCGCAAGGGTATACAATCGGCAGGTAGCCGGAAGCCATGAGGTGGAGAACGGCATCTCGTAGAAACATAGCAGAACTTGGGTTATGCAAACGTCAGCGCGGGATGTAAAGTAGCAGCAAATATACTGACTGTTACACGAATTGGAGGGCTTGTCAGTCACAATGACCACAATGTGGGTATCCGTATACCGTCCACAGAATCATGTAACTGCTCCGACGGCACATCGCGTCTGTAGCGACGGTACTGGGGAATATCTGCGCCCATACCCACCCAGTGAATGGAGATTTGGTCCTTGCCGGTCACCGCGACTGTCAGATTCATATTTCCTCGCTGGTCCGGCCTATATGGATCCCTCAGTTATCATTCCATCAATGGTACATACATGGCTAGAAGCACGCACCGAAATCCGACATCACTCACTGTGCCAGTCCCCGAGAAGACTCGACTGTCGGGTTTCTTGAGCCAGGACAGCTCCTTCGTTTCCTGCCTATCTAGGACGGCGTCGAGACCGAACTTCCATGTCTGCGCTCCCCTGGGTACGTTGATGTCTCCAGTGATCTTCCAAGCGCGGACCTCCTGGTCGAGTGGATCATACTCCACGCTCAAGACCTCCGTCCCATGTGGCCCATATGCTCCGAGCCACAGTCCCTCCAGACTGCTCGGATCCCAGTCCTCATCGGCGGGATCGAGTCCCTCGTATACAGGCATGCGCAGCGGGTAGTATCTTGGATAGAAACCCGTGCACGTTCTTGCCGTGTAGTCGCGCATCGGCGAGCCGTCGGCCCTTACATGACGAAAGTCCGTTAGGAGGAACCGCGGCTCGTACATATGCTCAGGGTCCAGTAACGAAGGCGGCACAATACAGAGCGCCGCTGGCTTGAGGGTCCTGCCAGGAGCCATAGAGACGGCGCCATGCGGCGGCAGAGAACTTGGGGGGGCTGTCATGACCAAGGAGGAGTTCGGCGAGGGCTCCACATCCATGGGCGGCAGCCCGCGCTCATGATCATACCATCTGGAGCCCGGGGCGGGGAATTGGGGAAGTGGAGATTTCGGGAAGGAAGGGTGGTAGAGGACCACCTCTTCGTATGTCTCTGCAAGTAGATGGAGGCTTGGGACAAAGATCTCATGACTGGTATCGTCAGCCCAGTTTTGGCTCGGGTAGACTTTGGGTGCTATATAGGTCTGTCCGCTGTCGTCGTCGAAACCAATTCTGAATACGGTCCGATATTGGGGCAGCCGCGGTACCTGCATATTGAGAAGCGGATGAAAGGCTTCGTTTCCGAAGTACCAGATCTCGCCAATCAAGCATCCACTCTTGACGTCCAAACGAAACTCGAGGACGTTGCCCCTGTACGGATGGTCGCTCGCCCATACCCCGACGAGCGCGCCGTATCGGTGCAGCACTTGAGTGTACGCGTCGTAAAATGAGTTCCAGACCTCGGAGGAAGATATGTCCTTCAGGCCATAAGGTTGGCAGAGTTGTCTCCAGGTAGTATCGTGACGATAATGTGGATGCAGCGCGTGGCAAGTGCTCAGCAGGTGAGCGACGTCGTCGCCGGCGAGATAGTGGCAAATCGCGAGCAGCACGTCGTAATTGAGGTGTGCAAGGCCCTTCTTATGCTCATCCTTATACACATGAGGATCATGCTCCATCTGGGGAGCGCCAGTACACGGAAAGATATGGGCTAGGCGACTAGCTCTCAGACTAAGTAACTCGGTGTCCCGCGGCGAGTGAAGTCTCTTACCTGGTGACGTATTTTCAATACACTGACCCCAATATTCGTTTTAGTCAATATTAATGAATCAAGTTAAAGTTTCCTGCACATACCTATGGCTACTAGTCGGGCACAAGCTGGTGTATCGTCAGCAGTACCGCAGGATCGATTCGGCGGTACAAAGTACGCCTGCAGACGGCTGCTGACGTCACCAGATACTTGAGATGCAGAGCTAGAGATTTTTTAAATAATATAATATTTTAGTTGCTAACACTCAACCACTCAAAGTTGGTCATTGAAGACCTCAACTCTTTCGCTCTTCGTAGTCGGACAATCACCAAGTAACTCCCATAGATCACATGTAAAACCCTCATTCTCCTTCACTCGTGTTTAACGTTTACTCCTAGAAAACGCGCAGGGCTGAAATCACTTGGACTTTATCGCCGCGCTTCTCGTAGCTCCACAAACACTTGAACTCAGAACAGGCGACTCGCCAGCACATGGTGCTCGCGCAACTGTTACCATGTTGACCCGCATGGCCTTTGCAGGGCTTACCACTTTCCTCACGGCATGGGCTCATGTGTATGAACTCGGCCAAACCATCTTCTCACCGCCTGCGCCTGCAGCGGGTATCGAGAGCATCACGAGTGGGTATCGCGATCTTCTGACCCTGTCATTTATGCGAGGAGACCCTGTATGGACTCTCATTGCATCCTCTTCTTTTTCGAGGATCATTTCTGGGGCGGGGGTTTGTCGAAATCCATGTGCTGTGCTGCATACAGCGCGCGGCCATTTGACCTGCGGCCCCATCACGGTCTCGTCAATATGTTCTTGGGCTTGCAGGCCCGGCTACATAGTGTCAGCATCTTCTTCTCGCTGGGGTCATGTGTATGCTGTTCTCTCTCCTTATAGTGCCGCGTTGAAGGACCGAGGAAGGCACGGTTCTCGAGGAGATGAAGTTCTCTTTGGCGTGTTCACTGATACTTGCGTTATCACTAGTCTCATGCTCGGCTTCTGCAGGTTTTACGAAGCTTGATCTCTCTTCAGTATTTGACGCGAAAGCTGCGGCGTCTGGACCAGGAGACTCTTCGGCAGACTTTGACGGGAATGGTCGTTCGTACCCCGTCGAACTGCTCCCGAGCACTCCGACGTACATATACAATGGCATTGAGGTACGCATAGTTCTGACGCGTCGCCCTATGATATCTAACTAAGACCATCGTCAGTTCGACTTGCCGCCTTTCCACAATGTCTCAGCAGCAGACACCATTCGCTCGAATGGCCAGGTCTTAAACGTCACTGGTGGTCGGTTCCAGTCATTCCATGCATTAGGAGCTGCGATCTGGAACCCATCGTCCAATCCTGCACCAGCTGTATCGAACGTCACACTGCATTTCTCCGATGGCTCTGCGGAGGACATGACAATCATCATATCACCATGGTTCTCAGCGGGCGCCGTATTCCCCGGCCCGATCTACATGTATGTGGGTTCGTATTATTATTCGTCCTTTTGGTCTAATGAGCACTCGCAGACCATACCACTACGCCAACCCGTCTTTGGATTCCAATCTCACCATCGATACCAACAATACGCATATACAATATACTTCAGCGCGGATACGCAGCGACAAGAACCTCACTGCTCTCACGCTTCCACCTCAGTCTGCCAACACCAATTTTTTCTCTATAACTCTGCTTCCTGCTCAGGTAGCCATCTCCACGAACGCCAGCACGCCTGCCCTTAGCGTCCAGGTTGTCCGGTCGACGACAAAATGGTTTGATAATTCGACCACAGCTGGGCCTGGGGCGCAGATCATCGAAGTCACGATAAATAACCTGTCGCCTCTCGATGCCAATCTGTCGCAGTGGGTTACGACAAATCATACCGTGCATCTCGAGTCTAGCTCTTTGACTACCGTCGTACCTGGCTCGTTCCGCCGTCTGCGTTCGAACGATCAAGTCGTAGTCAGCGTGGGCGTGCAAAACGTCGATGGTATCGCTCTGGGAAGCAATGCTACTGTCACGGTCGTTATCAAGGACCAGAACGGAACCCAGGTCGCTGCCGTCAACGGTGACCAAGATTTCCCTGTGACTGCTGGCATCCCGGCATACGAGAATACCGACGCGAGTTTGGCAACGCATGAAGCACCGAACTGGGTATGTCTACTGTGACACTGTTATTTTTATTCGACCTTCCAGTCGCTGAGCTCGCCAACTCCAGTACAACGATGCGAAGTTTGGTATTTTTGTAAGCGTGTCTTCTCAAACCTTCTGCGATATAGAGTTCTGAGCCGACTTGCTGCAGATTCACTGGGTAAGCGCTCGTGGCTTCCATGCTATGGAACGCGTCATTCAATGCGACGTCGGCTTCGTAGGGTATATATAGCGTTCCCGCCTGGGCTCCGACCGGGAATCAGTATGCCGCATGGTGCGTTGTCCCCTATCTTTCATACAAGCATGTTGTTGACGGAGAGGGGACAGGTACAATTGGGACCTTCATAATCGTGCGTACCTCGTGTGAATCCGTGACCGACTTACTTGTGCTGACCCGGCCGCAGCTGCGAACGCGGACTCGCCCACTTGGGTACGGCACCGGGAGGTCTATGGAGAGAACTTCCTCTACGACGATTTTATCGCCAATTGGACTGCGTCGCTTTGGAATCCTGATGACTGGATTGACCTGTTCGCCGATGCTGGAGCGAAGTACTTCGTGCTTGTTACGAAACATCATGATGGCTTTTCTCTGGTAAGCGTCGTCATGTATGCCGTGGGCCCATTCGCTGACACTCTTTATACCGCATAGTTTGATACTGGCAATTCAAGTCAGCGTAACTCTGTTCTTCTCGGACCGAAGTAAGTGATATCCTGCATCAACGATGCCATGGCACTACGTTCTTATATGCTTCTATCTTTCGTAGGCGTGACATAGTCAAAGAACTGCTCGATAGCGCCAAGAAGAATCATCCAGAGTTACGAAGGGGTGTAAGTGCTTACGCCATGGCTTCCTTCGTTATATTGACGCGGTGTACTATGAAGCTATATTATAGCCTCCCTGGTGCGTCCAACTACTTTGTTTCCCCGGTGTCTCATTCCTGACGCCACGCAGAGTGGTTCAACCCCGACTACGGAATCTACGGGCACCAATCGTTCCCCGGACACCCGGCTTTGTACGCATATAATGGGTCCTGCTGCGAGCCTTATGTCGGCTATACACCGGTCGATAACTTCCTTGAAGATGGTGCGTCTGGAATGTAATTCTCGATGTGTAACTGATATGTTGCTTCTCTTTTAGTCCAGAAACCTCAGATGAAATCTCTGTTCTACACGCACGATGCGGAGATGTTATGGTAAGGTCTGAATTCAATCGATCAAGAATTCACGATAACCGTCATCAATGTAGGTGCGATATTGGCTACGCGACCGCCTTCCCTGAGATCGGTGCGTCGCTCGAATGTTTAGCTGTTCCGCTGTAATTCATCCAAAAACAAATAGCGGGAGACTGGTACAATTACGCGGCTTCGCAAGGGCGGCAAGTGGTTCGAGACGACAGATGCGGAGACAATCAAACAGACTTCTCGACGCCTGAATATGCGACATATTCGGCTGTTCTCGTACGTCGCTCTTCTGTCGCGATGCTTATATTACTTACAGTAGATTCGGCGCTTAGTCCTCGAAATGGGAAACGAGCGAAGGCATGGATCCGTTCAGCTACGCGTATAATTCAGATACGTGCGTCAATCACTTCGTGCGTCGGACTCGTAGGCCGAAGCGACTGACCTTTTGCAACTTCAGGCCTCCGGATGCTTACAAGAACGCATCTATCATCATACCTAAGCTGGTCGAGTACGTTGGGCGATCGTCGTGTGGTGCTGTGTATCTGAAGTCGCCTTTACAGTATCGTTTCGAAGGGCGGAAACTATCTTCTCGGGTGCGTCCCGGGAGTTACTTATGATTGTACCCTACGTTCTCAATGGTCGCATCTAGTGTCGGTCCAAGGGAAGACGGGACTATCATCTCACCGATGACCGATCCGCTGCGCGAAGTAGGCCAATGGCTCAAGAGCGCTGGCGAGGCGGTCTTTGGGACGCGCATCTGGTGGATGGCGGCTGCGGATGAGACGCCTGGCTTCTCGAACGTGCGCTTCACCACGAAACCCGATGCCTTCTACGTTACGGCTCTCGCACGCCCGAATGGGTCCGTCTCTACGCCCGCGCCGGTGCCAATTGCGTCGCGGGATACTGTAACCCTGTTGGGTGGAAGCGGTGTGGCGCTCAATTGGACGTCGTCGGCCGGGAATGTCACGATTCAGGTCCCGGATAGCGAGGTGGATATGGTCAAGTATGCATGGGTGTTCAAGGTCACATACGCTTGAGTGCTGGAGGCATATCCCGGACATGCCTGTGGAGGATGTGTATATACTATCGCTTAAATACGGCAATTATGGTGTACTTATAATATGTTTTTACTGTATGTGCAATGTCAAGATGTCTGAAAGCGAAATCTGTGGATGGAACTTGGTGTCAAATGGAGCCAAATTTGTCGACAATATGGTGTTGCTCACAAATTAAGCTGGCTCTGGCTGTGGGATGGGGGAATCTCCATGCTCTGACTTCTGCTGCTCCTCTGGCCAAAACCCATTCCCTGCAAGGATGCCTTGATGCTCCAACTCCATGACTCGAAGGGAGAATATCCTGTATCCCATGCTTTCTGGTGGCTCTGAAGGGACTGTGGGTTTCCTGGATACAGGGAGGGGTCGGGACAGGGAGAGCTGTTTGCTGCCAGTGTAACTGCTTGAAATAACTGGGAGGTCTGTCAGAGGCAGGGGTGCTTGGGATGGGGAAGGAGGTAAATCTGAGAAAGTATGGCTGATTATTTCCTCTTCCTCCTTGTCATCCTCCTCTTGCTTGAGCTGTCTCCACTTCTTGCCAGGTGCAGTACCTTGAGATAATATGGGAAAACCAGAACTCTTCGTGCAGATAATTGGAGGGATTGAAATATGGCTGGAGAGACAGGTTGGAGGGATGGGGGGAATATTTTGAGGCAAATGGTGGCCAAGCTTTGACAAAGGTACTAGAGCCTCTGATATCATAACATGTTGATTGAGCAAGTTTGGGTGTGCCATCTCAAAATGGGTGATCAGGGAGGCTTGTCTGGTGAACTCCTCATAGCTGTAACAGCCTGATTTTTCTTTAAAAATATTCTGAGAAAAATCAGAAAGATTACATACCCTTTATTGGACAAAGAAGAATGGCTCGGTTCAGGTGGCTCAAGTCTATGTGGTTGAATATGGCTTCCAATGAGCCATGATATCGGCCTGAACACCTGGAAATTCCACAATAAAATGTGTTCTACAGAAGGAGATTGTCAACAGTGTTCAGAAAGAAGCAAAACACACCATACATTCTTATGCCTCTTCATGCAATGAAGGTGAAGATGCTATGATCATCAAATGTGAAAATAAATTGCAGTCAGTATGTGGCCCAGCAAGCATGAATTCCAAGATGTTAAAAATGCAGAACTAAGATTAAACACCCCCCAAGGAAGGCAATAAAATTAGCAAAAATAACCACACACCTCTCGAAGGGTATTAAGGCTATTGAGAACCATTGAACAATCTTGCCAATCACATTTTGTTGGTCTGAGAGCATGTTGAGCAAGGTCAATGAACTCTTCCCTTGTCAGCGACAATGAGTTGTGAGCCATAGTAAAATAGATGGGAGGATATTGTTGGTCATAGGCTGGCCATAATTTGTTGAGATGTTTAGTAGCTTTGGGTTGATGTTGAAGATGGCAATGGCAAGGGCTTTAGTCCGCATGTGTGCCACAGATGCGCGACATCGCGAGGCGTGTGAATGATTCGGACATTGCCGAGATCATATTCCCACGAGACACTACACTACATCCCGTACAAACGTTGCTGGGACGAATGTTTCTCTTAAAAATAGACTGATTTCGTCTAAAACATGAGAAGAGGCTGATGAAAGCTGCAGTATGAAATCTATATTATCTATAAATCTTGAGCTTGAACGACTTCGCAGGTCTCAGCCACAGGCGTGTTGATTGGGTTTTGTCACGCCGAACAATTGGCGCGGCAGGTGACCAGACTCTCCGAGCCTCAGTGCTCTTGTTCTCTTGTTCGCTCTCGTGCTCCCTATATTCTCTTTCGCGTTTCTTCTCTTTTCATTCACGCTCTCGCAACTACAAGAACAAGGTGCTAACGATTCCTAGGGATCCTATCGAGTTCATTTGTGCTCCTCGACCTTGGACAAGTTTCCCAGTCTTAGGCCATATAGCCGAAGTCTTACACTCTGGAACATGGAGTCGGTGCTTTCTTCGGGTCTCCGAGCGTCGAGAGGCAGGGGGTCCAAGCTCAATGGAGTCTCTGAACGAGGTCGTCGTGGCCACTCGAAGAACAAGACCTGGGTCAACGACAGTGGCTCGCGGAGCGGAACGAGCACACCTGCCGACCACCTCGGAGTTCATGCGGAACGTTGGGAGAGGGGGGGTCATGGGGGTGGGAGAACTCGGAGAGGTAGAGGGTCGCGTGTCTCGTCGAGGTCTCCGAGGCCTGAGACCGTACCTTTACCTGCACATGATGCACCACTTGAGCATGACCACGATGAGGGTATGGGCACGGATGGCGAAGAAGACCAAGGTGCAGAGGACGAAATAGAGGAGCCTTCTCTCGAAACTGCAGAAGAACGCGAACGCTTCTATCAGGAGGTGTGCATCTCAGACTACCTCAGTGTTTCGACTATTAACTCAGACGCCCATAGCTGGTAAAAGCGCGCGAGGTGGAGAGAAAGAAGGCCATAGCTGAAGGAAAGATGGATGATCCCTTAGTTCCGAAGCGCTTGGACGAGGCCATCACTATGGTCGGAACGTGCACAGACATGTGTCCCCGGTTCGAGCGTTATAGGCGAGAACGCGAGAATAATCTTTTCGAATGGGAGATTGTACGTGTCATCAGTCTATTTTGAGGATTACCGAAATTCTGCGCTGATAATATGAAGATTCCTGGGACCCGACGCGTAGACCATAAGCGCGCCGTCAAGATGTACGAGCGTGCAGCTGGCGACAAGACGTTGCCGTCCGATCTGCGACCACCACCGGTGCTCAGAGTATGTCGTACTTATCTTACTTCGAATTTAGCTCACACTCTGTCGTGCAGAGAACCCTTGATTACCTGTTCCACGAGCTTTTGCCTCGGGCAGGCTTTTCGCCCACATTCAACTTCATCCGTGATCGGTCTCGCGCCGTCCGAAATGATTTCACTATGCAGCATGAAACTGGAGCCCTCGCCATGGAATGTCACGAGCGCTGTGCCCGCTTTCACATCGTGGCGCTGCATCTTGAAAGGAACACCTCCGGCTTTTCAATCGCGTTGGAAGAGCAACAGCTCATGAACAGCAAGTCCATTCACGCTTATCACAGCACACAATCTGATACCGTTTTCAGCTCTGCAGAGCTTGAAAGAGTTCTACGAGGACCAGCGGGGGCGCTACGAGTCGCCCAACGAGCTCGAAATGCGTATTTATCATCGTCTCATTCATATTCGTGACCAGCGCGAACGTCATGACGACATCCCCGAATGGATCCTCAATGATCCAGTATTCTTGCTTACTACTCGCTTCAGACAGCGCGTGCAAGCAAGGTCTTCTCCTATCACCAAGACCTCTGCGCTCGTTGTCGATCAAGAGAGTATGCAGATCTTCGCTGAGCTCGCTACCGTGTTGAGAGAGCGAGGCAACAAGGTCATGGTGTATCTTGTGGCATGTATTCTTGAGAGACTATTTGGGACAGATACCATCGACGACATCGAGGGCATTCGAGACGGCCTCGAGATCCCTGACATCATTGACGGCTTAATGGTGCATCATGAAGGCACGGAGTTCGGCGCAGAAGAAGAGGGAGCTGACGCTGTGATCCAAGAAGTGGATGCAGGGCTTGGTCAACAAGAACCCACTCCATCTGCCATCAAGCCCTCCGCAACGGAGTGGTTGGGCAACAACTTCGGTGCCACGCCTGCTGATGTTTTCGGGCGGGCGTCGAGTACGTCGTCGTCGGTGTTCGGGACAAGTACTTCTGTATTCGGGGCACCACCAGCACCTGCGATTACATCAACTTCCAGTTCTCAGCCAGCCCCGCCATCCGCTCCAGCACCTCCCGTGTCCGCCTTTTCAGGGTTGGTAACGAAACCAAATGCGTTTGGAAGCCAAACATTTGGTTCTGCATTCGGCAATTCGTCCGGATCGGTCTTCGGTACCTCATCTACGACGAACGCATTCGGCGCGCAATTCCCAGTCTTCGGTGCCCCAGCCTCTGCACCTACTACACCGCCTGCGTCTGCGCCTGCACCAGCACCGGCACCGGCACCCGCGCCCGTACTTATAACTCCCGTCCCGGTTCCGGCACCTTCGACAAGCACACCGCCTTTGACGTTCGGTACCTCCTTCGGTTCGAATCAGACATTTGGCCAGGGGTTCCTTCAGAAGGCGGAATCCACTGCCGTCGCCTCGTCGTTTGGCAAAACCGGAGCTTCAGACGGGCTCTCATCTCAGACGCCATTCAATTCCTCTGGTGCCAAGACTACCACTTCTTTCTTCGGCTCATCGTCTTTGAATCCTGCTGCTTCCCCGTTTACTCCCAAGAAGCTACCTGATACGTCGCTTGAGCCGTCTGAGCCTTCCACCCCTGCCGCCGACAATGAATCTTCGCAGGTCAAAACTGCCCTTCCTGCCGAGACCTCGGCACCTCCAGCTGCATCATCGAGATCGTCGTCAAGGCCATCCCTCACACCTTTGAATACCACGCCTCCGGCGATATCATTCGGAAATTCTGCAAAAAAGCCGTTTGGAGAAGCCCAGCAGTCGACACCTTCATCATCAACTCAACAAGTAAAGCAGCAACCTACCCTCGTATTCCCCAAACCGCAGCAAACTACGGCAATGGGCTTCGGTAACTCGTTAGCCTCAGGCGAGACTTCTCCGTCGCCCTTGAAGGAGCCCCCACCTCTGAACAAGGTCCAGCCGATTTCACTTCCTCCTACCCCCACTGCAACCCAGTTCCAGTCGCCAGCAAAACAGCCGATCAAATCTCTCTTCGGATTCCCGAGCTTGCAGTCTGTCACAACTGAGCCGGAGATCCTGAGTCCTCTCACCTTGACCGGCCCGTCATTATCTGCAAAGCCTTCGATCTCTACACCTCTAGCGAGACGACCTTCTGTCGCTGAGTCCCCAACTCCTGCAAGGTCCTCCGCTCCCAAGGACCTCGGACCTGCATCCCCGACTACCAATGGCCGCCCCCGCGCTACCAGTAAAGGCAAGGAACGGGCAGTAGATGTTGCAGCATTGGAGGAAAAGGCCGTTTCCTTTACTGGAAAGAGTATTGCCGTTCGGGAGTCGTTCCGTTCGTGGAGCAAGCGCACTAAAGAGCGTGTGGAGTGGAAAGCAGCATGTCGTCGAAGCGATGCTTATCGCGAACGTGTTCAGCACGAACGCCTGCCCAAAAGTGTTTCTGCTAACGGCAAGAAACGCCGTGATGTGTCTAGTCCTATAGTCGAGACCTCGTCTCGACGGACGCGGCGACGGATATCAAGTCATTATACGCCTCCCCGTACAGATGACGCGCTCGCCCAGCGACTCAAAGAGGTGCATATTATCTTCTCGGTGACAATATTGTATTCATCATTTATACGTTTTTGCTGCTTCAGAACCAAGAACAGAACGAGCGCAGATGGGCACCAGGAACTTTCCTCGAGGCGATCCGCGCACACATCTCCAGTGTTGCCGGTCTCTATCCGTTTGACTACCGGATATGGGTCTCCATGAATCCGGATAGCGATGGGACGGCAATCTGGGTGGAGCGCAAGTTTGACGTGCCCGCTTCTGGCGAATGGGCGAACGAGCAGATTTTCTCGATACCCCTCTCACCAGGTGATGAACAGTCGAACTCACCGGGTATCATCGTGTTTGAGTGCACACCTCTAGGAGGCATTACGGACGATCTGGAGATGTGCGTCTGCCACGTTCAGACCTTGCAATCGCTTACTGACGAGGGCGTTTTAGAAAATTCCGAGTGCTAGAGGACTGTTCCCGGCTTCGAGACATTGTCGAAGCTTTACCAGAAGATCGACATTTCATTCCTTCGTTAGTTTTCATTGTTTGGGGAGAAGATGAGAAGGCCGGTGTTCCGGAGGAGTTGTTACAAAACGTGTGTTCCACTTTTACACATGACCCTCACATCTATTGACGATGCACTGCTCCCTCTTAGGTGAAGAAGTTCGTTGATGCTGATACCCTCCAAGGCCACTCGGTGTTCTCGCTTTCGTCGACGTCCATCGACCTTGATAGCAAATTCTCTCAAACTCTGCAAAACATGACACTGGATGTAGCAGGGGCGCTTGTCTCGATTCTGTCTTGGGAAGGTCAGTCGCCCGCCCAATTACGACGTCTCGTTGCATCCTAATCCGCGACCTCAAGATCTTACGAAGTTGATGACCTCTCCGTTCAAGGAATTCGCGAGCGACTGGGTCTCGCGGTGTTCCGCCGACGGTGAAAGTAAGCTGACGATCTTTTGACCGACGAATTTCTTCTTATGGAATGGTTGTAGTTGATTGGCACTTGCTCAATGAAGTGCTAAAAAGCCTTGTCAATCTCATCAATGATATGTCGCATCACCTAGAAACAAGGTTGAACGCGGATTCGCCTAGTGATCCTCTCCCTACATGGGATGTTCCTGACCTCCCATCATCGGAGTGCGTCAAACTTCTTTTGTTCATACAACATCATACTAATGCTCGATCTCTAGCGGTGCCTATGACGCTGCATTCACATGGCTGCAAAAGGCGGAATTGCAACCTTCTGGGGGCGGGTGTGCCACAGACCTGACTTCGCACCGCATACTGGGTGAAGGTAAGTCTGAGACCGTCAATACATCATCACATCATTCACCATTAATCACTGCTTGCAGCATTCCCTGTACAGACCTTCATCGAATATCTGCACGCCCTTGCGGCACAACAAATCGAGGCCTCGCTAGATCTGGACAAGACTGTCAAATATCCTGTCCCTAAAACCGACCTCCAGGGCATGAAGGATGATATGGCGAAGAGCGTCACGAAGTACGCGGATAGACTGCGTCGGACTTTTGCATTCTATGTCAGACCCAAGCGTCGCGCGGTTGACGCGATGGAGTCTAGGTTTGTGAGATATGTATTGCTCGTTGCTCCTTGTACTTACCTTATTCATGCTACATAGCCCTACGCCATCTGCCAAACGACTGAAGACGTCCACGTCGAACTTCTCGAACTCCGAGGACGCCGTGCATCTAGTCGAGGGCGCGGTCACCAATGGACGTCCGACCCCGTCACCCAGCGCTTCGCCCACTGCCACCGCGACGACCATCCCTGACAGCCCTCCGAAGATCGTCACAGTCGCGATGCTGCGCGCCCTCAGCAAGAATGTTCTTCGCAGTTCGGGGAAGGGGCGATGATAATACGAGCGCAACGTTCTCTTTCAATCGTTAATTTATCATGTGGATCAATGTTATCTGTTTTATCTTCCGGCGATTTCTCATACACAGCGCTTCAATATCACTACGATGCGATGCTCCTTGATTGATTGTTCGACTCGTTCGATGATACGATTCTGCGCGGTCTTCTGAGCTGTGCTGCTGAAAGCCAATAATAATTAAAGATATCGAGACAACAACGTAGGTATTTACTTCGCGTGATGATAGAATTGACAACGGATCCCAACAAAGGAATGGGAGTGTAGCAGAGAATAATGTAGCAAATGATGAGCCCGAAACCTAGATGACCGAGGAAAGTCTACAGCGAAGCCAGAGTCTAATAGATAGTGTCACAAAGTCCGATTTTTCACGATGTCCCGTCGCGGGATAGTGGAGTCTATATCCTCGAGTCACCCGAATTGAAGTGTCCAAAGGGAAGGAAGGTCTACAGAATGCAAGTGTCCTTTCGAGAGAAAGTGTTCAGTAGGAGAAGATCATCAACCAGGGATTGAGGACAATCTGGATGCACGAGGTGGTATTAGCATTCAGGCTATGCGCGCAACTCAAGAAACGTACCGGGAAAAGAACGTGGCTTCCAGCAGAGATACTAGGACACATTGTCAATATCTTCAGGGCGAAAGGAGAGGCGAGGTACTCACGCAAGAGGGAAGATAACGGCCCAGTCCCATCCGGGTATCTGCCACTCGAAGTCTACGACATCGCTCGCAAGGACGATCATGAGTACGCTGATCGCAAAGCCGAGAACCAAAGCGAGCCAGAAGCGCCGGAGGATGCGAGGGACCTCGATGAAGAAGTTTGAACGCTCGACTTCCTTCTTGGTGGCGCCCCAGGTGATGTTGTAGGAGAAGAGATGGGCGAGCAGCGCTTGCGAAAGGTGAATGGAGAGGCCGCCGAAAAAGAAGAAGCTGAGTGGGCGATGAGAACTCGGCTAACTATGCATGACTAAGAAAAGGTGCTCACAAGAAGGGTATCCATGTCAGATTTTCCAACAAGCTGTCGAAGATGCTGCGATGACCAAGACGATACTCCAAAAGCGTGAAGCCGACGTTTCCGAGACCGGGGAAAATGACTGTGCAGGCGAGCCAGATCTCGAATGAATGCTCGTAGAAAGAGTCGACGGGGATGGCCCAGCCCAGGAGGAAGTAGTTCACGACCGAAAGCGTTGCTCCAGCTGCAAGACCGTCTACACGACACTGAGTTAGTCACTCGGATACTCGGCTTCGAGGATCGGGTAGCTTACAATACGAGAACATGTCTGGGGAACGCGTGAAAGGGATCAGCGAGAGGCTTTCGAGAGAGCCGGGAAAGGACCTACAAGACATCATGCCGACTTTGTAATGGATGGGAGCTTTAGACCAGACGAAGATCCGCATCTGTTTAGTGATGGGACCCATGTGCCACCAGTCCTTAAGCGGGTTAAAAAGCAGCTCGTTGCAACCTACGATTAAGGCGCGTTAGGAAGAGCACCTTCGTATCATGAATGCACTTACCATAGGCGTATTTTTGCCAGCGATTTAATTCATCATCGACCGTCAATGAGACACCTTCCTTGAAGCCGCCGTCAGAGTATGTCGCCCAGCGGATGATGTAGCCCTTGAGCTAAACGATGGATGAGAAATGTATTTAATTATGAGAATGAATCCGTTGTCCTCACCTGAAGACGCAATGCCATGTCGAAGTCTTCACTGACGTTGGCCTCGGACCAAATCTTCATCTTGTTGTCGTCGCCTGCATCCGGGAACGCAGCATCTTGGATAGCTGACCACCTGAGGAACGCATTGTGTCCAACGAAAGGAGCAACCTCTCCGTTCGCACTACCCATCGAAATACACTTGTTAATTCGTCGCGTGAAGTGCGCGATGCCATTCTCGAAGTAATGGTATGCGACCTGCATGACATCTGGTGCGGGACGGGTATTAGGAATATACTCGTGGAAGCGGCGCCGAAAGCTTACCGGAATAGTGCTGAATGATGGCGACGTCCGGACATTCGGCAAGCTCACGTGCCGCATCACGGAAACAATCCTACCGCGTGCCGTGAGCGCTCGTGTCTGCTAGCTGCCAAAACATCGAAGACGTACCTCGGGGACAACGGTGTCTGAATCCACGATGAGAATGATCTGGCCAACCCGGATTGCCTTGGCATTGCATGCCCAAGGCTTCCACTGCTTCCCGCTCTCCTCGTATATCTCGTCAATAGCGAGCTGCAACGCGCGCTCCTCGAGCTCTTCCTCGTCTTCTTCATCCTCATCCATGAGCTCCCCGCGCGCCTCCTTCGCATCCCGCTCTTCCTCCAGCTTCTTAATCCATGTCTCCATCTTCAGACTGACGCTTAACCCGTAGTTCATATTGCTGGCCTTCTTGAACCGTCCGCGGCGCTTGAACCCGCCTTCGGCATCGCTGTGCTTTGGGCGCGCGACCCAGCCGATCCCGTTGTCCGCATAGAATGCGATGCGTTGCTGGCGCTCCTCTTCCGAGATGAGCTGCAGTCCATCGTCATGCACGAAGATGCTCGACGTGCCGCCCTGGCGCGCGTACGTCTGCATCGCTTTCTTGATCGACTGTACTGAGGGCTCGCTAGAAGGAGAATAGCGTCAGGAGCGCTCAGATAAGCTCAACGGGGGCAATACGAAGCCAAAAGACAATGCGACAGCATGCATGGAGCATGATCTCCCAAGGACGGAACGGATGGGAGTCATGTCCATGTGGCCAGGTGGTCGGATGGACAAGAAGACAAAGATAGAAACAAAGGAGATACTCACATCGTTTGCTCGAGACTTTCCTTGTAGACGGGCAACTCGATGGTGACGTGGGGGAGATGTTCATCGACCTCTTTGTTGGGGTTAGGCTTGATCGCGGAGTAGTACTTGGAGTTTTCGTGGTATTGAGCCACAGGGCCGAGTCTATCAGGAAGAGTGAGCGTGCGACAAGGGTGAGCTCTGAAATCACACGTACAGGTAAGAAATGTTTCCTATCAATTGCAGGGAGAAAAACTAGTCGGCAGCTCAGTTTGTGTCACTATGTCTAAGTGATATTCCAATCACTTACGAGTGACACACAGAAAAGGAATGGCAAGGTCGCTAGGAGACCAAATCGGCGGTAGTCGTGGTCCATCCGCCACTCTTGCAGGAGGACATTGATACCACTGCCCATGAAGACTACAAATCGCGCACCCGTCAGTTCATATCCATATATCTGACAACAGGTTAACGTACATAAAGACAAGGCACATCCAAGGCCTCCGTAAAATGGCGTGAAGTAGCGCATGGGACGGGCACTGGCCCCAGTGGCCTTCTCTGGATCCTGATCGGCGGCATCGGGCTTGTCCGGCGAGAGACGCCAGCCCCAGAGAGAGCCTGTCTTTTTCTTTGGCTTCGCGTTGCGTGCGGGCTCGACGTGTGGCGCGACGGCAGAGGTTTCGATCTTGCTCTGGTCCTTCTTCTCGTTGAGGCGCTCGTCCGAGTCAAAGCCGACTGCCGACGCCGAGGAAGCGCCGGATGCCGAGCCGGATGACGTCCCGAGAAGTCCGCCGAGCGACAGGCGCTGGCTCCAGACGAGCTTGATGAGCTTCGCGTCGAAGTCGTGGCAGAGCGGAATGATGGTGTCAATGCTATCAGACCACACCACCAGAACGCGCTCGTCGCGCTGCAGCCGAACAAGCACATTCAGAAACAGCATCGACAGAACGGGAGGAAATAGAGCCTACGATGAACGCCCCGCATTGTTCCTTGTCAGCGCGCGGCAGGTATGCCATGGACTCGAGGATCTGGATCCGCGTGTTGTCATCCACGAAGATGGCGGTTCCATCTTCGCCACTAAGAAGCAAGGTTAGTACAGGCCGCATATGCCCATTTGTGGCGGGTGACTTACGCAGTGCTCAGGGCGACGTGAACAGCTGCACTGCGCACTTTGACCGCCACGACAGGGTTCATGACCCGCACGGCAGCCTCGAAAGGCTCCAAGAACTGATTCTCGTATGGGAACACGCGGAACTGGCCTGGGCTAATACGAAGGCAGACACCGGCATGGATGTTCTCCCCCGAAGGCTTGAACCATGCGTCTCCTTGCGTCTAAGGGTAAAGCAGGTCAGCATCCATTGTGACTACCGAACGACTTGGAGGAGAATCATACCTGCCGGAAGATATGATGCAGCAAAGCATCATATGCATCGTAGTCCATTGCTGTCAGACTCATCTTGGGCAGAGTGACGGCGTTGGCGGGGGGCACTTCGAGCAGCGAAAGCGGCTTGCCAAAGGACGAAGCGCTACCGGTCCTCGGTGGGGGTGCAAGTCTTAAGAAAGATCGGTCGAGTTTCGCCCTCCCTATCTCAGCCTTCGATGCAATGATACCCTGAATGGCAGACGTGCACATCCGACGGGAGGCCTGGTCCGCATCCATAGGACGTACTTCCCATTGTGTGAGCCAGGGCGTTCCAGGGCGCGCCCTTGAAGTTCTTGGCTGCACGCTTCTTTGACTTGATCGGAGCGGACGATGCGGACATTCGAGGGATTACCGGTGACATGCGGCTGGCGATGGACAAGGAGCACCGGATTGGTGGGATTTTCTCATGCCGTCGGGGTCGGCAGAGGGACGCCAGTGCGGCAGGGAAAACGGAACGATCAAGTCAATTGAGGCGGACGTGTGTCCGAAGAGATGTCTGGCCACGTTGTGGAGTTCCTGGCTTCTGGTGCCCTGAGCGCACTGTCGACATCGCTGGGCTCGCACTCCGAGCCTCCATGGTCATCGGACGCGTGTTTTCCAAGTCTGAGACGGCGCTGGATGACGGCCGCACAATCGGACGTCCATCTTCCACAATCCATGGATGGTCCGCACGGCCCGAGGACTAAACAGGAGTGCATGGTGATAGGACAATCTATCTTTTGCAGTGCACGTCTTGTGGGTGATGCGTGTCGGCGATATATCGTACACGCCTTTCCACGCATGCCCGCAGGTAGAGCGGCCGTAGGGCTGCTCGGCCAATGATGCATGGAGCGCCACTGAAACTATTCATGTCGCGACGTCAAGCATTACTCGCGATATGCATAGCATGCTAGGGCCTGAGAGGTAGGAACATCGAAGACGGCGAGGTGGATTGGAAGAAGTCTTCGAGGACGTGGCGGCCCTTTCGCCACTAGGGGCCGTCGAATCGACAAGCGATCTGCCAGATTGGAGGTCAGGGAAAAGTGGTCAAAAAGGAAAAAGAAGCACCGACGACTATTCTCTCAGGCTTGTGATGCAACACGCAGAAGTTGATGGAGGACCGTGGGTGGGCGTTTACTCACTTTAGCAGGAGGCGGCTTTAACCGGAGAACGTTGGCACACTACTACAAGTGTGGCCACCTATAGGCCTCCGAGCGACGAGGCTTCAGGATGCATCCATGGTATTCTGAGACTCGGAAGAACTCGAACATGTGCAAATGAATGCTGCGGCCGGGAAGTGGCGGGCGTTCAATTTAGAGCAAACCCGCCGCCCGGCTCTCGTTCGAGCTCCGCGACTGGCGCCCGTCCGACACGCAAAACGCTCTTCCGCACAATCTGAGCAGGAGTAAGGCCCTAGAAAAGTCAGATAGACTGCGTACACGACCGGCGATCCGTGATACACATACAAACGACAAATCACACCTAGCACATAGGCGATAAGCAATCAAATCTGTTGGAAATTTCTTTAATGGAGGCCAGTGCCTATGAAGCGGCTTTCATGTCGTCAGCCCGCCCTGCTTAGACCAGAAAAAGCGACTTCCCAGATACACGTCTCCTCTGTGACGACATATATGCCATCTTAACCACGATTAGAGAGGGGTATCGCAGCATCGAAATGCCCGAAGGCCTTCCCAGACGCATGCGCGCAAAACGTACATCTTTGTCCTAGAAATAGTGGGTTATCGCAGCACTGGAGTGGTTGATAAATGGGAGATTAATTTTGGCCATGCCATGCTGACGTGCGTCGGTTCACGGCCGGAACGGAGGGAAGCGGTCCATTGTGTCAGGGACTGTGAGCGCAGCAGAAGTTCAGGAACGAGAGGTCCGCGCATACAGGTTCCAAAGGAGACAAGTCGGAGGTCTAGACAGTCGATCCATGGTCCCATACGAGTAACATATGTCAGCCCTTGCATATGTACGGCACCGGCGTTTGCTCCTGGATAATGCAGACTATCGTGATGTGGCAGTGTAGACGCATGTAAACTCACAATTTTCGTCTGAAGCAGTTTTGCACAAGCAACTTGAAAGATTGTCCCCCAATCAAAATACGGCGCGAGGGTGGACAGGTCGTGGATGCGAGTCACGGTGATCTCGGGCGTAGCGAGACGTGGCGGCTTGATCCAAACAGTTACAAACAACTGCTCGTCGTGCGCGGCGGTCTGCTCTGACTTGCTGTCTGCAACTGAGAGCCTGTGCTACTTTAACGTCGTCTGCATTCATCAGAAAGGCACACACTGGCTGTCGCACACCAGCTGTCGGAACCGAAGGCTGGTCATGGGAAACGACTTCGTGCTTTCGTCTCGTCCTCTGGGCAGCTCTATTTTCTGTAAGTGTTCTGCACCTCCCCGCTCGGTTCTGTGCCTTCGGCAGAATTAGAACATTTTCACCCGACGTTTTGGATAGGAGTTGTGCAAGCCAGATCGCTCCAGCGGCGCCCCTCGTCCCGGATGCGGTGCCTGGTATTTCCACGGATCGGTTTGTATTATCGGCACTGCGGAATTTGAGCTGCTTTTCGCCGCAAAGAGCGCTGGCCTGGGCAGACCTCTTCCGGCCTTTGGACATTCCACTGACGCTAGAGCGGACGTTGTGATTCGATGCCATAGAGTCCTGAATCTGTCAACTCATTGATTGGCAGGACGCGGCGCCGTTCTGGGACTTCCGGCCTTTGCGTTCATAAGGTCTTCGCATCCATACCTCAAATGGCTTTCCAGACGGCCGCCCTCCCTCGACTAGTCTTCCCTATTCGTCTGTCTGTCCCCAATGGCGCCCGTCTCATCATCCAAGAGCTCTATCGACGAAGGGAGCGTTGAAGTCCTCACACCACCTCGCCCCACCTTCGTCAATGCGGAAAGCCGCCGTTCCTCTGATGGAGAAGAGACTTCCTCTTCTCGCTCGACTCCTGCACCTCTTCGTCTGACGCTCCGTAACCAGGATCACCAGCATAGCGCCCTCAGTGTCGGCTCGAGCCGGCCCAATACAGGCGGCAGCAAGGAGGCAGACCCTTTCGCGACACCTGGAACCGAGCACGCCAACCCCTTCTCGCCGCCAGCTAGTGTTGTCAACTTCAGCACGGGGCCCGATCCTACTGCCACACCCGAAATTCCGCAGTCTCCGTACACAGAGTATGCCCGCGGCAGCGGCATCAGCTCTGTGCGAAACAGCACTACCGACCTTGCCCCGCTCTCCCGCCGCACCAGCCGTACGGGCATGCGCGAAGCGCTCGCGTCTCCCCCGCGCCGCCCGCTCACGATCCTCCAGACACAGGTATCCTCGAATGGCACTGGCCTTCGTGCGCGCATAAAGAAGTCTCGTCCCGCTTCTACGATGCTGACCGGCGAGATACATAAGCCGTGGATGGAGAAGAAGGACTCGTCGATGCGCATTGCGTACTTCATCACGTATGCCGTCATGACTCTTGGCCTCGTCGGGACTGCGCTGCGCTGCTACTTTGGCTGGAAGAGCGTCCAGCTTTTGGGAAACCTGTGTCTCGTGCTCGACGATGAGTTCTCCAGCAGTGAGCTCAATACCGAGTCCGTCTGGTTCAGGGAAGCGGATATGGGCGGCTTCGGGTACTAGCAGTTTCTTCCACTGTCACGACACCACTGATCCGCGTTTTCTGCACAGAAATGGAGAATTCGAGATGACGACGACGTCTACGAATCAGTCCTTCATCCGGAACAATCAGCTGTATATCCTCCCGACGCTCACCTCCGACGTTATCGGACACGACGCCATCTTCGATGGTCATACATTCAACCTCACAGGATGCACGAACACGAACCTTACCGCCTGCGGCGCCGTCAGCAACAAGACCTCGGGTGCAATCATCAACCCTGTCATGAGTGCGCGCATCTCTACACGTGGCAAGAAGAGCATCCGTTACGGTCGTGTTGAGGTCAAGGCAAAGCTCCCGCGCGGGTAAGCTTTCAGATCTGAGTGCGTTTTCGCGCCCCGACGCTCACTGAGCCCAACCTTCTTCTACATAATCAAATCAAATTCACTGCCTCTCTAACCTTATGCTTATTTCGCTCCAGCGACTGGGTACGTGCTCCCGTGTGATTATGAAATGGAGGGAGTATGCTAATCGCCTTTCCCCGACAGCTCTGGCCTGCAATCTGGATGCTTCCGGAGGACAACAAGTATGGTCCCTGGCCTCTAAGTGGTAAGTCTTTCCCTGCGCGTGCCGCCGCCGGGACGCGTGAGCGCTGATACCTTGCGTCTATCCAGGTGAGATCGACATCATGGAGTCCCGCGGGAATGGCCCGAAGTATCCCGCCCAGTAAGCCCCATTCCTTATCTAGTCCCCGGGCTTCATAGTCTCATGTCGTGCAGGGGTTCGAACTACGTCCGCGGATCGCTCAACTGGGGTCCCTTGACATGGCTGAACGGCGTCTCGAAGACCTTTGGGTGGTGGAATCTCCGACGCTCGTCGTACGACAAGGACTTCCATACCTACGCCCTCGAATGGAGCGACAAGTTCCTGTGCGTCTGTCTCTCCGTCTCCGTTGACACCTCGGCGCTCATTGTACATTTCGGCAGGCGCATCTACGTCGACAGCCGGCTGACGCACATGCTCGAGCTGACGTTCAACATCCCCTTTTTCGAGCGCGGCGACTTCCCGACAGCCGTCTCCAACGCGTCGCAAGAGATCATCCTCGAAAATCCCTGGCAAGGCGCAGGCAATGCCGCGCCGTTCGACCAACGTGAGCTCCTTTCGTTGCCTCCTCCCTTATCTTCGTGTTGACATCGTTCACAGCGTTCTATCTCATCATGAACGTCGCCGTTGGCGGCACGAACGGATGGTGGCCTGATGATGTTGGGAATAAGCCGTGGCTTAACGGCGCGCTCAGTGCGTTCTCCGTCTTCTTTCATCATTCTCCGTGAACTAAGGTTACCTCGTGCAGATGCGATGGAGCAGTTCGCGCTCGCGCAGGACCAGTGGTACTCTACCTGGCCCGCAAACGAGGAGGACCGCGCGATGGTCGTGTAAGTCCTTCTTCAGCCCCTGTCCGTTATGCATGGCTTTGCTGATCCTGTTGCTTACGCTACCTAGTGACTATGTCAAAATGTGGGAGCTGTGTTGATTGTATGCGCTCGGTCTTCCCTCGCTTCTGGTCTCGACGGACAATACCTATAGACAGTCCTCTCTCTCTCGCTCGGGCTTCAGCCTTCAAGCTGCGGATACTTACCACGCCATACACCACGTCATTCCTTTGGACTCGGTCTCGTATAGAACGGTGACGGCTTGCGGTTACTTTCGTACTTTCTTGATTATATGCGTATGGCTTAGGAATGGCCGCCTGGGGAGGCAAGGGCGGACGATACTCCAACTTATTTACTTATCGATCAGACTAGTTATAACTTCAGCACAACTGAGTGCGCGCGTGAGCATGTTGTTGTATTTATTATGGTGGGTGCCGCCCCCCAGTCCCCCAATGTACGGTGCTTGGCTTGGTCGGCAACGCCCGGGTATATTCCCAGGACTCGAGGATCGTCGGCGACGTGGCGGTCGCGGTTGCGATTTGTTCTACAAGATGATCGTTTAGCTAACCAATATTGCATCCGCACAGGCTGGCTGTTTGGACACAAATTCTGTCGAGGCGAGCATGACATCCATAGATCACTGCAAGGATTTTATCTCCGTTCGATCGTCAGTTGCCCGTGAGCTACACGCCGTACGCTATACCAGGATCGTTCGGATTGAGAACCGTATCGTTCAAACCATTTTTGTATTGCAGGACCCTAGAGAAGCCTAAATCTTTCGCCCTGCTTTAAAATTTGCCTCGTGGCCTGGAAACGAGGCCAGCCTACGGCGTCCTTCGAATAGTGGACACGAGTGCGCAGCAACTTGTCAACGTGTACGTCGCCACTTTCCCTCCCTACCACCACCTTCCTATGGCTCACCAATTCTCATGGCCCAGGACACAATATCTGTATGCCATTGGCAACACTCCCGCTGTTTGTCTCACGAGAGATGTCGCTCCAGAAGAAAATATCGACCTTTTGCTGCTGGGGTGCGGCGATCCCCGCAATGTTCTTTTCACCATATTTTGTGAGCCATCGCAGTGTCAGTCTTGCCTCGTGCCGTCTTATTTCTCGTATTTACCATGTGTTGTCTTTTCATTATTGCCTCAGCTGTCCGCAAACTAGACTTTACTTGCTGCGACAAAGAGCCGGCCGTTCTTGGTACGTCGTGCTGACATTTTTTTGACGGGATTTGCACTGATAGTGTTTCAATAGCCCGTAATGTCATGCTGCTATCCATGATTTATGATGCGGATGAATATACCGGCGATATATGGAATTCCTTCTTCCATATGTATCTGAGCAACGCTTCACATGCCTACCTGGTCGGCCATTGTCAGAAATTGGTCGGGTACTCGGAGAACATCTTACGCTGGAATCAATCGCCTTACGGCTCCTTCCTTCGAATGTCCACAGAATATACGCTGTCTGAGCTTCGACGCCACTGGACTCTCTATGCGGACATGCATGAGTTACCTGTGGATCGGCTAGCTACCCTTCGTAGCGCATTCACCAAGCAGGCTCAGTCCTCGTCCACTATGTACTATAGGATCCTCAGCTCAGCACGCTCCGCAGGGCCCCTCGCCATTCAAGCGATTGAAGCAACGTCCGCACAATTCAAGCAATACTGGAAGACGGGCACCACATTCTCCAATCCTACGGATGCAGCTGCTGCCACTATCTTAAACCCAACTTTCTCCTATTCATTGGCAGGAGAAGGGTGCGCTGTCCATTATGCGACGGACCCTCTGATGCCGTTCCACCTAGCTCCTGTTTTTGGAAATCGACACGGCTCCGTCTCGGTGTCCGATATCGTGGAAGCTGCAAAAGCCGAGTTCAATGATTGGTGCAAAGTATTTCACCACTCTGTAGCGCCGTCGACGACATCATCTCGCCCAGTCGTTCGCTTCATCCTTGCAGAAGCCACCGCCGCTTGCCGTTCTCTGAAGGCCTTCGCGGCAACTGAAACACTCAAGTCAGGGGTTCCTGTCGACCAGTTCAAGACCCAAGTGCTAGAACTGAGCAGAGACGAGTACGCAACGGTCTCTGGCGCTCCAGCCATATTTAATGTCATTGAGACATCAAATCTCGTCGACCATCTTGGCCTCTTGAACGTTTTCATAGCTTCCATCCCTTTGCTATCTCGTTCGGCGCCATCACGCGTACTCTATACCGAATCGCTGCTGTACTCTGGAGTGGATGCAACCAAGGATTTCACAAAGCAGTTGTACGGAGACATCACCGCTATCGGCATCGTTCTTGACTTGTGCCCTGTCGATTATCTATGTGGCTTTGCCGCCCGGTCCGATACCCATGAGTTGGCTATGCACATGGCCGTCAAGGGAGATACGAGCCGGAAACAGTTCCATCAAGTGACAACCTGGAAGTCGCCATCCTCGGGCGATCCCTACGCTTGCCAATCTGACCTCACACAGAGAAAGCTCTCATTTGAACCACATCAGCTCGCGACATTCCTCTATGACATGTATTACCTCCTATTTGAACAAGAAGATGCAAAGAACTTCTTCCGGCTCAATCACGACAATCTTCGGAATGCTATTTCTTCATCTACTCTTTCTCATTATATCCGGGAGAGCTTTGCTTTATTTCTGAAGCTTGTAAGAGATGAACTCGGTGCCTCAGATCGGGATTGGGCCAACATCATGGATAACTTCTGTGGCTTTCTCGATGCGGATCAATCTCTTCCTATGGACCTCAATAACTACAATGATTTCTGCATGCAGCTCTATCGCCATGGTGTTTGGTTCCCAGATGCCTACCATCAGTTTATACCCAAAATCGGAAGATTTGCCCATTGGAACGTCGTACCTCCTGTCATTCGTATTATCCTTACTGTTCCCCGACAACAGCTCAGAGTCTTGGAGCACGCTCCAGAAGCATATGGCACACCTTTAGTGCAATGCGACGTACGAGGAAAATGGTGCCATAATATCTTCTCATCAGTACATGTCGCATATGGACAGGTTTCCACAATGGGCACGATGGCCAATCCATGGGCCTCTTTTCAAGAGGACCTTCTGGGACACTCTGGACACTCGGCATTGATTGTCACATTCACGATGCCGAGCAGGCTTTTGACTACGTACGAGCCTCAGGATGACCTTTGGGTTTGCCTCTCCTTAAAAAGTGGACCAGCAAGCATTTCCTTTATGCGAGAGCTAGATGCTCACCTAACCATCTATCGGGCAAGTCTCATGGACAAGTCTCATGTGATTATACTACCAGAACAACCCCTGCCATCCGAGCGACTTCGCGTTAGCACTAGGCCACCGGGGACTTCAAACCCAATCGGACAAGTCGGGGCTGTCTCCGTCGAACTTGACGGACAATGCGAGCTCGTCACCTCACTTACCTGCAAGATTTCTGTTGAAACTTGTGATGCAAAGACTCTTTTTCAAGCCAAAGCCGTGCCAGAAATATCTCAGATATCACCCTGTACGATGCGAGTCAGCTTGGCTCACCATTCACAAGACATTCGGTACCCTTTCCCTATCGTCGGAAGCCAACATAAAGCTCGACTAGCCAGGACGTCACTATATATCGAGGTATGTACATCATGAAGAAGTGATATTGTAACGCAATGTCATTGACATCACAGGTCATTGTCCCTGTGTCTGGCCCATTCAAAGCCGATGGAATGAAGATGAACCCGTTCCCTGTTGTTCGCCGAGGGCATGTCACTGTCCCCTGGAGCATCCATCGCGTTAACCCCGCCCGCATGCCACTCCTGGATATAAAGGCCAAAGCTTTACGCCATTGGCTCAATCCTCATATAGGCTCGATGCTGTCCACTCGCGAGCATTCGCTGCGGAAGAACCATAAGAACGATGCTCTCATGAATTTAAAGGACGCTCTCATAAAAATTCTCCTCTGTGCTAGCGGCATCCAGAAAGGTCCTCTCCGACGATTGTTCGCATTTTACGATGATGCAACCGATATCTGTGATACCCTCCTCTTCATCGGTGACGTTCGATACGAACTGCACTCTCATACGGTGTTGTGCGACGGATATGTCCTCCCTCGGCCACAACACGATCTTATGCAGAAGATCCAACGAGACTTCACCAAACTCCTCACAAGTCACGGAGGTCCACTTCGGATCCGCTTCTCCAGAGAAACGATGCGAGCATGGAAACAGTTGATCCCCGCCTTTGTAGAACGCTGTCGGTCGTGGCACCATAAAGATGACTGCGAGTACGTTTCGCAAGGCAGAATTCCCCTCACGGAAGAGACCGATCTGGATCCCTTGTGCAGCTGCGGGAGAGGGAAAGACACCGAAGGCATGGATACAGAGGCACTCTGGAAGAAATTCGCACCATATGTCACTCGGCTGGCGCTCTCCCCTCTGTTCGCTGTCTCCTATCTCGAGAGTATTGGCAGAGATCCAGCGGCCCACAAGTGTTCTGTGTGCCGAGGGAAAGGGAAGCCAAAACTGATGGCCTGCAAGGCTTGCAAGAAGGTGCAATACTGCTCGGCAGCGTGCCAGAAGAAGGATTGGAAGGCACATAAACCGAAATGCACGCCGTAAGGACATGGCACTGGGAATTCTCCGTCCCGAACCTAATCGCATTGTCTCGGATTCCTCGGTACTTGAGGCTGGGGCATAACCTGTTTCCGGTGTTGTCTGCGATTCCGTCTCCATTCCGCTGGCTGCTTTGTAGATAATTCCATCACTATCGCCTCCAACATATCCCATGCTTCCATTTGTCTGTTTCGTTAATTCTACCCCCGCGGTAGTATATGCCAGAAGGAGCTTCAGCTGACCGCGCATGACCGACCCTCTTAGTTGTGGACTTCTTTCGTCCTTGAGTATGATTTAGCCAATTACCTCAAAAATCGTTCGTACTCGTACATACTTCATTCAACAGATAGATTTGTGTAACCATGATGCATCGCACATATGTCACGGTCGACCGTTGGTGCGGCCTCACTGTCATCCAGCAACATGCATTTGCTGGTCCGACACGGGGTGTTTCATCCCCTTAGTCGAGCCAGGACGAAATGGTATGACGGCAACTTTGAAGCATGGCTGGGACCCGCTTCTGAATTGCTAAACCTGTCATAGCACAGCAGCTCCGCCAGAGTAATAACCACCACACCTAGCAGCCTTAAGTCCGACATATCCAATTTCGACGGTTCCAATCAGACAGCTGGCTTATTTTGAGTAGCGTGTTGCGCGAACCGACCTTCTATGAACATACGGGAATGGAATCTAGGATATGTCTGGCACGGTGCGCTCCCGCGCTGCCAGTCCGGTGTTACCATGCACGACCGACAAGCTCTCCAAATGTGTGCATCTGCTCGCCGTGCGAGCAGTCAGGACTCCCCGCACGAATTTCATACGCCATGGGTAGCTGCTCTTCCAGGCGCTGTCGAGTGCACGTCAGCGTAAGACATGGCAGATGAAACGGAAGTCATAGGAAGGATGGACGTACGAGGACGCGTTTCTCAGACGACGGATGTGTCTGTAGGAAGTCGAGATTGCCGCTGTCACCGAGCTGGGCTAGACGTTTGAATACACTACTTTGGAGTTAGACAGGAGCTGTTTGGAGAAGAGTTATAGACGTACTCCGGTGCTCCGCGGGGGTCGAAACAAGCTCTAGCGCTCAGCTTGAGTCCGATGGTATCAGCTACCCGTTCCGTTCAGCATTGCGCACGCGACCGGCCAGCGAGAACGAGCTCACCTTCGAGCTCTTGTTTCCGCGAGTTTGGAAGGTCGAGGAGGTACGTTGTAGCGAGCCCGGACAGGCCGAAGTCAACGCCTATCGCCTGCAAGAGGATACCGAGTCCAATGAGAACTTTCGAGTAAGAATATCGTTCTGCAACGTGTCGGGCCACTAATTGCGAGGACGACATGAGCTGGATTCAAGAGATGGAAGCGAACGATACAGACCAACGTGACCAATTTCTACAGTGAAATAGGTGAGGGAGATGACATGTGGCGCAGATGAACAAGCTCACCGTGTCCCAAGACAGCAGCCAGTCCTTCATCGTCTCGACATACAGGCAATATTCCCGTGAACACAACAATCGTTCCTTGGTTTGCTTCAACATGGCTTGTCAAATATACAGGAGAAATTTACACACCTGGTGTGGCCATCGCGTTGACAACCTTATTATCACCCACCACCAGCAAGTTCCACTCTCTCTGCCCCGTCCCAGGCGCGCCGCCTCTACTTGCGCGATCCGGGTCCCAAGTTTCGCCATCATCCGGCGCACCACCCAGGATGGATTCAACCGACTTGGGTGGGCGTGGTCCAGCTGAGCGCAATGTCCCGAGATTGTTCGCTTCAAGAATGCGCGCGGCGATGCGGCGCACATGGACGGTGGCGGGATGGTACGCCGGGAGTACGCGACGGCCGAACTCATTCATACATTGTTCGTAGCTGGCTTCAGCGAGCTATGCTGAGGTGCGTCAGGGAATACACGAGCGGACGGGATCATGAAGATGCATACCGCGGCTTCAAACTTGGGACTGATATCCATAAAACGCCAACGCCCTGTTTCAGGAACTTGCTCAAGGCTTGAGGAGTGTGTTTGAGTTCATAAACGGCTACGAAGAACGGTCTGGACGTACTGCGCAACGTAGTAGAGTCCCCCGAGACTGACTAAACCAACTAACACCCGACCTGCGACGGTAGTAGCGTCATGCCTCGAATTTCGGTTACCACCGCCGTTGTCCATCTGCGGCGGTAGCCTGTCTTCGAACCGAACATACCGTGCTCGTCGGGGCGCACATGTAGATATCGGGTGTCGCGTGCCCGGGATGCGTCCTTGTGCGAGTGAGGGCGAGAGCGTTGGCCAGTTGCCTCGGAAATAGGCTCGACTGCAGTTTGCGGCTGTTCTTGAGGGAGCACTCCGAGACAAAGGCGATATCAATGCTCTCCGCATAGCTGAGGCCATACTCGCTTGAACCTATAGACCAGAGAATTTCAACATTGTCAGTGCTCAGAATTCACAGCGGCATCCGAAGTGTCACCATTCAATTTGAAGTTAACGCACGCAACAGTCGCAAAGAGTTAGCCAATATCCGCCGCCGGTTCACGTAGATGGCAGCTAGAAGAGAGTGCTTGAGCTGAGGGTACGCGTTGAGGACAAGCCGGGAAGCCGCGGCTACGCGTCTTTAATTATGCCACGTGACGCCCATTAGCCGACGCGTTGTTTCTGGTTTGTACTCTTGACTCAGGAAGCATCGAAGCATATCGCACGTTGGCAGTTAGATGCACCAGAGAATACCCCGCGGTGAGTGTAGATGGAGCAGTCAACTGAGGATCACAAGGGAACGAGACACGTCACAACAGGATGTCAGCCTCGAACTCACGCGCGAGCACGGCAGCTCCAACTGCAGGACCCAGCAAGAAACCAGTCAAGCCACCTGTTGTGCAGCCGGGAAGCGGGAACAACATAATTATTAACCCATGTCAAGTACGCATCCCGAAACTCTTTGTGATCGCGTGTCTTACGATCACGCGTTCGCCTTGTCCAAAGCGCTTGAACCCCGTCCTCGAATGCATTCGCAACGTCGGCAAGGAGTTCGGCGAGATTCTGCCAGACTTCCAGGTCGGGCGCACCACCGGTGTGCTATTTCTAAGGTAGGATCTATCTTTACAATTGCACGCAGGAGAACTTAACTATTGCAGTCTGAGATACCACCGTTTGCACCCCGAATATATCCACCAGCGCATCGAAGCTCTGGGCCAGTCATACAACCTCCGAATTCTCCTCCTTATGTGCGACATTGTGAGTTTCCCTGTATCTCTTCTTCCTCAATTTTCTGAGCCGGTCCAGTCGGAACACCAAGAACACATCCGGGAGCTCACCAAGATATGCATGATCAACAACCTAACGATCATCATCGCCTGGTCGTACGTAGGCATTTTTCCCTCTCTCTCATACCTTCGAGTTTCGCACATTTTATAATCTCACAGGGCAGATGAAGCTGGCCAATACCTAGCAATATTCAAGCAATTCGAGCATAAGCCTCCCGACCTCATTCGCGAACGTGTCGAGCGCTCTCCCGCAGCTCTCATGCGTGCCGCGCTAACCAGCATCAGCAAGGTCAACAAGACAGATGTCGAGACGCTCCGAACCTCCTTCGGCGTATGTACCTCTCGCTACGTGTCTCTCACACAACCTGATGTGAACATGCCGTCAGAGCATGGCCGGCATAGCCCGTGCCACCTCCGACCAGCTCGCACAGCTCCCGGGATTTGGGCCGAAGAAGGTCGCGCGCATGAAAGACGCCTTCGAGCGGCCCTTTCGCAATAACGCAACCAGCGCACTCACTTCTGAGCCTTCGGTGCCTGAGGCCACCTCTCTGCCCAGCTCAAGTACACTCGCGGATCCCAGCGCAAACAAAGACAATGGTAAGGGAAAAGGCAAGGAGAAGGAGAAGGAGAATCCTGCACCCATAGCCGGACCCAGCACTGTCGCTCTCCCCGGCTCAGGACGCGCCGAAAGCCCGCCCTGGGACATCGAGCTGGACCTCAATTCACCAACACCGCCCCCTCCACCCTCCTCACAGCCGCGCACACAAGCTCAGCCTAAACCCAAACCGCAAAATCCGACACGCGCAGAGAGCCCAATATGGGATATTGAACTGGATCTGAATTCGCCAGAGCCCGAGGAGCTGCCCCCACCGCCATCTTCGCAGCCGCGCAAACGTGCGGCGAGCCCGGTGTGGGACATGGAGCTTGATTTGGAGGAGGACGAGATTGAGGAGTTTGACGACGTGCGGAATCCGAAGGAGCAGGGGAAGGCAAGCAAGAGGCGGAAGACCTAGCTTGACGACCTTTCTCCTTAGTTCCAGGTGTTAGTTATTGAATTCTAGCTCTACACGGGGAAACGGGGAACGTGTATAGGAATAATCGAGGTTTATTTATGCAGGAGGCCGGGTGGTCTGGCGTGATATCATGAAGGTGAATATAACAGAGCGCATGCATACAGAAAGGGACAATCGAGTCGACGGATGGGTGCTAGGTATATACGGTAGGTACAACAGCACGAGGTATGCGGGAGAGCGTTCTCGAGACTAAGGGCGTACATGCGGGGGTAATGTCAATGTCGAGTTACGTAGGAGAATAGGTAGCCGATAGCAAGTAGGAAGTGAATAGACAGGATAGTTCGATAAGTAGGCACGTAGGTAAAAGAAATATTCAGCGAGCATAGCAGTATAGCGGATATATAACAGAATAAAATACGAGAGTAGACGTAGACGTAAACATAGGCATAGAGGGGAACAATGACTCGTCAAAGAGAGAGCAGAGAAAATCAACCTACAAGTCGGAACCGCACGATAGTCCGGAGCCCGCGTAACGGTGTGTCCGGAGAAACGTCATCTGAAATGCGGAGCTCGAGTTCGCCGGCCATGTTCCGCAGGATGACACTGGGCATCACTTGCTGCTTCTGCTCCGGCAGTGCCTCCTCTTGCGGCGTCGGTTGGACTTCTGATTGCGGCTTCTGCTCGGGTGCGGCGGGAGCATCTCCTGGCTCAACAGGTGGTTTCGACGACTCGGCAGGTGCTTCCGACAATTCGGTGGATACCTTTGATTCTACAGGGATGTTCGAGGACTCGGAAAGGGATTCCGACGGCTTGATAGGCTCTTCTGATGATTTGTTTGGTACTTCCGACGGTGCGTTTGGTACATCTGCCGATTCATTAGGTGTTGTTGAAGGTTCGGCAGGTGCTGCTGTTGTTGCAGAAGATTCGAGAGCCGCATTCGACGATTCAGCTGCTTCCAACGGTTTCGCAACGTCCTCCGACGATCCAACAGACGGCTTCCACCCTTCCGGCACCCGGGGTGCCGGCGGTCGCTCGCCCCGCCCCACCGGCAGCGCAAACGTCTGCATGCACCTCAAACGCACCACCATTTCATCCCCATCCATCCCCGGAGAACCCAAAACCCTACGATGCAGGATGAGCGACGTCAATGATAATCAAGAGAGGGAAAACTACTGACTTGAAGGTCATCCTGAGCATCTCCTCCAGCCGCTGCGCGGCAGCCAGCGCACGCAGCACAGACGAATTGCTCTCGGGCGAGTCACTGGGGCCCGCAATGGAAGAACACTCGCCCTCGAACACGAACAGGATGGGTTCTGCGGGCAGTGGTGGCGGAGAGGCGGGTGCCTGCATTTGTTTTAGCAGCTTGAGCCGCGTGTGCTCGGTGAGGGCGTTGAGGAACGACGTGAGATAGGACCGGAGAGTGTAGAAGAGCGTGATGATGTCTTGGTATGCGGGGCGAGGCTGCGATGTGTGGTGTGTGTCGTCAGGATAGTGAGGTACAGAAAAGATGGAAGAGTATTCACGCACTCTTTTTGAGACAGGATTGAGGGCAGGTTTGGGAGGCTCGCTAGGTGAGGGTGGATCGACATCCATCGGCACCAAACCCTCCTCGATTGACGGCTTGACATCCTGAGAGGCCAGAATTTGCAACTAATTCGTTAGCCGCGTCCTCATCCATCGGCACAGAGTTTTGGCGTACCTCATCAACCGCTGGATCCACAGCCTTCTCCTTTCCTTTCCCCTTGCCCGTGGCCACCCCCTCCTCCTTAACCGCCTCCTCCCGCTCAAGCGCCTGAAAGCCCTCCGCGCGCCTCTTCGCCTGCTGCCGCTCAAACGTAGCAATGATATGCCTCGACAATCCACCGTTCTTCTTCACCCCATTCTCGTCCGGCTTCTCGAGCAGTAGCGCCATCGCGTACCGGCGGTTCTTGTTGAAGCGGCTCCGCTGGCGGCAACGGTTGCACATTTTGTACTTGTGCTGCGCCAGCGGCGGCAGGAGCTTGCGGCAGGAGCGCACGGTACACGCACGCGCGCCGTCCGGCAGCGGCTCGTCTGCGCCCGCGTGCCGGTGGACAGCGGCGTCTGGCATCTGTATCACAGTCGAACATCGCCGTCTTATTCAATACTTCGTTTGTAATTTCAGAAGGGCGGCGCTCACGAAGTGGAATTGACTTTGCGCATGAGGCAGCACACCTGCCCGCACCAGATCGGGATGGGCCTGGGCGTCGAGGTCCTTCCGCGGGTTCTGCACATTCAGTCGCTTCCTCGTGTATTCTCTACATCGCGTCCGACACGGTTCGCATAGTTTCCAGCGGTACCCAGTCTCGAGCACCTGATTGCACGTCTTGATCGCGCATACACGCGGCTTGGGCAGCCGAAAACCAGGCGGGATGCGGATGCGGATCTTCAGGCCGGTTTTCTGGTTCGAGGGCCGCTGGAGCCGATTTATCCATTATTGTCGGTTATTCGGGAGCGCGCAGACTGGAGGACGTACCTCGGGCTCGACTTCGCTCTCACCAGAGTCGGTGAGGTCGGTGAGGTCGGAGACTTCGCTGTCCCATCCGTCGGGCACGTCAAATATGCTCTGTGGGTCGCTGGACGTGCTGCCCTCGGGGTTAGACGGCGCGTCCGTCATAGGGTGATCCTCACCCGCGACAATTTGCAGACCGGATGAATCGGCGTGCTCGTCCACCGGGGATGGCTCAGCAGAGTCGTCCTGCAGATATGGAAATTGGTACACGTGCAGAGACTAGTAAATCAGAGACCCTACGTCTGGATATTCGAGCTCCAAGTCATCGATTACGTCCGGGGTCTCGAGGTTCAGGTCCCCGTCCGATCCTCCTGAACTCGTTTTCGACTCATTTGGAGGATCGGCCGATTTTTCTTCGGTAGCTGGTGGTTGCTGTGACTATTCCATTCAAAGGTATCTTCAGCATTGATTGCAAATTTCAAAGACAGACACGGTAAGCGCCTTACCACGACTTCAGCTGGGTTTTGATCGCCTGAGCCGGGCCGGCCATCGAAGGAAGTTGGCAAGGTAATCCGCGTCGGCGTCACTTCCCATACTTCTGCTGCCTGGGGTGCTGGAGGTGTCTGAGAATATTCGTTATATCAGGAATGTCTCCTATTTCTCACAATGCAGAGATGACTACCTCTGAAACACGCGGTCGCAGACGCGCGTGGCCGCCGAAAGGCGGATACGACGGCCGCGCTTGAGACGGCACAACTAGTGAAGAAGGGCCTGCGAGGTTCAGGCGCGTATAAGACGGTGGAAGAGTCGGCACTTGGGGGAGAGCGGGCGGAGGGCGATACATCGGCGCAGGAACGGGGGCGCGAACAGGGACAGGAGGTACGCTCGGCTGCTGCGCTTGCTGCAAAGCGTGCTTTTCTTTCGCTGCGATCGCGCGCTTGAAACAGGATTCGCAGACGAGGGGCCCAGACGAGTGACCAGGTGGGATGAGGATGGGCACAGAGCAAAAATAGCACCGCGATGCCCCGGATGTTTTTGGCGCAACTGCAGGCTGGCAAAGCACGAAGACGGACGGAGGGCGAGGTAGAAAGCAAGCGCGAATGTGAGACAGGGATCGATCTAGGAGAAGACCACGAACTCACAGTGGCAGTCTTAATCTGATCTCGCATACCACCTTCGTTTCCCCGTTTGTCCGCGCGTCCTTTCATGCTCGCCTCGCGATGGTAATCTACGCACCCAGGACACCACTTGTTGTCCCAGCCCGGTGGTAGCAAGGCATGCCCGCAGCGCGAGCGGGGGCATTTCTTTGGCGGAGCAGTCGAGACAAAGGCTATTTCAGCGTCGCCGACCATCGACGCGCTGGTACCCGCAGGTTGCACGGGCATCACCAAATGCTTTGCCATTCGCAGAAGCTAGCGAAATACAGTCTCTCTGGTGCAAAAATCGCGTGCGCACTCGCACTGCACTGCATAAATCTGCGTAGCAACTGGTCGAGAAAGTCAGCAATCTCGCTGAGCAGATGCTCACAACGCGCCGGGCTTCGCGATGCAGATCCAGAAACAAAGGGCAACTCACCAAAGTCGTTCTTTTCGTGCTCAACGACCTGCTAACGCGAAGAAAAAAGGCTGGACGAAGAAAGGAGCTCGAGCGACACTGATCGTCGCGTGCAGTCGCGATAGGCTGACTAAATTTTGCATGAATTTTCGGGACGTCCTCTTGCAGCCTGCCGACGGTAATCGAATTTCCAATATGAATCAATCCCTCGCGTCATTTCACCCTGCAAGCTACCTTCTCCTTCTCCATTGGTTCGTACTCCTTCTGGCCGCGAAGTCCACTCACAGCTTCACCGACTAGAAACATCGACTATACATACACATACTGCACGTTCGAGAGTGCTATCTCACCCGTTGGCCACACGAAGGATGTATTTGCGTGCGCAACACATCGCCACCGGCTAATGAGCCAATCAAAAGCACGAAATGAGTGCTTCTGAAGAAACCCCTTTTTCACTCCTTTGTGCCGATCCGTACGTCCATTTAGCAATATCTTCACATGCCACGGTTCTCTGCTGTCGGTAGGGCCTCGAAACAGAGTTATCCATAGAAACAGCAAAAGTAGAGAAAGCGTTGACAAGGTTGTCAGAAAAGAGAAACAAGTCGAAGGCATAGTTGCGTAGGGCCCAAGTCACGTGACCGGTTACCTGACCGCGTCCAGAATTCAAATTTTTTCTGCCCGTCGCAGGTCCTCCTCGGGGGTAATGAGCCCAAAACAACCTCCATAGCTCACCTCAGTATTTCGCGGTCAGCTATCAGCGCCCTGATGTTAGTTTCCAATGGGCTTTCGCAAGGGAAAGGCGGTCCGATGGAGAAATATAGCGTCACAGAGGGCTCGTGTCTACCACCCTTTCGTAATGGCCGCCCTAACGTCGTGTGTCGGTTATCATTGCAAGCCCAAGTACCTCACCGAAGCCCGAGAACTGTCATCTGTCCAATGTCTTGCTGCTGCACGCCTGTGTCTGGTGTTCCCTGTCCCTAGACTTCCAATCAGAGTTGTGTGCCGTGCACGACATACCACACGTTTATGCCTTTTCCACGTCCATTACCCAGCTTTATTACATGCATACCTACATGGGAGATACTCTGGCACGTATCATCGCCGCGCCCTCTATAATGATGGCTCCCGCTCCAGCTCGGCATGAATCGAGAATCCCAGCCTCCGCTGCGTTTTCGTCGCCTTGCGACCGCCCGTTTGCCTAAATCCCCACCACACGCATTAGCCACACACCCATCCAAACCGGAATAAATTGAGAAAAGAAAATCGCACCTCTGCTCCTGGCACACAAAGCTCTCAGGCGCGCCCTCCCAGTCCTCCAGGACATACTTGCCGACGCCCTCGCCCTCGCCCAGCACCGCATTCTCGCGCTCGGGCCCGAACAGGTCGAGCGCGAGCTGCGTGTGGCTGACGCCCGCGTACGTCGTGACGCAGCGCGGGTTGACGAGGATGCGTGCGGGGCGGAAGACCGAGTTCGGGATGGACAGCTTCACGGGCGCCGCGTCCTCGAGCCCGTCGTCCGTGTCCGGCATCGCGTCGTAGTCCGAGCCCGCGTTCGCGTCCGGGTCCGCCTCGGCGGGGCGCCGGTGCGCCATGCGCTGCTTCGCGTCCACGTCCACGCCGCCCGCGCCCTCGCCCCCCGCCGCCGCCGCCGCAGGGGCGTCCGCGCCGACGTCCGCGCCGCCCTGCACCTGGTCCGGCTCGGCGCGCTTGCGCCGCGGGACGGGGCGCTCCTCGCGCTCGATGTCCGCGACGCCCTCGCGCGCCTGCATCGTCCAGAGGTCGCGGCAGAACCACGCCTGCGAGCTGTCGAGGCACGGCGCGTCCGGCGCGCGCTCGTGGATGTTCTCCGCCGTCGACACGTTGTGGAAGTCCGTGCCCGCGCGGTACGCGAGCCCGCGGTAGTACGTCTGCGCCGGGTCCACGACATGCGTGCCCGACTCGCAGCAGAAGACCTGGAACGGCAGGTGCTGCGAGTAGCGCTGTGCGCCGACGCGGTCGCGCGGCGGCACGGCGTCGGGCTTGGAGGAGGACTTGGACTGCCGGAATTGGTCGCCGTCGATGTCGCGCGTGCGCCATCTGCGGAGGGTTAGTTGGTGTGTATACATGAAGCATGGATGGGTATCGCACCTGTCAGAGAAGATGAAGAACCCATTGTGCTCTGCCCAGTCCATCCCGCAGACCATCGCCGCCTGGTTCGCATCGCTGACTTTGATCGTCTCGAGGATGTCGTTCGGGCACGTGAAGCCCTTGAGCCAGATCACGCGGTGGAACGTCAGCTTGCGCTTGTGGTAGAGCTCCTTGAGCGGCTCGAGCGCCAAATTCTTCATGTGCGCCTCCTCGAGGGGGTAATACGCCGCCGCGGGATCCGCCGTCATGCCAGGGACCTTGCGTATCCGGAATGGGACACCCAGCAGCGTCAAAACAGCCTCAGAGAGATCCGTGAGCGTCGCCGTCGAGTCGGTCGAGTCGTAGTCGAGCATGGACACGAAGAGGTTCGACGGGCCGAGGCGCTTCGCGAGCTGCACGATGACCGCGAGCTGGTCGACGAGGAAGTGGTCCGCGGAGTGGATCACGATGCCGATGTAGTACAGGTGGTTCTGGCTGATGAGGTCGTCGTACGCGTTCTCGTGCTTGTTCTGCCCGAACGGCCGCGTGAGCGTCGGGCAGAGCGCCGCGACCCAGCCGTTCAGCGAGAGCAGCTGCTCGATCGCGGTCAGCACGCCCTGCGCGTCCATGTGTGCTGTCTCTTTGCCTGTGATGCTGCACGTGGGTTTGTATAAATTCAACGGTAGGTAGAGAAGGGGTGAGGCTCACTATGGCTTCTCGAAGCGGTCCCAGAAGTCCTGCACGCCGTTGCGCACGATGTCGCCGAGGATGTCCTCCCGCTCGTCCCTCCCCATGCGGGTCTGCAGGAACTTGTACCGCCGCACGTCGAGCGGGTTCTCGGCGCGCGAGACGAAGTCGAGCATGTTGTGTTCGCGGATTTCTTCGGGCTCGTAGACGGAGGAGGTGGGCGCCGAGGGGGGGAGGATGAAGACGCGGACGAAGAGTGCGAAGAGGAGCACGAGGAATATCCGTGTCAGGCTGCGCCTGCGGAGGACGAAGGCCATGATTTCGCTACTGCGGGGTCCTGGAAGAAATGCGGTCAGTCGACAGCAGGAAGGACGCTAAGCCGTCCGGACGGGGGGCGTCTAGTTTCGCCTTCTGACGTACCGCACGACCGGGGTAAGTACTAGGTCTCCGAAGCGAATGTTCGCAGCGGGGCGTAAGAAAGCAGATGCGAGAGTCGTAAACAAGCCGTAGCGGAGAAGAGGAGAAAGGCCTGGCGGCCGGAGAGGATGAAGGTACAGCGCTACGGTGTCTTCTGGCCACCACCTGCAATGTATCTACCGGAAATTGTGCGGCGTTCGAATTGCACGTCGAAACCGAACCGGTTCATTCGGTCGCACTATCCTTCTAGCGTCCAATAATTCGTGCATTTCATGAAAACTACGTTATCACACGACCGTACGGAAAGATAGACAGCAGATGCAGGCCCAAGAAAAATATATGACCAGTGAAACTACGCCCCAGCCTTCGCCCGAATCTCAGCAACACATTATGGCTCAAGCAAAAGCCAGGCTAAACCCAATGCAACATGATCAGCCTTCGTCCACACCTCAGCCAGAAGAAAAATCAAGACGACTTACGACAGCTGCCAATCGTTCGTCACGCTCAAACACGTGCCCCCGTTGTTCGCGCCCTGCAAGCACGAGTTCTGCAGCGCATTCTCGACATTAGCCTGCGCAGAGCGAAGAAATACGTTCGTCAATTTTAAGATCAGCCCGCGGGGAGGATGGGGAGGAACAGACGCACGAAATCATCCCAGCAGTACTCGATCGTCTCATCGCTGATATTGTCCCACTCGTACTCGCAGTCGCTGAAGAATATCAAGACGGAGAAATCAGGGTCCACGAAGAACGTCTGGCCGATTGCTGCCCCGTCCAAAACGCATGAGCACCGAACCGAGAGCTAGTGTTGAGAATGAGAAGGAAAGACGTACCGTTGTTCGTCCCGAGAATCTCCATAGCCTGGCTGATCACCTGGCAGTTCGCCACCGTCGGCGCCTCCGAGGTCAGATCCGTGCACGTCGCGACGCCTGCCCGCCCGTCAGCTCCCCGCGCAACTTCCGTTTCTTGGAACAGCGACTACTCACACGCCTGGCCGCAGAAGCACCCCGTCGGCGACGTGCACTCGCTCTGGTCACGCGCAGCGAGCGTCTCGCCCCGCTTGCTGACGCCGCGGCCGACGCTGCTGGCGCGCTTGGTGGTGCTAGAGTGGTCGCATGCGAAGGTCGCAATGGTGACGTTGTGCGCGCCGACGGGGACGTAGGTCGTGTTGTGCACCTGCGCGTTTGGGCAGCGCTCGGGGTTTGGGGATCTGCCTGTGGTACGATAATTTGTTAGTTCCGTGGAGGAGAATAGTGATGTGCTGGGGTACGTGCCTTGGACGAACGAGGCTGCGTGTACGCCCAGTGTGAGGAGAGAGAAGAGGGCGGTGAGGAAAATAGAGCGCATGATTGAATAGGCTTATGTATGAGTGTTGTACTGGGGGTGAGGACGAGAACAGGACTTTGTCGCTGGTTGTTCTGCGCAGACCACCGTCCTTTTTAAACGATGCCCGGATGTACCTCTGTATATTTTTATTCTCATGTCGTGATGAGTCTGATGTTGGAACTAGGAGACGAATGTCTCTCGGGCCAATTGAGGGACGAGTAGTTCGGCATAGCGCGACGTTGGCCCTGACAGAAGTCAGAACTGACGACACTCATGTGGCATGCCGTCGTGAAGAGGAAACAAAGAGAAAAATAGAAACGGGAGTATGTTGACGATGGTCATGGGATGAAGCTGCGTGCTGCATATACATGTCCCAGATCCGCAACTCTTACCGGTATTTCTGATGCGACAGACATGAGAACGAGCGTGTGCGGGTGTAGAGCGCGGGGATACACACGGTCACCCGGCGGTAGTGCATCTATTAAAATCAGAATGTAATAGGCATGGGAAGGGTGTATGACCTGTTTTTACGTTGGTGTGTGCCTGTCACCGTGAGCAAGGGGAGTCGTCATCGAGGATGGCAAGATATAAGTAGGTTACCGTTACTGTAACGTTGTTTTCAAGTTCAAGGGATAAAGATGACGCGAACCAGTGCGAACGCCAGTTCGGACCGCACGCGTCGCGGCTACTTCCGGACAAATGAGCGTCGACAGAATTTCGCGCCTCGAGAGCTTGTCTGCCTGACTCCTCCTCTGCAGCTGCAGCAGCGACCCCTCGGTGCCCTCCCTCCTTTCCCCCTTCTCCATTCAAGCCAAAAATGCCTCCGGTCGTCCCCCACCTCATGACGCTTGCGGACCTGACGGGCCCGCAGATCCTGCGCGCAGTCACGCACGCACACTACCTGAAGCAGATCTCGCTGCCGTGGCTCGCGCCGCACCACAACGTGCAGGGGTCGGGCTCGCGCCGCGAGCGCCTGCGCATGCCGTCGCAGTCGCTCTTCAACAAGTCCATCGCGCTGCTCTTCTCGAAGCGCAGCACGCGCACCCGCGTCTCGTCCGAGACGGCCACCGTGCTCCTCGGCGGCCGCGCGCTGTTCCTCGGCAGCGAGGACATCCAGCTCGGCGTGAACGAGTCCGCGAGGGACACTGCGCGGGTTATTGGCGGGATGTGCGAGGGCATCTTTGCGCGTGTCGGCGACCACTCCGAGATCGAGGTACGTGGCGGTCTCCGCAAGCGCATCCAGCACACATACTCACACACCCGTGTCGTGCACCACTACAGGAGCTCGCGAAGTACTCGCCCGTGCCCGTCCTGAACGCGCTCTCGTCGCTCTGGCACCCGATGCAGATCCTCGCGGACCTGCTCACGCTGCACGAGCACGCGCACCTCTTCGAGCCCGCGCGCGCCGCGCCGGACGCCGCGAAGCCGCGCGCGGTCCTCCCGCTGCCGAAGCTGCGCCCGCTCACGATCGCGTACGTCGGCGACTCGGCGAACGTGCTCCACGACATGCTCGTCACGTACCCGCGCCTCGGGCACTCGCTCCGCGTCGCGACGCCCCCGCAGCCCGCGTACCAGGCCCCCGCGCCCGTGTGGAACCGCGTGAAGGAGCTCAAGTGCGACCAGAAGATATGGTGGGGTGCTGACCCGCGCGAGGCGGTCAAGGGCGCGGATGTGGTCGTTACGGATACTTGGTGAGTGGGGTGCGGAAAGACTTGCAGTGCGAGGCTCGAGAGTGGAGTGTCGCTGGAGCCTGCATTTGCAGGTCTTTCTAGACTTCCGTGGAGTTTGTGTCAGATGCTGACGCCGCATGCAGGATTTCGATGGGACAGGAGGCGGAGAAGGAGCAGCGGTTGCGGGATTTCCAAGGCTATCAGGTCACGGAGGCGCTCTGCAAGGAGGGTGGGGCCAACCCCGACTGGAAGTTCCTGCACTGTCTTCCCCGCAAGGCGCACGAAGTGGATGACGAGGTATGCCATGCCGGGACTTGACGCGATGGACACTCCACTCATCTGCACTAGGTCTTCTATGGCCCACGTTCGTTGGTGTTCCCCGAGGCTGATAACCGCAAATGGACGACGATGGCCGTCTTTGAGTATGTGCTTCAAACACCTGTGTTGATCGGATACTGATGACTATGCACAGTCTGCTGTTCGGCAAGTGGGATATCACGGGTGCGAAGAAGAGCGCGTAATTGAGGAGGTATAATTCTGGATCGACTCTTCAAAACTCCTTACACAGGCGTCGATAGCATACTAGCACCCTGACGTCAGATCCACTGAGCTCATATGCCTGGATCAATGTCATCTTCCACCATGTAAGCTCCTGCATATCTGAGCATCTACATTACCATCTTTGTCTGTGGGTGTCCACTACGCTGCGGCGTAGGATGTTCCGACCTCACTTATTAGAAATTGTGGTGCGTATGGATCATAAATGGTATTGATACGCTATCAGTATGGGAGACGACGGCGTCTTTGAGTCTCCTGACGTGCCCCACATTGAAAGTCGGTGAAATCACCGCGTCCATTCGTGCGAACAGTTACCATGTATGTGACCCTGTCCTGCACGAGCGTACATACGCGTCGTCCGTTGAGCAGGTTCTGGGAGGGTCTACGAGGCGAGAAACGCGGTGCACGTGATGGTTGACGTCATGTGGGGAGGGTGTGCGGGCGCCTAAGGACGTTGGAACCGAGCCTTGGTTTTCTCGACCGCCTTAGCCCGTTTCTCCTCCTCCCTCCACCATGGCCGACGACAAACGCGACGTCCGCAATCCCGTTCTTTTCGAGTGCGCATGGGAGGTTGCAAACAAGGTCGGCGGCATCTACACCGTTATCAAGACCAAGGTCCCTGTCACTGTCTCCGAGTTTGGCGACAGATACACTCTCCTCGGCCCGCTCTCCTACAAGACCGCGCCCATGGAGGTCGAGGCGGAGGAGCCGGCAGACCCCCACATCGCAGCCTCGCTTGAAGCGATGCGCGCAAAGGGCGTCAAGGCCCTCTACGGTCGCTGGCTGATCGAGGGCGCTCCCCGCGTCCTCCTATTCGACACCGGAAGTCAGTACCACCGTCTCGACGAGTGGAAGGGCGATCTCTGGAACCTCTCCGGCATCCCCACCCCGCCCAACGACCACGAAACGAACGAGACCATCGTCTTTGGTTACCTCGTCGCCTGGTTCCTCGGTGAAGTACGCGTCGTCCCGACCCGCCGTCTTCTGCCGCCGCCAGGGCCATCGCTGACCATCTTCTCCCTGTACAGTACGTATCGAGGCAGTTCGACACGGCCGTCATCGCACACTTCCACGAATGGCAGGCAGGCATCGCCATCCCACTCTGCCGCAAACGGCATATCGATGTCACGACCGTGTTCACCACGCACGCGACGCTCCTCGGCCGCTATCTGTGCGCTGGCAGCGTCGATTTCTACAACAACCTCCAGTATTTCGACGTCGATCACGAGGCGGGCAAGCGCGGCATCTACCACCGCTACTGCATCGAGCGCTCCGCCGCGCACTGTGCCGATGTCTTCACGACCGTCTCCCATATCACCGCCTACGAGGCCGAGCACCTGCTCAAGCGCAAGCCCGACGGTGTCCTCCCCAATGGGCTGAATGTCGTCAAGTTCCAGGCGATGCACGAGTTCCAGAACCTGCACTCCACTGCCAAGGCGAAGATCAACGAGTTCGTCCGCGGGCACTTCTACGGCCATATGGACTTCGACCTCGACAACACGCTCTACATGTTCACGGCCGGCCGCTACGAGTACCGCAACAAGGGTGTCGACATGTTCATCGAGTCCCTCGCGCGGCTCAACTATCGCCTCCAGGCTGCGAACTCCAAGGTCACCGTCGTTGCGTTCCTCATCATGCCCGCCGCCACGCACTCGTACACCATCGAGTCGCTCAAGGGACAGGCTGTCACGAAGCAGCTCCGCGATACTGTAACGGAGATCCAGAACCGGGTGGGGCAGCGTTTGTTCGACATGGCAGCTAGATCCAACGGGTGCGTGCTTTTCGGCGTCTCTTTTCTCCGTCTCTGACATTGGTAATTCATCAGGGATTATGCAAAATTGCCTCCGACAGATGAGTTGCTATCAGACGAAGACAAGGTACTTCTGAAGCGACGCATTTTCGCGCTGAAGCGCAATGGCTTGCCACCGGTCACGACGCACAATATGGCCGACGACGCGGCCGACCCGATCCTGAACCAGATTCGCCGCGTCAAGCTGTTCAACACCTCGCACGACCGGGTCAAGGTCGTCTTCCACCCCGACTTTTTGAACGCGAACAACCCTGTGCTCGGGCTGGACTACGAGGAGTTCGTGCGCGGATGCCATCTGGGCGTCTTCCCGAGTTACTACGAGCCGTGGGGCTATACGCCCGCGGAATGCACTGTGGTATGCATCATTCGTCTTACGCGCGCCGCTCATCATTGCTCACTTATCGCCTGTCCGCGCAGATGGGCATCCCGTCCGTGACAACCAACCTGTCCGGCTTCGGGTGCTTCATGCAGGACATGATCGAGCGGCCGGAGGACGAGGGGTGCTACATCGTCGACCGGCGCATGAAGTCGCCCGAGGAGTCGGTCAACCAGCTCGCGGACGTGCTCTTCTCGTTCTGCGGGCGCTCGCGCCGCCAGCGCATCAACCAGCGCAACCGCGTCGAGCGCCTCTCGCCGCTGCTCGACTGGAAGAACCTCGGCATCGAGTACAGCAAGGCGCGCCAGCTCGCGCTGCGCCGCGCGTACCCCGACGCGTTCTATGCCGGCGCGGAGGGCGACGAGGAGTTTGACTTTGCGAGCGGCCCGGAGAAGCTTGCGCTCAGCGTCCCGCCGAGCCCGAGGTTCAAGAGCCAGGGCTTTGCGACGCCTGGTGACATGGGCACGCTTACGGAGGAGGTGCGTTGGATGTTCTTCACTCATGGAAGGCTCGCTGATTTCAGTATAATAGATGCAGGCGCTGAGCACGAGCGACTACCGCGGGTTCCCGTGGCCTGCGTCGCAAGAGGACGAGGAGGACAGCTATCCTTTGTGCGTTATCTTGTTGCGTTTCAGAGATGGAATGAATGCTGATGGATGTGGTGTGCAGCCCGCTGGTGATGAAGGTGCGCTCGCGCGCGTCGAGCGTCATGTCGGGCGCGAGCACGCCCGGAGGCGGCCCGTTCAAGTCGCTCAGCGAGGGCGACCTGCGCAAGGCCGATGCGGCGCTCTCGCAGGTCAACGGCCATGGTGCGGTCAACGGCAACGGCAAGGCGTAATCTCCGCGTGCGCGCGCGTATAGAAAAGGACTTTTTATTCATTCATATGTGCGGCGTGGGGCGGTGCCGGCTGGAAATAGGAATGTACGGGCTATGATATATACTCGTTCGTCTACCTTTGCTTTTTCTTCTCCCTTTCTCCTTTGACCTGTCTGTCTGTCTGTCATTCACACATCATAACCATAACACCACACACCACACACTCCCTGTCCCCGTCTGTCTGTTTTCGATTCACCCCTGATTCGCTTGTGTGTTCGTTCTTGCCCGTTCTTCACCTTCGTCTTCGTCTTCTCGATACATATCATATGATACGCAACAGTAACCCGTAGCTATAGTTTGATACATATGCGATTGACGTGAACGTGAGATCCGGATCCCGGGGTACATACGTGCCGAGGCCCGTCTACAATCTGTACATATTACAACAACAATAGTTTCGTCTGGTTTATGGACCCCGTTCCATTTCTTCTCTAGATGGCGATGTCGACGTCGGCTGCGTGCTCTGATCTCCGAGTACATTGAATGCGGTGCGGTTTTATGCTACAGGTGCCTCGGGTGCAGGCGCGGGTGCAGGTGCAGGTGCGGGCGCACCTTCTGCGGCAGCCTGCGCGGGCTTCGCGTTCTTGCCTTTTCCCGGTGGGGGCGGGTGGTACACCTTAACCTGCACACATCCCCACATCAATCTTTTGCTCACCAAAACGCAACGCATGCCCACGCACCTTCTTTTTCTTCTCCGGCTTCGCGTTCGGATCCGGGTACGCGAGCTTCTCGACGCGCTGCCACTCCTCGTCCGCGAGGAACGCCGCGCGGACCGGCTCGAGCAGGTGCACGAGCGCGTCCGCGACGGCCGCCTTGAGGTCCTTCGGGTGCAGCTCCTTCCTCGCAAACGCGTCCTTCAGCTCCTCATAGCTCCCATAATGGCTCGACCCGCCGAACTTGTCCTCGCGGAACACGCTGAACACCGTGCCCGCGGGCGCGCCCGCGCCCACGAACGGCGCCTGCGCGCCGATCGTCTCGCCCGGCGCGCCCTCGTCCTTGTCCGCGGCCGTCTCGCCGTGCAGCCGCTCGAGGCGCAGCTCGCTGATCGGGATGAGCACGGCCTCGACGAACGCGAGCACGCCGTTGTCTGAGACGTTGCCTTCTTCGCAGAAGGCGGATTTGATCTTCTTGCGCACGACCTCGGGCGCGTCGAGGAAGTCGATCTTGGAGTTCGGGTCCGAGGACGACATTTTGCCGCCCGTCAGCCCGGGGACCATCGCGTTCATGAGGTGCGCGCGTTTGGCGTAGCCGAGGCGCGGGAGGTAGAGCTCGGCGAAGGTGAAGATTTTGCGCTGGGGGTGGGGTGGTTAGGAGGGCATGGAAGAGGTGGGAGGGGGGGAAGCGCACCTGGTCGACGCCGCCGAATTGGAAATCGACGTCGAGGTACTGCTCGTCGAGCGCCTGGAGCCCGGGGTAGAGCAGGCCGCTGAGGAGCGGGCTCTCGACCTGCTTGACGACCTCCGCGCCGGCCTTCTTCGCGTCGTGCTCGGTGACGGTCGCGCAGAGCTTGTAGTTGTCGAGGTTGTACTCGCGCGTGAGCTGGTAGGACGAGCCGAGCACGACGCGCAGCTTCGAGGTCGGGATGCCGAGCGACTTGAAGACGGTGATGAGCAGCAGCTCGTAGAATTTTGTGCGGTGCGCGACGAGCTCGAGTGGCGCTTTGAGGTTGTCGAGGAAGGCGTGGACGTCTGTGGGCGGTTAGGAGGGGCTATACGGATGTGAGGAAGATGAATACGTACCGGCGAGAAGGATTTTGACCTGTAGTGTTCCTTCCTTGTAAGCGCAATTCAAAGGATTGTGTACGATCGGACGCACCTCAACACCAGCCCTCAGAAAATCAGCAATCTTCGCCAGCGGAACGAAGTACCCAACATGTGCTGCCCATCCACAGCCCAATAAACCCTCCTGCCTTCGAATTCAAAGACAAATTCACTCACGTCGTCCCGTAGGCGCAGTTCCTGTCGCACCATTCCCAAAAATCCCATTAGCAGCTGTCCACTAGGCCCAACCAACAACGTGCGCACCCCAGTAGCATTTCGGTGTCTTCCCCTGCTGCAGCAAAGCCTTGATCGAGTCGCCGCCGAGCACCTCCTGCAACCGCCGCGTAATCAGGTGAAACTTTGCGTCCACGGCTTGCTGCGAAACCTCCACGGCCGCAGGCGCAGGTTCAGACGCGGGCGTGGGCGCGGCAGACATGGTCAAGGGAGTCAAGTGCTATAAAATGTGGATTTACAGGCGCGGCAGCTGGTAATCTATGCGATCGAGTCATCTGCACTGCGGCCATCTCCGAGAGTCTGCAGCTGCGAGAGGGGTTGCTGCCAGCACACCAGTGGAACTTTCTCAAATGAGACAAGAAGATTTGACGAGATATATGACGGGAAGTACAAGAGACTTTCTCCCAATGAGAAATAATCGCGATGAGCTGAATTGACTTTCGTCGAGAATTTCATGCAATGCTATCATAGGTGCTCAAATTCAAATAAAAGCATCTCCCGTTTAGCTCAGCTGGTAGAGCGCGTCACTAGTACCTTACGCAGGTCAAATGACGAGGTCAGTCGTTCAAGTCGGCTAATGGGAAATTCGATAGAGACACCTAAGAGATACCTGTTTTTTTTTTCACTGCAGTCTTGAAAATCCCACTCGTTGGGTGATGTGTGCATGTGTTAAAAATGACGACATTCATAGTGCGTCCGATCAACATCGGCGCAGCGAGAGGCCACCTCAAAGCAGAACGCCTGAGACTGTGCAGTAGCGGAGAACACAATCTAGTGATGTATAATTAATCCAAGTAGATCACAGTATGTAAACCGGGCATCTATACTTTTACGCCCTTGCACCCTCCCACTGTCCAGCACAAGCATCCACCTCCAAAACGGAGCAGAGGCTAAGGTACCGGTCCTGGGACGAGACGATCTGGTGGTAGATTTGACGAGGCGTATCTCCACAGATATCGATACGGGCGTAGGATAGAAGAGCGTGGCCCGGGTACGGGTATTCGGTATGCTCGTTCTGAGTGATGAGCAAGGAACCCATCGTGGGCTGTGCATAACGGCGCTGGGGAAATCAGGTCGAAGGTGCCTCCTGCGATGATTTCTGCTCGCGAAGCTTTTCCAACTTTCCGCTGAGCTTCTTGGGTCTCGCGTCTCTGAAGCCCGAGCAGAACCAGTATCCTTCGCTAGACTCCGACCTGCTCGAAGACGGTTTCACGTATAGCACGTTGCGGAAATTTGGTGCCAGATTCTTGTCACAGAATTTCTGCAGTGCCGGATGCTGGAAGTGTTTGAGCCTATACGGTGTCCTTGTCAATCCTTTTAGGTTTGCTGGTGGTCAATGAGAACGTACAACAAGACACCGCCCTTCCCGTCTCCAATTTCTGCTGCAGACCGCAGATGGCGTTCCACAAATTGCCAAACGGCCTTACAGATATCCAGACTAGCCTGAATGTCGCGCGTGGTATTTCCAGACATGTTCGCCATCATGTCTGACAGGACGATGTCGACCTTACCGTCCGGGTTCGCGTCACTCTGCAGCAGTCCCATGATCATGCTGTCCGCGTCAGGGGAGAGAAAGTCCATCTGGAGCGTATGCACGCCAGAGATGGGCTGCATGCGCAGCTTGTCCACCGCGATGATCGTCAGGTCCTTCTTTGGCGATGGCGGACGCGAGCCAGCAGCAGCTTCCGCATTCGTGCCGGTATCGGCTTCGGTATCCACCTTCGGCTTGCCAGACACGCTCCAAAAACCGCTCTCCTCGAGCAAGTCCTCCGGCCCTGCCTTCAGTCCAAACCGCTTTTCCTCCTCCTCCGCTGCATCGAGACGACTGCCCTTCCCCATCCACTCATCGTCGCGGATGCCATGCAGCCCCGCGATGACCTGGGTCCATCCGCCTGGTGCCGCGCCGAGGTCCACGATTGCGTGCACGTGAGGCGCACGGAGAAAGTTGCGGTAGCGGTCGTTGACCTCGATGAGCTTGAACGCGGAGCGCGAGCGGTAGTTCTTGGGATGCTCGAGGCGCCGGCGGATATATGGGTCGTCGAAGTGCCGCGCGAGCCACGCTTTAGAGGATGCGCTGTGTTTTCCGCGGAAGAGAACCGCCGTGGCGCGGAAGGACATGAAGTCGACGAGGCGGAGGCAGTAAGTAGGCCTGGGTGGTGACTGGTGCGCGAGCAGAGGATGAGTGGCCGGATTTGGGAATTGTTTGGCAACGCCTTTGGATCCAAACAACCGGTGCGGTTCTCTCTGCCCCGGGCCGGCTCCAAGTTTGTCTTCAATATTGTTGTCCTTACCCTCAACTTTCATCGCAGGCTTTCAACGTGTAAATCAGATTCTTTACTCTCAAAAGAGAGTCGTGTGGACAACAACGCCCTCGATGTCGCGGGAGAGCTTGGTCCCAGGGTACCGCCAGGTAGAGTCGTTCGGGCCAGACGATGACTACGAGCGCACCGCAGAGGGAGACATCGAAGAAGAGGTCTCGTACATCACGCTCGACCTAGGCAACGTCGAGCCCACTCTCGTCCCCAGCAGCTCCACCTACCGCCTCATCGTGAGTACGTTCATCTGCTCCCGCTCGCCGTCAATTCACCGCACACACGTACATGGCACATGACACGCACGGCTGCATCAAGTAGGGACTGGACACCCCACATCCGTTTCTACAGCTTGCGGGGACGGTGTTTAAGGGCCGCCATCAGGACCTGCTGGGCACGGAACTGATTTTCGCGGACGCGCAAGGAAAGCATCCACCCCTATGCGTTACAAACCATCGCGTCTTAATTATCATTCATGCACGAACAGATAGTGCAGACGCGAGCCAGAAATCCGTGGTGCACCTGGCCAACACGGAGCAGCGCGTTCAGTTCAAGGAGGTAGAGCTCAAGCCTAGAAATTCCGCCGAGCAGGCGTCTGCAGCCGGATCTCGGAAGGGAAAAGGGAAGGAAAAGGCCGTGCAGAATGGGCATTCGACGTCACAGGATACCCAGTCTGTGCCATTAGAGGGGGAGGCCATGGACACCTCGGAAGGATGAGAATGCCCGATGTCGACTGTATTCTCCAGTGACGCTGCGTGGTAGGGCATCCATTACGTCTACCCTTTGTCTTTCACATTGTGCTGAGACTGGTCTTCCTATAGGAGAAGGACCGGATGCGAATTTTTGCTGTTCTGTTCGGGCACCTCGGCGCAGCCAGTGTCTTCCATCTCAGGACGCTCGCGTCTTTGAGTGTATTCATTGTGATGTTTGTTTGTATCCATTACAGTTGCAGATAATTTTCCACTGCTGTCATCTTACAGAAGACCGCTTTCACTCTCCATTGTTCTTTCGGCGTTGCAGGATGACGCGTGTACGCCCTGCAGCTCTATCGACGCAAGAATAGCCCCTCTACAGACGCGCCCACACCATATGGCACATTTGCCTCGGCCCTCGAGCCAGCCATGTCGCGGTCACGGAAATGAAATCGCAGGTGCCTGGCACATGCATCCCTTTGTATGCACCCGTCGAAGCGCCTAGAGGCTGGATGCTGCATATGGCAGGCCCGTGCCCTTTCTCTCAGCACATCCTGTACGCCGTGTACGAGGTTTGGTAGGATTATTGCTGGTGAGGAAATTAGCCTTGTGCCGGGAACATCGAGCTCGTACGTCGTGCTATTCATCTCTTTCGCTGGACCTGTTGTTTCAAGGTTGGACGGTTGGTCTTTCAGTTCACGCTAGGCTCGAGTGGCACGAAAGCGCAGATTGGCTTACCAGATCAACTCCAACACGCCGCGGCGTCCGTCGTCACGGGGGTTATTTTAAGGTTAAACTCAGCGTGCAAGTACCTTTCTCGGCACCTTCGTGTACTTGGAGAAGGATCGATAGCCGCTGCCTGTATCTTCATCCCCTTCGGGGGTTTCCTTCTCTCGAACGCACTGCGATCGGATGTCCAGCCTTCTTCGGCGCATGGGTACATGAAGGCTTCGCTGCGCGCGCATATATATAAAACGACGGACGCATAATTGTTCAGATTTCGAAGCCAAGGCCAACGGACGCATACATGTTACAACGTTATTCAACAGGGATCCAAAATTCGAACGTAAGTGCTACTACTTGGTTTTCTTGATTTTCTGGTCAGGAAGAGAAGAAGATAACACGTCGATGGGAATCATAGAAATCGTAAGTTTCGGCTCCGCTCGCCATCCTCCGTCCCCTCTATTCGCCTCCTAATCCATCGCCTGACTTCTCCGCTCGTTGCTAGTAATTCGGCGGACGACGCTTCTTCAGAGGTTGAGGTCGACGGGAACGCAGCCGAGGGCGACGACGCCGTCTGTTCAAAGAGCGTCAGCGACCGCACGCGACAATATCAAAAGGTAAAAAATCTGCCGCAGCCAGGCTTACTGAAGTTGTTATTGTCGCAACACACAGGCGAGGCCGAGCTATCATATATCAACCGCTCGTCAGCACAATCCCGCGAGCACCGATATCAACGGCGGCACTCACCAGGTAGCACCGCTCCCAACACCGACGACCGAGATCGGGGAGCAGGTAATGCCGATGGGCGTGGTGAGGTCCTGCAGGACGACGCCGAGCGACGCGAGGAGGCTCGCGGCGGCGGGGCTGCTCGCGCTCTGCACGCTGTCGCAGCACTGCACGGGCGCGGTCGAGCACTCGCTCGCGGGCTCGTTGCGCTTGGCCGGGGTCGCGCTGGCGGTCGCGGCGGCGGCGGCGAGGGCGGTGAGGAAGAAGAGCTTGGAGAACATTGTGTGTAGGTGAGAGTGGTGGGTGAAGAGGCTGGTTGGGGTCGTTGGGATGCTCGGTGAGGAGTGAGGGTTGTCGATGGTACGGAGGCCTCTTTATACGTTTCGCGACGGCTAATTCTGCACCACAGGTGCGTCGCATGGGAGAGGCCAGAGGCATGAAACAGTCACCGGTTTGGATTGGAGTCTCTGCGCGTGCGTATCTCCCCATATTGGAGTGGAGCCGTTGCCAGAGGAGAAGGCGGTGAGTGAATGCACGGCTTCAAATTTGGATTAATTTCACAATGCGAAGAGGGCGACCGTGACGGCGTGGATGTTTGGCTTTTGGGGGTGGTGAGCGGGAGGTTGGGTTGTGAGTTGTGGAGTGGGGCTTTGAGAAGAGAAAGGTGGAGCGGGTGAGAAGCATGAGGGTGTTGGGTTGGGTTGGACGAGTTGGACGCTTGATCTTGAGGACTCGTCGATTCGCATAAGCCTGAGTACTGGTGAATCGAAGGATGAGAGGTGGGTAGGCGATTTTCTACGGGTCGGCCGTCGTGGTCGACATTGTCTTGAATAATTTCAAGACCCAGGGTCCTCAAAACATTGTACGTACGTACCGCCTTGTCTGGACCTATCCGCTAACTGAGCTCAGGGACAATCAGAGGCGATAGCTCCAATGCACCACCGCCAGCATCCGGATCCGAAGGCCGAAACAGATACATGTCCTGACACCAACATTTGGAGCTGCCACGTTCGCGCTCACGTTCATGTCCAAGGCGACCGTGGACCAAGCCACGAAGCCGACGCGGTGTGCGGTGTGATACCGGGCCTATAATTGGCCTTATTCTGATTCTGTTGAGAAGACTGGCTTGGCCTCATGGCGTCGTGGGTGGCGCGCCTGGATTTTATTGAAGTTCATCGTGCCCGTAAGAGTGTCCAGGCACGGACTCCTAAGTCGGAAACTGGGACTGGTCGTTGGTGAAGTGACGTATGATTAGTTGAGGTTAAAATACGCTTGGGACCTATTCGACGGTCTACCTGGTTCAGCAGGAGGGCTATCGCCGCTATAACTGGTGCGGTGACTTTAAGCGAAATTTATCGGGTATGAGAGACAAAGAGGATGTCAGTTAGAGTGTTCAACTTACTCCCACTTTGCCTCTGGAGATCCAGCAGGGCCGCAGCAGCGGTGATTTTAATGCGACTTTTATTGCATTGAGGGACCTCCTCGGACGTTCGGAATGCATATGTATAGAATATGCACGCGTTGTACACGCGCAGCTCGGAGACCAACGTATATGTATGCAGATGGCAAACGGCAGGGCCCGTCTATCGAATCGGGTCAATGGGTTGCAGATTCAAGACGACAGAGAATTCACTGGCTCCAAAGCCTCGACAAGAAGGCCATGCTACGTTCATATCATTCAGCCACGGCTGCGGCACACGCCTGGCGGTGGAGTCTGTCCGACGAGATGATCCTGGGGCTGACGATCTCGTGAGCAAATGAAGACCGTGTAATTGAATCGCGGGTCGTGAGCAGGCCGAAGGAACGCCGAAAATTCGTCTCCGAATGGATGTACATTCGGGCGGATGACGCGCTCGTGGACAGCGAATCCCAGGAGGAGCTTGACGGCTCGCGAAATATTCCCCCTCTGTAAGGGGCGTTTGATGGTGTGGGGCACTAGGATCCATCCAGGGGTACAACGGCACGGATATTGACGGACGAGTGTGAATGAGTGACCTATGAACGTCAGCAGAAGGCACGTAGAGGGAGCAAGACACACACCTGATAAGACAAGAGCACGTTGGCCTGAGGAAAGGTGCGATAAGGGAAAGAAATAAGACAGCACTTGCTGTCAAGGCGCGATTGTCTGCGAAATGAAAGGGAGGTGGGTGGGCGAAAAGATTCCGTCTAGGGGAGTGATAGAAGAGTGAGCACGGTGCATAGGATACGTATGTCTTCAGCGCGTCCTGTCCCCAGCCGTTCAGTGGTATGACGAAGACACGACGCTACACACTGCTTTGCGTCGGTGCGCTCGCTAGCACTTCAGTTTAGCCCTTTCGCCAGAACTCCCAACTGATTCCATTGTCGTAGTGTACACTGAATTACCTTCTTTAATCCAACATCCGAGAGTCAGCGAGCCTTTCTATCGTTGCTCCGTCGCTCTAATCTATCCGCGCCTCCGTGCTAGGACCAGCGATGGCGGCTTGCGACTTCTCAACCGCCTTCGGTTCAGGAGCCTGCATGGAAGCGACCATGGGCAAGCGCCTGATTTCAAGAGACCTCTCCGTCCATGTACGTCCAACGAGATTGACCTATTTATGTTGTCATGAATGCCGCAACTGGCTACAGAGGAGCGCACTCACATTCAGATACCAGCTCTCCGCGTCCGGGAAGTCTGGCAGCGCGTCGGGTGGCGCATCTGCCCGTGCACCAATCCGCTAGTCCCCACACCTTGATTCAACAAGAGCGGAGAGTAGAAGCAAGAGGCATGCGTACGAGAGGGATGATGGTGCGTGCTGGATTGATGCGGAGTCCATTTTGGCGCAGAGCCAGCTCCATATAGTTGGCGTCCAGATATTTGATGAAAGCTGGTGAGGTATCGTACATCGCGGTGAAGGAGGATTTATAGGCAGAAATCACGCCTATGCACCAATGTCAGTTTCGATTACAACGTAACAGACAGTGAGTAAAACGACATACTCAAAATGTCCTCGATGGACCTCTCCCGCGACGGCTTCGGTATCTATGTACGCCGTCAGTGGTTATCTTTCGCGATTTCAGTCAAGTCAAGGTCATTCACCTTTCCCTCTTGCATCAACTTTGCAGTGAGCATCCTGACGACCTCCCCGCTCGGCCTCGCCTCCTTCCCCGCCTCCCCCTGCCCGTCCGCCCAACTCACAGCCATTCCAACCAACGCATCAGAGACCGGTAGCAACATCGTCCCCCACTCGCTCGCCACGCGCGCCCAACCTCCAGGAATCACATCTCCCAACTTCCCCACATCGATGCGGTTGAAGCATGTCCCCGGGTTTATGGACCACGGCACGCTGAGCGCACCCGAGCGGCGACGCTCTACGAACTCGGATGGAGTGCTCTTGAATATGAAAAATTGGATCTTGAGGGTATGCAGCCGGTCGATGAAGGTGCGCAGTTGGTCCATGAGGTAGAAGTAGAGTGCACCGTAGACGTCGGCACGCTGTACGCCGTGTGCCTTTCCCGCTTCCATCACGTCTTCGATTCTAAGAACGATTGTCATGCGTAAATAATACAGTAGAGGAAAGGACGACTCACGGCCAGCCAAGGAGGGGGTCCGCGAGGTCATCCTCGATCCATTTACCCGTGGGCGAGAGCATGAAGCGATTAGGGCGGTCAAAGTGCGCCGTCGCGGCACCGAAAGGGAGTAGAACACCTGTCTTGCGGAAGTGATGTGCGGCTTGGCGGTGGGCCGGCTCGAGCTGGCAGTAGCGGCGGTGTAGGGGATCTGCGTTGAATGGTGATACCCTGTATACATGCCATTGAGCGTCAATACAGGCGAAATTCGAAAGCCAACTGACCGGACACGCTCGATGTCGGCGTGCACGACGTCCGCGCCGTACGTGGACCCCATATGCGATGGCAACACGTCTTCTAGGAGATGATGATCCAAATGGCCTCCGAGCCGGACAGTCATCGTCACCTGTTTCTGGAATACGCCTAAACCAGACTTCAGGTTTTCCGCTATGGAATATATCATCTGCACCGCTGCCAATTCAGTCTGCTGCTCGTAGTTCTTCGAGAGAAAAGCAGAGTACCAGACGTGCAGCGCGATGTCGGCTGCCGTGATGCGGTCTGGAACGCTGGTGAGAATAAGCATGATTATGATGGTGCGTATGATGCGGAGATCGTTTGAATCGTTGAGGATGAAGGAAAGAGTTTGCGGAAAATCTGGTGGGAGGGCATTAACAGTCACGATGAGATTACGAAGATCACTGGATGCTAGACAGTGGGATAGCATCAATCTCGACAAATGATGCAGAGACATGGGCCATGGCGTACCAGCTGAAAGGACCGAGCAGCTTTTGCTGTTCGGCGGTAGCTCGTGAGTCGAGAGCTTTAGGATGTCGTACGCCGGCAGATTACCCCACCTGTGGCCAGCATGATAATAAGGTCAATGTCAGAGGAGAGTTTAAACCTACAGGCCAGTACCATGCGGAAGGGAAGGAGGGTCTACGCGTAGTCTCGGCATTTGCACGTTAAGATCGAAGCCAGTCTCGCTATCAAAGGACGGAGGGCGACGGTCATGCAGCCAGGAGGGCTTCCAGCCTGCATCCCGTATTGGGTCTTTGCAGTCTGCGATGATAACAACAAACAAAAGATCAATGCCAGCTGACGACACGATGATGTATAAGGAATTTCTCGCCTTCCTTGTGTATACGCCAGTGCTTCCTCTGGCACTCCTACACATCTTATCGTCAGATAATCATATACAGATATACAGAACTTACTTTAGAGCAGTAAAGGACGAGCCTGCAATTTGCGCACGCCTGCGTTCCCTGACGTGTACAATTTCTTGTGCCCGATCCATGGTCAAGCGCCGCGCATGGTACCTTCTCAAGGCCTGTACCCAGCCCTTTCTGTAGCGTAGCGGAAATGTAGTCGTTCCCAACTCCATGAAGCTCGAACAACTTGAAATACTCGGGATGCGTGAACACACTATTCAACGAGCCAACACCCGTTGGCGAGTGAGATAGTGAGCGCCTGACGGCATCGAGGTCATGCGGAATCGGCTCGTCGGGCAGGCGCGTGCGCAAGAAGATGCCCAAAGCGTTGCGTTTCTCCTCAGGTGTAGAGGCACGTTCGAGGAGACGCTTCAAGACGGGGAGCTCGTTAGCAAGAATCGTGGATCGAGGTGTTCCAGGTTGGCGCGATAACATGGCGAATAGAGCTGGAAGGGGGTCCTGAGCATGCTAAGTCTGTGAGATGGTAGATACCCTATATATTGAATTAAGAAATGATCCTGGGAAAGAACTTGAAGGTCAGGCGCGGTTGGCGGCTGGCGTCGTGACAGCATGGCCATGGGATGTCCACGCAGCCTAATGGGGCCAGTCAGCTCGGCCGGCTCGACTTGTCAGGACCCCCCTTGACCTTTGAGACTTCGACTTCTTCGGATTCCTCCGTTCTCAGTTTAGACCGCGGGGAGCTGCAATTCGGACGAAAAGTCAATACGGCGTTGATACTATCATCGCATACGGGCAGTGGAATAGACCATGACAAACCAAGACACGTTTAAAACATATTTATCAAACGTACGACAGCATCAGCTTGAATATTGACTCGTCTCAAGTCATTATCTCGCCGGTGGAAAGCCTTGCACGATGGACTAGCCGGAGCGGACCATCGACATCTCGCACAAGCGCGTGTAATATCTTGTTTACACGTGCTTGTGCCGTACCGGCGCTTGCCAGGCTGCCAGCGTATTGCAATTGCGCGACGTTCGCTGAGCGACAACTTTCAGGTACTTATCATCTTGAGACTCCTTTGACAGCTGTTTCGAGATCGATAGACCGCGTCTGCATTTCTTCGCAGATAGTCGCGTATCACAGGTTCGTTGCTCCGACTGAAGCCATCAATGCCGCCGTACGTGCCGGCCGCACAGATGAGCTTTCTGCTTTGTCTCTCCTAAGCGGAGCACGGAACTCCCCGAGTATTGCTGATACGCGACTGTGCAAAAGAAATTTCGGGCGGTCTATCGTTCTCGAAACAGCTGGAATTTCACGACTGATACTGGATTAGCGAAATGTTTGGGATCTTTCTGTCATGTTATCGTGATAGGATGTCAGGAAATTGGACAAGCGGCCACACCTTCCGCTGCATACGGCGCTGTCTTAGCCTCCGTGCCTAGGCTCTCGTCAGATCAGTACTATGACTAGAGAGATCCTAGGATAGGTATGGAAGGCCCTTGTAGAACTCGGGTGTGCAAGCACCTTGAGGTACCGTATCTTCTTTACGGTCGAGCTCTCCCATCGCAGGGACTTGGAGGCCCCTTGTACGGAGATCTGACTGGTTATCACGCCAACGTCAGGAATTCAGGCAAATCTTGGAACATTGCACTTATCCCGCTCATGTTTTGTATACAGGGGCCTGACTACTCTCTAAGTCTGGACGCTGAATATCTGAACCAAGTAGAAATCCCATCTCAGAATCTGTTATCGATACACGGCAACCTGTGTATGTCAAGCCCTGGGACCATCGATTTCGTATCCCACGTACTGAGGTCTATGAAGCCTCCCAGCGCGTCGAACCTCAATGAGTCCCAGAATGGCAATAGAAGATTCCCGGAGAAAGTGAAGCTACTCACCTCCGGCCGCTGCTAGAGGTACTGAACTGTGAGAAGCTTCCTTTACTGCATCTGTTGTTCATTTCCGAGCTCTCCCGTCATCGGGAGCTCGTCCTTCAACGTCGCTCCTCCCATCAACGAGAGCTCGTACAACACCGTATTCCCAGGGTAATTCTAATATACAATAAAATGCCTCCCCGACCCGCATCCCCAGCATCCCCAGCATCCTACCTGAGCGTATCTCTCAATGTCGTCTCTACAACCTGGGACTCCTATATCCGTTATCCTCGCCAATGAGCTTCCTTACCTTGAACGCCTCTTCGAGTCTTTGTCAAGCCGAGAGGAGAAATGCATTGCCTTTTGGGCCTTCATACGAGGGCGTCTTCCACCAGATGCTTGGGAAGCCAACCCCGATACATTCAAGCGCGACCCCGGCCTCACGCATTGGGTCGTGGGGCACACCGGTAGTGTGCATACACACCCCGGGTACATCGAGCTACTCGAGCGCCATGGACTTGGGGACGACTATTTTGCGTCATTGTTAATGACCATCCTCGGGATCGGCTTTGACAAGCTACCGTGCGCAATGCTCAATCCCGACTCGGGCAGAAATTGTCCCAGGTTGGGCAAGCTGGCGTGCGCGGTCTGTCGGCTCGTTAGCTATTGCTCGAAGGTACGTTATATTATTATATTATTACTCATTTCCCACTTACAATGCCCGAGTAGGACTGCCAAAGGAAACATTGGCATGTGCATAAACGAGGCAAGGTTTTTCGCCAGATTAAGCTTTTGATCGACACTGATTGTGATGCATTGCTGCTCCTCCCTCTGCCATAGACTGCAAGGATTCAATTCGGGCAGCGGACTGGCAGGCTTCATGGCTCCGCGAGCTCCGCTCTCCGTCCTTCGGCGACGAGGTCGACTTTTCCCGTTCGTCAAGGGTTGACTTGTAGGTTCATACTCTCCTTTGATGCGAGACACATCCTGACGATGTACACAGGTGGGGCGAGTTGCCGGCATACAACATCCTGAAGTTGCCAACCAATGTGAGGCTGGGAGACAACGACGTCCAAGCAGTCATCTCTCTTGGTACGTCCTCACCGGTATCAATCGTTTCCTGACACTGACTATTTGCATTTGCCACTGCCCAGCATCTAGCGATCTCCGCAATGTCATACTTACCGTGAATGCACTTCCATCCGACTTTCCAAAGGAACTCTTCTTCGTCCTCAACGACAGGCGTCATCCCCGCCTTCTGCGCACCTTGTTCATCATTCAGTCACTTGCCAGCATCGAAGACCGTAACACGGCAGCTGACTCGGCGCTGCACTACTGGTACTCTGCGTTTCTCCCAGAGGAATACGTCATGCACTTGCATGCTGTGATGCCGAAGATCTTGTTACCGGTGAACGGCGGCCCAGAAGAAAACAAGTTTATGTTTGCGAGGCAGTTGACGGAGACTACAAGTATCATGGGACAGTTGAGCGAGCATTACAAGAGCGTGCAGGGGCAGTACTCGAGGGCAAATTACGACGCAGACAAAGTGCGCACGGAACTCGAGCATGTCCGGTTAGTCTTTTTTTTTCGCTCGACACACCCCACGTTGGTGCTTCATGGCAGATCTACAGAGTGTCGCCGTTGAATATAGACCGTCTGCACAGGCGATACTGCCAGGTCGAGCCAGCGCACCGCCAAGCCCTGCACCACTTCCGCAAGACGGGTGTCCTCTTGCCATTCGGGGCCGCTACGGCACGCTTCGAACACCCGAATCGCCTCCTCTTCTCCCCCGAGGGAAAGTGGATTCAAGACGACCTTGCGGATCCTCTCCGCGGGTGGCCGTGCGTGCCCATCCGCTCTCGAATTTCCGCTCGGCCAGCTCACCGATGTTCGCTAGAATCGAAGACGTCATGACAGCGGGCAAAGCGCACGGCGTTGAGCGCGCCGACGTCTACGGCGCGCTGTACTTCTACCTCACGGACCAGCTGTGCACCTTCGTCGACCGGCTGCACACGCTCAAGATCCGCTTCCTCGTCTTCGCATGCACGGCGCCCGAGCTCGCGGAGCGCCTGCGCACGGGCGCGCTCCAGAAATTCGGGCTTCCGCCGTATGTGGGCTTTGCCTGCATCGATGCGGGGACGCTGGGCGACACGGATCCAGGGGCATGGATGCGCGTCGTTGACGAGTGGGGCCCGCGGCTCATGCCGTACCCTGGAGCGGTGCTGGTGGGGACATCGGTGAAGTGGGCGGAGGGGACGGGGGAGGAAGCGGAGGAGGCAAGGCCGCGGGGAGAAGCTGTGAGGGCGTTGGTGGGGAGGTTGATGCAGGAGGGGAAGGTGGGCTCGTTTGGAGGGATGACGGGTACTTGTGCTGAATCATCACTGACAGATTCCGAGGCCTTCGAGGGAGAGGTCCGTTGACGACGTTATGAGTAAACCTTTCATTGTTTTGCGTCTCGTAGTCTGTGCTGATTTCCGAGCGGAGATGTTATGCCTGCATACGAATCCTCCTTTACGGCGATGTACGACAACTCCCAGGCCTTCCACAAATATATCGCAGCGAACTTGGCCCCGAGCCTAGGGAGACATGGCTTGGGCTACAGAGCAACAAACACAATCGTTCCTCCTGTATGTTCCAACCGTGCCTCACCTCCGGACCTATTCTTTCTGACCTTTACCACTGACAGCGACTTGGGGCAAAAATAGACGCGCCGTGGGATGCGCTCCCAGATTTCTCGGACGCGGAGAAATGGTATCTGAATGTGGGTATTTATCACTGTTATCCAAGATTGACGCTAGGTATCTAAAGCGCCTTTATATAGGTCAACCTTGTTGGGCGTACATGGGCGGAAAGGTCATTCGAGATTTCTCGCCCAGTGGAAGCCATTGCCACGGAGGCTCCCAAACCCGACAATGCGAACGCCACCCGTGAGCAGCAAGCCGGGGTGGCCTCGGGCTCGCGAGCCTCCCAAAGCGACGGCGGTAAGTAAATAGGGTCTTGAGTCTAGAATCCCATAAGTCAAAACGAATGAAATGGTAAACTTGTCTATGCGGATGAGTGAATCGGAGCTTGAAGCGGCAGCTACAGTAAACACCGGCACTTGCGCAAAAATGACTGGCGTGCTTGAATATATAGTCCTCCGAAATACAAATAAAAAAATCTCCAGACTTGATGGTTTCATCTGAAGTTTGATATCAGACTCACAGTGCTATTGGTTCGAGCACACGGTCATGATGGTTGTGTTTGGACTTTGCTGCGGTGGACTCTAGATCTTCGTTAAATGTTGTGGTACCTTATTTGGTTTTGTTTGTTGCGCTGGCAGCGCTAGTTGGATTGAAATGAAATATAGCTGTTCATGAACCGGTAGCTTGTGCCAGCTATGCTGAGTTATCTTATTGACACTCACAGGACCATGAAGTGCATATGACGTATGGTATCTATCTTCCTGAGACGGGTAGCAGGGGTATTCATAGACGAGGCAAGTTGTCGCAATCTGATCTCGCACCGATAAAGCTAATATCCTGCGCACAGATAGCTCGGAGGCGAAGAGGTCGGACTCTGCATGTCGTCGTCGGGAGCTACATTGGTGATTGATTTGATAACTTGAAATGGCTAAGCCTCGACTTGAGTTGCATACGTAGGCTTCTGCCCGTGAGCCCGTGCATATGTTTGGTGTAGTACAGTACGTAAAAGTCCCAAGTCAAGTCTCCTGACCATGTCGACTTCGTTTTCCACGTGCTGACGTTCACATCGCTCTCCCACCGAAGGGTAGATCGACGCGTTCCAGAATGAGAACGGTCATGGAAGATTCTCGGCGGACTCGAAGGTGTTCATGCCCGACCGCTCCTCGAGGCGGGTGCTATAAGAGGCTGTCTTTATCGCGGGCAGCCCATCGCGAGAACCTTCCTTGCTCCGGGAATCTCTTCTTCGAAGACCCACTGGGGTATAATCCTATACTTTGCAACAAGCGCCTCTCCATCCTGAAGACCTAGGACATCCCCCCCAAGTCCAAACGCTCTTCGCCATGTCGTCACGTCATCCCGGAACCCCGCGATCCACGATCCTCGCCAACGAGCTCCCCCTGCTCGAGAAATTGCTCGAGCAATTTGACACCCCCGTTCAGAAGTTCGCTGCCTACCAGACCTTTATCAAAGTACGCTTGCCCCCCGAAGTGCTGGATACCGACTTCTCTCTGCGCAGACACGCACCCACCCTCACACCCTCTGGGTACGGGACAACCGAAGGGCTGTTCGGGCACCCGGCGTACTTGGCGCTCCTCGAGCGTCACGGCCTCGACGATGAGTTCTTTGCGACACTGGAAAAGAAGAAACTCGGAGCAGCCCTCGAGAAGGCACCGTGTGCGGCGCTCGATCCAGTGTCAGGAAAGAACTGCTCCCGATTGGGGAAGTTGGTGTGCGGCCCTTGCAGGCTTGTTGCCTATTGCTCAAAGGTGCGCATTATTCCGATCGTTGAATGAATTGGATTGGATGTTCGCCGATGACGATGGGTCGGCCTGATGCCATGAGCAGGAATGTCAGAAGAAGCACTGGAGGATACATAAGGGAGGCGAGTGTTCGATCTACACTATCGTTCTGCAGCATGTACTTAATCCATGGCGATGCCTGTTTATGGCCGTAGACTGCAAAGACTCGATACGCGCTCCAGATTGGCAACCTTCGTGGCTTCGCGAGCGCCGCTCTCCGGTTTTTGGCGACGAGTCTGACGTAGACTTCACTAGCCTCCTTTCCGTGCCCAAGCTACACATCGATACTCTAAGTCCCGAAGATGACTTGTAAGCTCGATTTCTGCTTCGACGTCCACTTGATCTACGACCCGTGTAATATAGGTGGGGTAGTTTGCCAGCGTACGATATCCTGAATCTACCAATGAACAAGATAGATGATATAGGAATGTATGGAGTTGCATTCATCGGTATGTCCTGATTCACAGACATGCGTGTCTACTTGACCCTGACCCTCGCATCCGACTCAGCCTCCAGTGACTTGCGCAATCTCATCCTGACCGTCAATGCTCTCCCACCCGGAAAGCCACATAGCGTCCGCGTCCTTTTCAACGACCCGTCTCCCATCCGCCTCATACGCAACATCCTCATTCTATACATGCTGACTGGTATCCCAGACCGCGCCACTGCCGCCGACGCAGCCCTGCATCTGTGGTACTCCGCGTTCCTTCCCGATACCTACGAAGCGCAGGCGCGCGTGCTGCAGTTCGAGATCTTCAAGTCGTGTTTCATCAATACCCCGCACGATATGTATTCGTTCCAGAAGATGCTGACAGATACCTGTCTCGTCGAGGGGCAGCTGAACAGGCCTATGCTAGAAGACGTGCTCGCACCGCACCTGCAGACATTGCGCGACCCGAAAACGGTCCGCACTGAGCTCGATCGCTCCCGGTCCGTCTTTCCATCCTCCACCCATCCCGAGTCTCGACGCTCAACTGCCTGCGAGCAGCGTGTCGCCGCCCAATATTGACCGCCTGCACCGGCGGTACTGCCAGGTCGAGCCAGCACACCGCCAGGCCATGCACCACTTCCGCAAGACGGGCATCCTGCTCCCCTTCGGCGCGGCGACGGGGCACTTCGACCGCCCGAACAGCTACCTGCTGTCGCCCGAGGGCAAATGGCTCTTAGACGACCTTGCGGACCCCCTGCAGGGCTGGCCGTGAGTCCTCCTCTGCTCTCCGATCTTCTGTGCGCAGCTGACCGGACGCTCGGCTTTAGAATCGAAGAGGTGATGAAAGCGGGCAAGGCACACGGCGTGCAGCGCGGCGACGTCTACGGGGCGCTCTATTTTTACCTCACGGACCAGCTGCGCACCTTCATCGACCGGCTGCACACCATAGATATCAACATCACCTTCTTCGCGGGCACGGCGTCCGAGCTGTCGAAGCAATACCGCTCGGGCGAGCTCGTGAAGTGGGGGATCGTGCCGGAGGCGGGTCTCACCCGCGTCGACGCGGGCACGCTGGGCGACTCGGAGGGCTGGGCGCGCGTGGTCCAGGAGTGGGCGCCGCTGTTGTGGTCCGGGGGGTTGTTTCTGGGGACGACTGTGAACTGGGCGCGTGGGGAGCTGGGGCAGCATGCGAAGCCGAGTGGGGAGCATGTGCGGATGCTGACGGGGAGGCTGATGATGGAGAAGAAGGTGCGTTCGTCTGAGTTGAGGGACGGCGGGTGCGTGTGCTCATTGTGGATGTCGCTGTTAGATCCCGAGACCGTCCTCTGAGAGGTCTATGGAAGACGTTCTGAGTGAACCTCTTTTTATCCACTGTTGGGGGGTCAGAGTTGACTTCAGGATGCAGGTGTGATCCCTGCGTATGAGTCGTCGTTTTCGGCTGTGTACGACACCGCGAGGGCCTTCATGGACTACGTTATCGCTGCGCAAAATCTGGGCATGAAGGACAATGTGTTCTACGGCAGAGGATATACCTCAGTCGTCCCTCACGTGCGTATATTCGTGCCTTGTATGAAGGATTATCCTCACATCTACCCACCTGTCATGGTAACAGCGCCTAGGCGCCAAAATTGGCGGGATCTTCGACGCTCTGCCGGATTTCCCAGATGCCGAAAGCTGGTATCTCAACGTGAGCTTCTCTGTGTCAACCGAGATTTTCGAAAGAAGGACCTTATAATGCCGCGCACAGGTCAACCTCGTCGGACACTCGTGGACGGAGAGATCCTTCGAGATTGGTCGTTACCCGAGGGAAGGAGAACTGGGATATCAGCCAAACCCGAAGAACGAGACTGATGAAAGCAATACTAAGCAGAAACCCTCAGAATTCATGCAAGGCAGTAGCAAATCTCGGTAGCAAGCAACGGCAAGCTGAATGCTGAGCATCACAAAGATATTAATAGGTGTACGCACCACGACGACGGGTTTGGCATACGTGTACGAATATCATCTGGGAAGTAAAGAATGAAGCAGGGTGAGGCTTTTCTTCGGTGGTCTGGCCTGGTGACCAAGTCAGAATATGAACGAAACCCACATACTCTGAGAGAGAATGACATATGCATGAAGACAAAATTTGCAACTGGATTCCTCGAATAGACATTGGGAAGAAAAGGAGGGAAAAGACTTCATAGAATTCAGGTCCCCGTAGGGCACCGTATACAGAATCCAGTCGCATGTTGGCAAGATGTTATGCAACTGAAAACATAGCAACGCGACGCGACGCGTCGTGGCGACCGTGAGGACGGGGCCAAACAGGACCAAAGCGCGCCCGCAAGCGCTCGCCGACGCTGTCCGTTTTGCCTTCGTCAGTCCCCGTCGTCGTCTCCCCCTGCACAATCATGGCCGCTCCTTCCTCCGACGGTATCGGTATCGCCAACTTGCCCAACCAGGTGCGTCTCACGCTGTCTGCGCTGTGCGCCGCGTCGCTGACAGGCGTTGTAGAGGCACAAAATCGTCGCCAAGCATGGCGCACACTTTACGATTATGGTCGTCGGTGAGCACGCGTTCCCCGTCCTTGCCAATCAAGTAGGGTGTGGGGCGGAATCTGATGCGGCTCGTATGGTGTATGTGCACAGGCGAGTCCGGGCTGGGCAAGACGACGCTGATCAACACGCTCTTCTCGACGGAGCTGTCGCCGCCAAAGAACTACTCGCGCCGGCACCACAAGCAGCTCGACAAGCTGACCGAGGTCGAGATCATCAAGGCGGAGCTCGAGGAGAAGCAGTTCAAGGTGAAGCTCACCGTGATCGACACGCCCGGCTTCGGCGACTACGTCAACAACCGCGACTCGTGGTCGCCCATCGTCGACTTCATCGACGACCAGCACGAGGCGTATATGATCCAGGAGCAGCAGCCGCAGCGCAGCGAGAAGAGCGACCTCCGTGTGCATGCGTGTCTCTACTTCATTCGCCCGACTGGGCATACGTGAGTTCTCGTGTTGCCTTTGGGTTTGACGCGCTGGCACGTACTTATATTGGTCTTCGTGATGCAGTCTCAAGCCGCTCGACATTGAGATCATGAAGCGTCTCGGCACGCGCGTGAACCTCATCCCCGTCATCGCTAAGGCGGACACGCTCACTCAGAACGACCTCTTCGCGTTCAAGCAGCGCGTGCGTGTCTCCCTCATATATTTCTCACCAACTCGCACATACTGACACTGAAATAAACGCAGATTCGTGATGTGATCGCCGCGCAGAACATCCGTATCTACAGCCCGCCGATCGAGGCGGACGACGAGGCCGCGGCGGAGCACGCGCGCATCCTGCTCGAGGCGATTCCGTTCTCGATCATCGGCTCGACAGAGGACGTGCAGACGCCCGACGGGCGCGTTGTCAAGGGCCGCGAGTACCTCTGGGGTGTCGCCGAGGGTACGTACCTTCCTCTCCCATCCCGCTCTGCGCTGACCCGTGCGTTCAGTCGAGAACGAAGACCACTGCGACTTCCGGAAGCTGCGGTCGCTGCTGATCCGGTCGTACATGCTGGACCTGATCTCGACGACGGAGGAGTCGCACTACGAGAACTACCGGCAGCAGCAGATGGAGACGCGCAAGTTCGGCGAGCGCAAGGTGAAGAAGTTCAACAACCCCAAGTTCCAGGAGGAGGAGGAGCAGCTGCGCAAGCGCTTCACCGAGCAGGTCAAGGCCGAGGAGGCGCGCTTCCGCCAGTGGGAGCAGCATGTGCGTCTTTCCCCCCTTTCCTCTCTTGCCTTTGGTGTGTGTGTGTGCTGACGTACTGGGTGGGTGCATGTACAGCTCATCACGGAGCGCGACCGCCTCAACAAGGACCTCGAGATGGCGCACAGCGCGATCAAGCAGCTCGAGGCGGAGCTCGACAACCTCCAGGTCGGCTACGGCCGCGGCAGCGGGCGCCGCTAATCTCTCTCTCTCCTTCTCCTTCCCTCCCCCCCTCTCCCCCGGCTCCGTTCGCTGTCTACTCTGTGCCCCGACCCGTATACCTCTGCCGTGTTAGCGCCCCCCGTCCTCTGAACCGGACACCCCGTATACCCTGTCGCTCGTTCGCTCTGTTGCGTGTTGCGTGTTGCGTATTATACATCGTCGCTCGTTCGCTTGTTTGTTGTTGGCTGTTGGTTGTTGAATGGCTGGTCGGTTGGTTGTTGTTTTGAGGGTGGGATTGGAGTTTTTGTGTGAATTCTTTTCGCGAGGACAGTTGTTCGTTTGCAGATGCGCAGGTGCTTGTTATCGAGCGTTGCAGTGGGCAATCTCCATGGAGCTATGAAGCTCGCACGCGTCCCTGCGCCCTCCGTGCCCTCGTTCTTCTTACCCTCAGGTTGTGAAAATGACAAAGCTGTGGATCTTGTGTCAGTGGCGAGCTGTCATACTGCTGCTTACACCTACACCGTGTTTTGGGGGGTCAGTGTTGCTTACACCGAGCTCGAGGGGGTCAGGATGAGCATGGCGAGAGTGTACGTGTTGAGCACTAGTGCTGCTTTTGATCAGTGCTATATGAGTCGTGTATGAAGGAAAGCATGCGCGGCATCGAAAAATCCAAACGACATCGCTTCAGTTGTAATTTCACAAAATGCGTTCGACATTGAGCAAGATCCACCGTGTTTATTTAATTTATTGCAATCATTAGCTACGTACAGCTACAGCAGAGTACTACCTAGACCATCCGAATTCGACTCCTTCGGCTTGATAGGATCTCGCAACTAGATATAGATGCACGGTGATCAATGAACGTTGAACGCTAGATCTGCACGACGCACGTGTGAATACTTATGGCCAGATATATGCGGCGTTGGCACGTAGTATGAATGAACGAAGCACGCACCGCAATGGAATCGATATCACAGTCCGTGTCATTTCCGAACCGCGGCATCGTATTTCGTCGCTAGAACAGATACGGACAGCCTGGCGGATTCGAAAAAAAAAACCAGTCCGCGGCAACGGCAGCAAAAGACACAAAAGCAATGAGTACATACTCACCACACGGCCAACATACTGCGCACCGACCCGAGCACGCACGCAGATCCCCATCCCCACCCCTGCATCCTCCACCCATCCTCCCAACCTCTCAATCTCTTCGGCTCCGAACCTGACCCAACCCGCAGCAAAATTATATCGCATGTCGCCTGTAAGCTGTAAGCTGTGCATACATTGCACACACCACTCCCCCGGGCACGCGAATCGAATGTCGCCTCAATCGAATCCGATGGACCTGAAACGTTACTTTACTTACTGACGCATAGTACGTACCCGGCCGGCTGTGCAGTCGTGTTGTATTATGTTGGGTGCCGGCGCCGTACGCGTGATGAGGCTTATCGCTATCATACCACGGGCGCTAACTCTAACACGAGTGAGATCCATTAAATTTGAGGTTGGGTTTTGTGCGTGGGCGGATGGAGATGGTTGGAGGTTGGGTGGGGATAAGGCGTGCGCGCGTCGGACCCCTTGCGATGCGTAGGTGCGAGAGCGAGCGGGACGGGTCGGGACGAGTCGCGGGGAGCCTGAGCCCAAGTCTGAGCGCGGCGCGGGTGCGTCGGGCTGTCTGCTTCATGAGCGCACTGCTGACTGCTGACCGTGCTGGAATGTCCTCGACGCTCGAGAAACGTACCACCAGGACCAGGATCATCATACGACTGACATATGCGATGCCACGCACGCGTCGGGCGCCTCCTTGCCTATCGTAGCGCTCCTCCCCCATCTCCCTCCTCGTGCGGTGACCCTGAATTCGAAGCGTGTCAGTGGCATGATGCGATTTGCGAACATCAGCTGGTATGGATGTGGCAGTCGAGACTGGGACCCGGTCGGCGTCGCGCGCGAACTAGGCAGGAGCGTGTTTAGATTATGGGATTGTGGGATTGGGATGGCGATTTCGGGATTGGGGGGTGAGGCAAATTGGGGATGACATATGCGTATGTGCGTAGGTGGGATCAGAAGCTACTGTAAGGAGACGTAAGATATGCGGCCGCGGGTCTGCTCACGAGTCGCTCGGCGATTTAGATTTGGGTTGTGGGAATGCGCGTGCGTGCGTGCGTGCGTGCGTGTCTTGATGCGGATGGACGAAAACGGCGTGGTGCGGATGCGAGATGGGCTTTGACTGAGGATTGGCAGAGGAGGGGAGGAGCAGGCGAAGGGTACGAGGATTCGACATCCCACATACCACATAGCATAAACCCCGATCTCCCAGCTGACAAGACACGCCTCGCACCTATGACCACACCACCTGCACCTGCCCGCGCCTTACCCACACCCGTGCGACATTCCTCCATGTAGCCGCAGACGCAGCATTCGAAGCACGCACCGCACAGATCGGGCAGCACCGTAGCGTAACGCAAACTCAGAAACTCAGCTTGCCATGCTTACCAGGCAAAATGGGCGTCTGCAGTTCTCGTTCATATGCGGACGCCGCGATTCATATGTGATCACTGATGGATCGCTGGCCGATCCAGGAAGGGAAGAGAAGCGAAGGTTCAGATCTAGTTTTAGGTTTCGCATGCAGGGTGGAAAGCGCGAGGCGTGCAGGGGGGAGGCGTGCAGGGTAGGGTGGAGGTGACGTATGTGTCGGGCTCGGAAGGGGTCTTAGTGTTCGGAAGGGGTGTCAATAATCGGAAGGGCCGTCAGGATCAAGATTCGGGATCGGATTCGGAGTTGGGTGAGGACTTGAGGCAGGAGGCAGATTGAAGGAAGGGTGCTAGGGTGGTAAGGTGGCGAGATCGGGCGTGTGTTCAGTGTTGCTGCGAGGGACTAGGGACCAGGGATGGGACGGGACGGGCAGTGCGAGGAAGCTGATGCGATTCAGATACGGATGCAGCGAGGACGAGGGAGGGCAGGGTGAGACATCGCAATTGCATGACGCGCGTCCGTCCGTGCGTATTTTTGGATTGGATTTGAACGAGGATCGACGAGGGGCTCGTGGGCCGGAAGGAACGGGGGGCGTCGTAGGGCTGAAAACTGAGAACTGAGAACTGAGAACTGAGGATTGAGTAAGGCGGAGCAGTGTATAGTCACTGTGTATGTGCGCGGATGCAACAGGCCCGCGGGAGCAGATGAGCATACGTACCTACCAGCGTACGTACAGTAGGTCGTATGTCGCCGGGATGACGCGTCGGCTACGGGCCGCACGATGCATTGCCTGCCAATCTAGCAGCACAGCTGGGATCTACCTGTGCCTTAGTAAGAAAGGGCTGCCCGAGGAGCAGAAAAGAGTGAGGGCGTTCCAGCGAAATGAAGATGACGCACGGCCAGTCCTGACTCGCGATGCGCAGTAGAATACGCGGATACAACGTACGTACATCATGCATGTATACGTACCGGATGCAACAACACACAGACGTGTAGCGGGAGGCGTGCTATGACTCGCGCACGGTGCGGATGCGGGTGCAGATGCGATGACGCATACGGTACGGGACCAACGCCGCGCGCAGCAGCAGCACCGCGTACAGTCACCAGCATTCCTAAAGATCCATCGAATCGAAGGGAGTCGAAGCCGAAAGAAAGCGAACATTCCAGCGAACGCGCATGCCACGCACCTGCAAAGCCAATCCAGCACCTTCGAATCCATCACAGCATGGCGTAGGACCCGTTGGAGTCGACGAGCCTAATCGCCCGAAAGGGAGGAAAGAAGTGCGAGCGGGTGGCTACGTGCCGCTATCAAGCGAGCATCGCGCCGACGGCGATGGGCCGAGGTGGAGCGGAAAAGACGTTCGAAGCTGGCGTGGGCATGGGCGCGCTGATCGTGATCAGTATCAAGGCCGCTGCGATGTGCGTACCATAGACCACTGTAACAGACAGAGAGAGGTGGGTGGAAGAGCACGATGAGGATGGCGCAGCAAAGGAGAAATTTGGAATTGGGCTGGGCGGAGAGCTGGAGATAGCGGGAGGCATGTCCGCGCAGTGCTAGTGACGAGTCCGATGACCTCAGTCTGCGGCAACGCGCCATTGCGCCGTCGCCCGCGCCCCTAACCACACCTTGCAACCAAACGACAGCACCTACACACCCCATCGACGATCGCCAGCCCTCGTACCTACGATTTGCGCGGGCTTGCAACGCGGTTGGGCTGGGAGACGAGGGTGTTGAGGCGGTGAGGCCGAATGAGGACGAGCAGGCTGAAGATTCGACGTGATGGCCAAAAAAGGAAGGACGGCGATACGAGTGCCAGATGTGCATCGGGGATCGGAATCGGGGGGGCCATGTACGTTACCGACGGCGCTACCGCTACGGCACTAATACGCTGGCGCCACGCCACGCCACCCCGCGCGATGCCCGGCCACCGCGCTTGCGTTGTGTGCGGAAGCTGCAAGCCCCTGTGTGCTGTGTGTCGTGGCCAATCCGCGCAGACACGCGCGCGGACGCGTGAGTTTGGCCGGGGAGGACGCGGATAAGGGACGTGCAATAATGGGACAATGGAGCGGGCGGCGTCAAGGAGACCGGGAACAACGAGTGATCGAAGGTGTACGGCAGACGCGCGATAGCGTGCATACATGCCTGCGCAGCCTGAGCATGGCGTTCCTGATAGCGAATACGCCGCAAAGAGCGTTGCGCGTATGTTTTCGAATGTGCTGGTCGCTGGAATGGGCTTATCGCGAGCGGACAGAGAGCGGACGGGGGGCAGGACGAGCGCCAGGCTGTGGGACGGGGGTTGTGCCCTGAAACCGAGGCGGTGTGGGATTCACATGCGAGGACGCAAGTTCCGATGATGGGGCGGCCCCTTGAGGACGGGCGGGCTGGTTTTCGAGCACGATGTCCGAAAGAGGAAGGCGCAGGGCGTGGGAAGATCTCGCTCCACAGACGGGCACGGGCGAGCAACAAAGCAAACCGGCTTATTTTTCGCCGTGCGCACAGTATAAAGATGCTCGCGTCCGCCCAACGATACAGCCCATCCGCCCGCCTTTTGACGCGCCTTTTTCCCGCTTTTCATCCTCTCGACCATGATGTCTTCTGCCACCCGCCGCCTCTCCAACGCCACAAAGGCTCCCGTCGCAGCCCTCAGGCGTAAAGCCTCCGACGCCTCGCCTTCTTCAGCCTCGCCTGCACTCGCTCGCATGGTCTCGACCGACGACGCGGCCCGCACCCCCGAGTCCAAGCCTGCACGCATCCCCCGCTCGCCCGCACGTGCCCGGCCCTTCCACTCGTCCTCGCGCGACAGCGCGTCCATCACCTCCCTCCCCGCCGGCGCCGTCGCCGACGTCGACCCCGACACCGTCGTCCCGCAGTTCTACATCGAGTTCAAGCGCCAGCGCGACGCGATCCTCGAGCGCAAGGAGCTCGAGAACGAGCTCATGTCCGAGCTCTCCGCCGGGCTCCTCTCCGACGGCATCGCCGCGACCATGCGCCGCCTCCCGAACAAGATCCCCACCGAGCACGCGCAGGACGGCCAGTGGGTGCACCCCTCGGGCTTCGTCGTCCCCAGCCCCGGCGCCGCCGTCGAGCGCATGGCCGACCGCCGCGCGCGCGACAGCGCCATCCAGACCTCGGGCGTCCGCGAGCGCGTCCAGGAGGAGGACTTCACCGGCATCAACGCGCAGCTGCGCTCCCGCGAGCAGAAGGTCCCCTTTGAGGTCCGCGCGAAGGACGGCACGATCTGCCACCCCTCCGGCTTCGTCCCGCCCACCCCCGCGCACGACTTCACCGGCCGCCTCGGCCAGGACTGGGCCACGGATCCCAAGCGTGCGTTCCAGTACTAGGCGGCGTGCTCGGTGTGCGGTGGTGTGGTGTCTTGATGATTCCCCCCAGCTACCCACCTGTTCTCGTCGTTTGTTGTGTACCACGCTAGCCAGGCTTGATGCCCGATTTCCGATTCCCCATCTCCCGCCGCCTGCATTGCATCGCATCTACCACCCTGTAATACTAGCCCCCGCTCCCGCTCGCATTTCCCGCCTTTTATCGCAGCAGTATATCGTTTACCAGCACCCCCCGCACCCGCACCCGCACTTGCATTCACCTGCACGCATGCATGCATTTTGTGTACATTCTTAGCTTCCTAATCGCAACTCGGTTACCTCCCTCCATCATGCTACCCGTTACTCGATTGTTTACGCGCTGTGAGCTACGATTTTGTTTTTTTCGCTTCTGCTTCTGCATTCGTTGTTGGCGTGCGAATGCGAATGCGAATGCTATACCTTTTTGATTGATTTTGCGCGTGTGTGGGTGTGTTGTGTGGGCCGAAAAATCGCTGGAGGTAAGTAAGTACGTATACGCGTTGACACGATCATGCGATCGGCTGGGGGATAGCTGGCGCCGTGTGATGGGCGCCGCGCGCGGACCTAAGGTATATAGTTCATCATGTGTCCGCGAGGCCTAGCGTACTTGGTAAGTCCAAGTTCATGTCACTGCGCAGCCCTGCGCGGTTTGTGCGCGACCCAGAGATGATAGATCCTGATTCTCGTTCGACTTCAGTTTCATAACCGCACGCGTACGTATACGTATAGAGTGCCCCTTATCCGGCCTGACTTCGACTTCTTCAGCTGGCTTTAATTGCGGTTGCGGGCTTTCCGCTTCTGGCGCGCTCGGGCTGCAAACTATGGACTGAGGCTCAAGAGGGGGTGCGCTTGGATTCGGAGGATCACAATCACAACTTCAGCTGCTGGTGCGTGTCATTCTATATCTGAACATCATGCTTTAGCTCTGCTCTCGCGGGCGAGTTAAGGTGCAAGTCGCAGGATTTCCGTGATCAACTAATGATCAGTCGACTCTTCCCTACAATCCGCCCTTCCTCCCTTCCCCTCCTTCTCCCAATTCAGCTCGATCCAGTCAACATCGCCGTCCCGCCCAATATGTCCCATCCCGCGCGCAGCGAGTGGCATGTGAATGGAAGCACGAGCACGAGCACGAGGCGCCGTGCGTGGGTATGGGCTGTCAGATACGCGAGCGCTGGGACGGGCACGGGGACGGAACTTGATTCAGAAGAATTTTCAGTGGCGCTGGACTCGGAGACGTGGATGTGGATTGGGTGAGGTTGTTGGGGGTTCTTCGGGCGCGCGCACGGGGACGGGGTCGGAGCTTGGGGGTTGTGCTGGTGCTTCGACGGGGCGGAGCTCGTACGTACACTTCGATGAACAGAGCGCGTGCGCTCAGGTGTCGTGGTGTTGCGAGGATTCGAGGTGAGTGCCATCGACAGCCGGATCTGACGCGGCGGCGTCTTAATTGGATTGGGTTGGAATTGGGAGGTTCGGGTGAGTGCGCATGTTCGACTTGACCGCATACCCATACCCTCGTACTCTCCACCAGCAGGTAACTTATTCTATCACTGGCCCATGTCAGCATTCCGCGCCTGCTCATCGCAGGAAACGGCGGGATCTCTCTCACACCGCAGGGTACGTGGTCGAGTATGAGCTTGAGTGCACACGTGCTATCATATCGTACCGTATGGGGTCGCGCCCGATTTGGATTTGGGTGCGTAGCTATAGCAGGATGCTCCCAGCTCCCAGCCGCGAGCGCTGCGTTGGCCTTATCTGTGCTCTCACCAGTGGCAGCCCCCTCCCCGCTCGCGCGCATATACAAAGCTATGAATACGGTGAGTCCTATGCAGCGCGCCCGTGCTCCCATCTCCTCTCCGAGTCGTCTCATCTTGCCATATCCAATTCCCGACGTCATCCCGACAAAATCGCATTGTATATGCGCCCGGAAATCTCACTCTCATTCGCCTACCAGCCCTTGGAACTTCCGCAACCATCCATCTCATTCGCATTGCCACTTCCACACTAACCAAGTATCCAAACACCAACTCCCACTTCCAACCTCGCAAGCGCACACGTACTAACCAATATGGTACGAGCTGCAGCTGTATCTATATCCAGCGCCGTCAGCCTGAGTGCACATGTGCTATAGCTATATCCGTCCCATCATCTATCTCGTGCCAGCCGCTTCGGAGTTCCCTGCTCCCATAGCCACTACTAGCACTTGCCGCCTGCGTCATCGGGCTATCTCGCTTCGTTATCAAGACACCAGGGGAAGGGGCCGTGGACCGTGTCGCTGGTGCTGTGATCACTGCTCTCCGCGGTTATTGTGCTATTGTGTCCGGCGAACGTGCGACGGAACGGGGACGGAGATGAGAGACGGAATTGGGATGGGAGATGGCGGAGTATGTATGATATATGAATGAGTACTAACCAACCCTCATGTCTCACCGTCATAATATCTCACTAAAACATCAACTTAGACTCAGACTCAGCCGGACGCGCACGCGGTGGACTGGTAAACAACTGATATTCAACAACCACCAAACATAAAACATGAAGCGCAGAATGCTTAATAACGAATAATGATAGCATGCGCGTGCGTACCGTACATATCGTACACCTTCGTAAATGTGAACTTGGACGGACGGACGGGCGGGCGGGCGGGCGGGGGAGCGGGAGGGTAGACCTGGCGCCGCTGCCTGCCCACCCCCTCGGGGGGCGGAGGTATCCAAGACGACCCGACCGAGATCGACACGTGAAGCAAGAAGCAAGAACCAAAAACCAAGACCACCACAGATACTCATACTAACCTTGAATCCCCTTCCCTCCCCTCTCCCCCCTCCCTTCCCTGTCTTCAACCTACGCCTCAACACTCACCAACCTACGCCTCAACACCCACCAACCTCGCCACATACGGCGCCTTCGGGGGCGGGGGCACGCGCAGCTCACGCAAATGGCGCGGCAGCGCGCGTTCCCTCCTCCACCCCTGCCCCTGCCCTGCGGTAGACGCAGGGCCTCCCCCCGCTCCTGCTCCCGCACCGGCTCTGAAGCCAGAGTCAAAGCCAGAATTGGAGCCGGGGTTGGAGATGAAGCCGGAGCCAGAGCCAGACCCGTAATTCGGGTGCGTGTACGAGTTGAAGTTCGCGTACGGCTTCGCGTGCACGACGCCCGCGCGCGCCGCGCCTGGGCCGGTGCGGCCGGGGATGGGCGCGCGGGCGCGTGTGGTGGGAGGTGCGTGTGGGGTGGAGTGGGAGGGTGGGGGTGCGCGGGAGGGGGGTGCTGGGCGCGAGCCTCCGGTAGGAGTGGGGCGCGAGGTGACGGGTGCGGTTGGGCGCGAGGTGGTGTGTGTGGTCGAGCGCGAAGGGGTGGGTGCGGTTGAGCGCGAGGTGATAGGTGCGGTTGAGCGCGAGGTGATAGGTGCGGTTGAGCGCAGGCCTGCAGGTGTCGCTGGGCGTGAGCCGCCCAGCGGCGATGAGCGTAGTTTTCCTCCGGGGGTAGCAGCACGCGATACTCCAGGCGCATTCGGACGCAATGCTTCAGGCGTAGCCGGACACGATCCCTCCAATCCCGCCGCCGCGTCCACAGACTCACCCACATCCCCAACAGGCACGGGCACAGACGCGGCCTCGACGACGCGCCGCAGCGCCGCGGCGTTCACCGCGCTCATGTGGAACCACGGGGAGAGCCCCCACTGCTCGGCGTTGCCGAATGTGCGCGGGGGCACGCGCGGGAGGGCGCTGCGCGGGGGGTAGTCTGCGAGAGGATGTGAGTGGAATTCGGGGGATGGTAAGAGCAGAGGGGGGCACGTACCGGGATGTCTGGCTCTCGCCGTAGGCTTGCGAATCTGGGCTTGGGGCGCGCCAGATCCAAGGGTAGACGCAGTGGGAGCTGTGGCGGCCGCAGGTGCGGTCACGTGGACAGGCGGCGCAAGCGCAGGCGTTGCAGGAACAGGCGCAACCGCGTCGGGGACGGCCAGCAGCTGCGACGGGTCCGCAAGCGTGACGGTGAGCACGCGCGTGAGCGCGCCGTAGAGCTCGAGCAGCGGGCGCACGTCGAGCGCGCGGTACGCGTGCTGCACGCCCGGCGCGTGCGCGTACGTGCTGGTGCTGGTGCCGTCTCCGCTTCCTTCGGGCTCCTTCTCTTCACCACCGCCACCGCCCTCGTTCGCGTTCTTATTGCTGCTGGATCGAGTCCTGTCTCCAGCGCCATCGCCAGCCGCCGCCCACGGCACTGACCAGCGATGCCAGCAATCCCACGCCGAGCGCCTCGTCACTTCGCCACCCTGGCCTTCCGCTTTCCCACTCTGGCCATACCCCTGCACACCTGCACCCACACCCTCTACACCTACACCTCCCCGGATAGAATCATTCACCGCATCCGCGACGCGCTCCCAGCTGAACGCGCCCGGCCCCTCGCGCGCACAGACGCACACGGCAGAGACGAGGTGGAGGTACTCGGCGAGCGCCCAGGGCGTGCGCGCGAGGTGCGCATGGGGGTCGTCTGGCGGGGGTGGGGGCGCGGGTATGGGTATGGGTGCTGAGGATGAGGACGAGGGGGGTGCGGAAGTGGCTGCAGATGGAGCGGATGAGGGCTCGGGCTCGGGCGAAGACGGAGAACTAGATGAGGAGGACATGGTCGACTTGGGCGCGGCGTAGACGGGCACGACGGGGATATCGACGAGCTCGGCCGCGGGGGAGTGCTGGAACGCGGGCGTCGCGTAGAAGCTGGCGCGTGCGGAATGCGAGAGCGGCGCGGGACTGCACGCGGACGGGGCGCTGGATGCGAAGGACCAGCCTGTGGCGGCGGTGTCGGGCGGGCCGGGAGTGTAGACTGCGGACGCGGAGGTGGGCGTGAATGCGAATGTGGAGGATGAGGGGGTGGGGGTGGGCGCGGTGGTGGAGCGGTAGTACGCGCTGCTGCTGTTGGCAGGAATGCGGGAAGATGACGCGTCAGCAGGGGCTCGGGGCTGCATTTTATAGGGAAGGAGACAAGGAGACAAAGGGAAGGAAAGGCAAGAAGGAAAGAGGGAGGGTACGGAGAAAGGTGACGCACTGCAAGGCTAAAGGCGGAGGGCGTTTTTTATGGCGCACCTTTGCGGTGGGCGGGATGGTGCGCCATTCGTCTGCGGCGGTGCCTCTGGTGCGGCGGGAGGCGAATGGGTCGATCGCGCTGTGGCTTTGCGAGTGGGGGTCCATGGCATGCGGGGTGCGGTGCCAGCACGAGCACGCGAACGAAGAGGGCGAAGGGGAGCGTGCGGGCGGATGGGGGCGCTGCCACTGCCACTGTCTGTGCGGTTATAACCTACGCGAACACAATACGAAGAGAAAGGCGATGGAGAAGAAAAGAAGGTGCGCCCGGAGGCAAAGGCGAAGGCCAAGTCAAGACGGGTGCGACGAAGGGGTCTGCACGCTAACAACGAAGCACGGAGATAGAGACAAAGACAAAGACAGGCGGACGGCACGGGTCCTGGGAGAAGACGAAAGGGAGCAGAGACGAGGGCGCACGGACATGGGGCAAAGAAGATGGGGCTTTGAGAGGGGGATTATGAAGGAGACTTGTTTATTGTCTTTGGCTAGGGCGGTCAGATTGGGAACGAGCCTCGAGGCGCGCCATCAGCTCACGCGCAGACTCACGCGTCCCTCGCACGGTACCGTGACAACAGCCCTCCTAATTGTCTTCCACCCCCTCCCTTAATGAATCCGACTTCCTTGATCCCGCTATCTCCAGCATCTTTGCGCCCGTCGGTCTGATACCCATCGCGCAACAACGGGTCAAAATGAGTCATTTCTGACGGGGTAATAGGCAGCTTCATGCACAGAATCTGATACAGTGGAATCTCTCATAATGCATAAGATTTTGCGACAGTTCTATTTAACTAGTTCATCCGCACCCGAAGCAATTGCTTCACACACAACAGTGGTAGATGCGGGCAGCTCCCTTGGCTTGTTATCGATCCTTGTAGGAGCAATCTGAACACTCATGCATGGTAGAGATGCCGATGAAGGGTTATGCATTATGAGTGATTCCACTGTATCACAGTGCCCGGACACAATATAAGTTACGCCTACGTCGGTTCCTAGCTTAGCGTTTGCGTGGAACTTGCAGGATGATTCGGCATGAAAGTGCCAAATTTCGGCTCGTTCGTCCTGGATAGCAGGTAAGTTCTGTACAATTAGACGCTCAAGACTGTTTTCGTAGGCGCATTACTTGATATTCCATATTGTACGCCTGTCTGCGTCCTCCCGAAATTCCAACAGACTCCCTGTTTCGGTAAGTGCGCTACGCAGTACCAGAATTGTTGTCCATGAAGCCTTCTTTGGATAGCACCTAGGGATCATGCCGACACTTTCTCACAGTGACCTTCCATCTCTTTCTCAACGAGAGGTCCCGGTCAACGTCAGACCGCGCTGCATTTGGAGGCCACCTGAGCTTCATAGCTTGTCACAGCTCCTTGTTACCCTGAATCTTCCACCCGTTCTGCTTTGGGGCGGAACCGAGCGCATCTTGGGTACAACTACCGACCTCGTTTGTCTGGCGCTTTCTCCGATTCGCACTATCTGGTATGCCTAAGGACAAGGCCAAATCGCGTGCAGGTGCACGGAGGGAGTCGTTGTCCGGCGTTGTGCCTCGTCATGTGAAGGCGCATCAAGTTCAGAAAGCAATGGTGTGTATCTGCTTTCTGTATGGAAGGGACTAACACATCGCTGACGAGGGTTAACTATATCTCTTAAGGAGGATGAGTATAATGCATTCACAGGGAAACCGCACTCGGCACAGTATCAGAAATTATTGCAAGTGCGCAAGAAGCTCCCGGTGTTCACGCAGATGGAGGAATTTTACGAGATGGTAACTGTCATTTTTTATTTTGAGGGATTCGTATGGGGCTAACAATATCGTGCCAAGTTCGCCAAACACCAGATTATGATCGTTGTTGGAGAGACTGGAGCAGGGAAAACGACCCAGTGAGTCTGTCGCCTGTTCCCCCATGTGATTCCGGTGCCGCATAGAATCAGCAGTTCACTAATTGGTCCCTTTTTGACGACCAGGATTCCTCAGTTCGTGGCATACTCCGACCTGCCACATACCAAGGGCAAGCTTGTCGCATGCACGCAGCCGCGTCGGGTGACTACCATGTCCGTGGCGAAGCGTGTCGCTGATGAGATGGATGGTGCGTGTCCTCGCCAATCTTGCGGAGGATAGACCCGTGTTCAAAGCTCGTTATTCAACAGTGCAGCTTGGGAATGAAGTCGGTTATACGATCCGTTTCGAGGACATGACGAAGGGGATAACCTTCTTGAAGTACATGACGGACGGCGTGCTTCTCAGGGAGGCGATGAACGATCCCGATCTGCAGCGCTACTCGACAATTATTCTCGACGAAGCCCACGAACGTACGCTGGCCACCGATATCCTCATGGGTTTCCTCAAGTCACTAGCGGAGCGACGCTCGGATCTCAAAATCATCATTATGTCCGCAACCCTCGACACGCTCAAGTTCCAAAAGTACTTCAGCACCAACTCCCCAGCACCCTTGTTCAAGATTTCCGGCCGTACGCATCCCGTTGAGATCTTCTACACACAAGAGCCGCAGCCGGATTATGTGAAGGCGGCGATTCAGACGGTCTCGATGATCCATCGCACAGAGGAGCCTGGCGACATCCTGCTCTTCCTGACAGGTGAGGAAGAGATTGAGGCTGCGTGTCGGAGAATCAAGCTCGAAGCCGACGACCTTCAAAACCAATATCCAGATTCGGTCGGTCCGATTGTGTGTATCCCGCTGTACGCGTCCCTGCCGCCTCAGCAACAGGAACGCATATTTGACCCGCCCCCGCCGCCTCGTTCGCCGGACGGCCCTCCCGGACGTAAGGTTGTCGTCGCAACGAACATCGCCGAGACCTCGCTTACCATCGACGGCATCGTCTATGTCGTGGACCCCGGGTTCTCGAAACAGAGGGTTTACAACCCCCGTATCCGTGTCGAGTCGCTTCTGGTCTCTCCGATCTCGAAGGCGTCGGCGCAGCAGCGGGCGGGTCGTGCGGGGCGCACACGGCCTGGGAAGTGCTTCCGGCTGTACACGAAGAAGGATTACATGAAGGAGCTCGAGGAGCAGACGCAACCTGAGATCCTGCGGAGTAACTTGGCTAACACCGTGCTTGTGATGGTGAAGCTGGGAGTCAAGGTGCGCTTGCAGTGCAACCTCTGGTATACATCGTTGGTTCACGATGACAGGACCTCGTGCGGTTCGATTATGTCGACGCACCGGCACCGGAGACGCTCATGCGTGCACTTGAGCTGCTCAACTACCTCGCGGCACTCGACGATGAGGGCAATCTGACGCCGCTCGGCAGTATGATGTCCGAGTTCCCTCTGGACCCCCAGGTTCGTATGCTCCCCAGAAATGCCTCCGGTCGAGAAGAGTACTTATCTGCCTTGCTTACAGATGGCGAAGATGTTGATTGTGAGCCCAGAATTTAAGTGCAGTCAGGAAATTTTGACTATCGTGTCAATGCTTTCCGGTCAGTCAAGTGCATCGTTTCTGTCCAAGAGTTCGTCATTACTCATTTCTTGCTGCAGTCCCGAACGTGTGGATTCGACCGAAGAGCCAGATGAAGGAGGCTGCCAAGAAGCTGCTGACCGTCCCCGGCAGCGACCATCTTACTCTACTCAATGTCTACAACCAGTACAAAAAGAGTAAGTGCATTATTCATGGCACGCTGTTCATCTCGCTATATATCGCTGCGTCAGGCGAGCACGACAAGAACTGGGCGTGGAATCACTACCTCTCCGCTCGCTTCCTCGTGGAGGCCGACCAAGTCCGGTCACAGCTTCAACGCATCATGGAGCGTTTCGACATCGATCTGGTCTCGATGGAGAATAAGGACCAGACGAAGCACTACAATAATATCCGCCAAGCGTTGGTCTGTGGTTTCTTCATGCAGGTTGCGCACAAGGAGGGCGAGAAGGGTAATTACCTGACGGTCAAGGATAACCAGGTGAGTTACTCATCTGATAGCCTGATATTTGCTGTTCGATTTGCTGAGATGGTTTTGTAGATCGTGGCATTGCATCCGTCGTGTGGCCTTAACATGCCAGTGCTGCCAGAATGGGTCATCTTTAATGAGTTTGTGCTTACCACACGGCCGTACATCCGCACTGTAACGGACGTCAGAGCACAATGGCGAGTCCTTCATCAGCCACGCATTCCCATAAGTTCGTGTGCTGAGATCTGCATAGGTTGCTCGAGTTCGCACCGACGTATTTTGACCTATCGACGTTCCCCAATGACGAGACGAAGCGCGCGCTGCTGCGTGCTAAGCAGAAGAGTCGCGGCAACTTCGTTGAATTCCAGAGACCCTCGAAGAAAAATCGGCGGACCGTGTTCGACCGTCGTGTGAATCAGTTGCTATCCGATCTGGGTCCTGTTCCGGGATTGCAGTCAAATGCTGCCAATCCAGATGGAGGTGACGGTGGCGATCAGATCGAGGAGTTGACGGAGCTAGTCGGTAATCTGAACACTACGGGCTGAAATCTGCCCATGCCTATAGATGAGGCTACGTAGGGAAACGCTGAGGCAATAGGAGGGAAATGCTTGTAATTTGCGCGATTTGCAAGCTGGCGAGGGAGTATACTTTTAGATGGTCCGTTCACTAGGGCGAGTGCTTTTACTTCACTGGTTTCCGTACGTGTCCACTTTCTCCTTTTTTTGCATGTACTGTAGGCCCCAATGGCTGCGCTGGCGCATTATAAATTCCTTGACAAAGAGGGAGCATACCTTCATGTTACGTTCCGAGGCTTTGGCGCAGGTCACGCCTGGGTCTTGTGACGTTGCTACCGGAGATCTCGGAGAGGCCGCTTTTATTTCTTCTTCTACATTCGCCTTTTCAAGTTGAGCTTGGATTTCGAGCCTTGCGATGTCTGGTTTGAACTTCACGAATAGCGTCTCCCCTCGCGTTTGGAGACAAGGTCAGGATAGCTTCAGGTACACCTCAATCGCGGACTAGCGTGTTGGCCTGTCATGACCAGGCTTCAGAATCTGCGCATAGTTCGCCAGCGCTGCAATGAACGGAGTCTCTGAATAGTGCGTCCATTATCCTGCTTGAAAGAGAGCTCACTGGATCTGGTAAGTCCACTGCGCAACTAGTGAAACTTCTCGTCCGGGACAGCGCTCAAACTTTAGCTGACAGTTTCCCACCGTAGTCGTCTGTTGCTCCTTCCGATGATAGACCTGCATCAGAGCCCGCAGCACTTGGAGCTTACTAGGTCTTATGGCCTGATACCGCATCTCTTCGTCGCTGCGGACGTCCCGCTTGTCTTACTTCCAGGCGAAGGTGATCGTTGCGAACTGTCCGTTCTGTCATCTTCTGTCTAGCTCTGGGAACAATAAATCCAAGCTTTCGCCCTTAATACCACCAATCATGCACCAGAGCGAAGTCGAAACACACGCTGACGCAGGGAACGAACTCTTGTTCGACTTTCTGCCTCGTAATGTGAGGGCGGACCAGGTTCAGAGGGCAATGGTGCGCATTCATTCAATCGTCATGCTAGGCTTGTAAGATGTAGCTGAACCAAGGCAATTTATTTTTCCAGGAGCACGAGCTGAATCCTTTTACGAATAAGCCGCATTCGGCACGGTATATGAAAATCTTGACGGCACGCAAACAACTCCCAGTTTTCGCCAAGATCAAACAGTTTTACAGAATGGCGAGCATCATCGTGGTTGTAGCTTACGCTGCGTATGTGACTGACGTTGCGAGTAGTTCACTGAGCACCGGATCATGATCGTGGTTGGAGAGACGGGGTCTGGGAAGACTACCCAGTAAGGCCGTCCCCCGCTTATCGGCGTGCTTTGTTGGCACATATAATCGGTTGCCTGATTGGTTTCTGATGCAGGATTCCTCAGTTTGTGGCGTATTCCGATCTGCCACATACAAAGGGCAAGCTAGTCGGGTGTACACAGCCGCGCAGGGTAGCCGCTACGTCCGTGGCGAAGCGCGTCGCTGATGAGATGGACGGTGTGTATTTTTCAATTGGGTGAAGGATGTATCTATACTTACAAATTTCTCTTCGACAGTGCAACTCGGGAAGGAAGTCGGGTACTCGATCCGGTTCGAGGACGTGACGGACTCGAAGAAAACATTCTTGAAGTACATGACAGACGGCATGCTTCTCAGGGAAGCGATGAACGACCCCGATCTGCGTCGCTACTCGACCATCATTCTTGACGAGGCCCACGAACGTACGCTGGCCACAGATATCCTCATGGATTACCTCAAGTTGTTGGCAAAGCGGCGCTCGGATCTCAAAATCATCGTCATGTCCCCGACTCTCGATGCACTCATATTTCAGAAATATTTCGCCATCGATTCCTTACCACCTTTGTTCAAAGTCCCCGGACGTACACATCCTGTCGAGATTTTCTACACGCCGGAGCCCGAACCGGACTACCTGGAAACAGCGATGCGGACCGTCTTGATGATTCATCGCGTGGAAGGGCCCGGTGATATCCTTGTCTTCCTGACAGGGGAAGAAGAGATCGAGGACGCGTGTCGGATGATCAAGCTCGAGGTCGATTATCTCCAAGCCCAAGATCCAGACTCGGTCGGTCCGATCGCGTGTATCCCGTTATATTCGTCTTTGCAGCCTAAGCAGCAGCAGCGCATCTTCGACGCACCACCGCTACCTCGTTCGCCGGACGGCCCTCCTGGACGCAAGGTCGTGATCGCTACGAATGTTGCCGAAACGTCGCTGACGATCGACGGCATCGTCTATGTCGTGGATCCGGGTTTCTCGAAACAGAAGGTTTACAATCCCCGGATTCGTGTGGAATCGCTGCAGGTCTCCCCGATTTCCAAATCATCTGCGCAGCAACGTGCAGGTCGCGCGGGGCGTACGCAGCCAGGGAAATGTTTCAGATTGTATACTGAGAAGGACTTCATGAAGGAGCTTGAGGAGCAAACCCATCCTGAGATCCTGCGGAGTAATTTGGCTAACACCGTGCTTGAGATGGTCAAGTTGGGCGTGAAGGTGCGTCTATGCATATGCGTGCATATATCTACGTTGGATATTCACAGGCGGTTCAGGATCTTGTGCGTTTCGACTACGTGGACGCTCCGGCGCCGGAGACGCTTATGCGGGCGCTGGAGCTCCTCAACTATCTTGGTGCTCTTGATCATAAAGGCAACATCACGCCTCTCGGAAACGTGATGTCTCAATTTCCACTGGATCCGCAGGTCTGTTGGTTTGTCTTCGGTGACATGACGAGCACTGACATACAGTATGCGTAGTTATCGAAGATGTTGATCGTCAGTCCTCAATTCGAGTGCAGCCAGGATGTCCTTACGATTGTGGCGATGCTTTCTGGTAAGTCTTCATCCATTTAGCAATTGCAGCTCTATTGATCAATTCCATAGTACCTAATATCTGGAGTCGGCCCAGTCACCAGATGAAGGAGGCAGATGCGGCCAAGCAGTTGTTGACCGTCCCTGGTGGCGATCACCTCGCTTTGCTTAATGTCTACAACGAGTATAAGAAGAGTAAGTTCGCGACTTCGAAGATGACGCGTCTGTCCTTTGAATTCTACTGTTGTCAGGCGAATGCGACAGGAGTTGGGCGTGGAAGCACTACGTCTCAGGTCGTTCGCTTGCACAAGCATCCAACGTGCGTTTACAGCTTCAACGCATCATGGAGCGACTCGGCTTCGACCTGGGGCCGATGGAGTCCAAAGACCAGGCGGCGCACTCGGACAACATCAGGCGAGCCCTAGTCTGCGGGTTCTTCATGCAAGTTGCTCATAAGAAGGACGACGGCGAAACTACGTCACTGTCAAGGACAACCAAGTGAGTTTCTGACAGTTCGATTATCTTATTCATTCACCTGTATGATGCGCCTATGAAGCCCGTCACATTGCATCCTTCTTCTGGCCTTCGTACAGAGCCTGAATGGATCATCTTCAACGAATTTGTACTCACCAATCAGCCGTATATCCGGACTGTGACGGGCGTCGAGCCGGAATGGTGTGTCTTCTGTCTTTGACTATGCGTGAGTCTGATGCTAAAATAGGACAATAAACTAGGTTACTCGAGTTCGCAGCGACGTACTTCGACCTGTCCTCGCTCTCGGATGGTGAGACAAAGCGCGCATTGCAACGGGCTTTGGACCAGAGGAAGGAGAAAGGGAAAGCGCGAGATGGCTGACGATTACAGAGCCTCTTATTCCCAGCCACCTGTTCTGATTCGCGATGTCTGGTTTGTCGGAACTCGAGTCTTTCTCCGAAACACGTGCTGGAGTTTTACAACATCTCGGATGTCCTTCAGATGAAGTCGTGTCGAGCTTTGTTCTCCATCGGTACGGAATGAGTCAGCGGAAAGGCATCACCTGGTCTGACCTTTATAGGTCTCCCAACACGTAACATAGGGGAACAGGTGAGGAGTTTTCGCATGCTTTAAGTTGACAGCGAAGCCTCTGGCGGGAACTCCTTCATCCCGATTCCTCAAGCGGCTAGTGACGTGTATGTGGCCTTGTGGCCACGTCGTGCGAGGTGAGCGCGTGAAACCGAAGCTGCTTTTGTCAGATTCACATGAGTTCCAACTAATGACCACGCCCAGTATTCGCAGATCGTGCCCCCCCCCCCCTCAGGGCCTGACGCTCTGCACTGCGCGGCACTACAATGTCCATTCGGTAGGAACGTTTCAATAGCCGTTTCTGTAGCCAAGTCTCAGGTCGCATGTGTCCGTCAGAGAGAGCCCGGCGCCAGTTTTCACGAGACAATTCTCATGGACTCCGAAATTCGTAAGATACCCATTGTACTGATGTCAGGCTGTAGTGATCCAGATATCCTCAGAAGTGTTAAGGTACCATTGCAAAGACCCACTGTGTGTCCGTGTGGATACTTCGGTCGCCAAAACTGTAAGCTCATATAAACACGCTGACCGTATCGCAAGACGACGTTGCCTTCATTCCTTGAGTACTCAACAGCGCCAAGTCATGTCTTATTCAGCAAACCTCTTCGACTCAACCGGTCGTGTTGCGCTGATTACAGGAGGTGCAACAGGGCTTGGATTTTGGATGGCTGAGGCATGGGTAAAGAACGGTGGTAAAGGCACGGGACTATTTCCCAGCTTCTGATATGAAGATAGGCTGACTTCTTGTCTGCAGTTTACATCACAGGTCGTCGCGAGCAGAAACTTCAAGAAGCCGTGGCAAACCTCAACCAAATCACCGCAGATCACGCGTTCTAGTACGTAGCCCCTTCCTCTTGCCAATACGTCTATTCACCATTCTGTCTACGACAGCATTGTCGCCGACGTCGCCACGCAGGATGGCATCGACAAACTCGCACGTGAATATTTCTCTCGAGAAGCCTCTCTTGACGTGCTCGTAAACAACGCGGGTACGACCGAGCACGACGTGCCGAAGCCGGGTGCCCCTCTTGCGGCCTTTGACCAGGGTGCGTGGGTGAGGCAGCTGACCCTCCATGGCTGGAGTCCGGCTGCGGTGACGAGCGCGCTTGCGCCTCTACTCATCGAGGCGGCAAAGAAAGGCGAGGGGCGAGGAAACGTCGTCAATATTAGCAGTATAGCTGAGGATATGTGGCGGGCAGCCTCGATGATGACTGGTATATTTTTTCTCGCGAGTGATAAACAATTTGAGGTCTGAAAATCTGACTACCGTTATCCTTTTAGCATACTCTGCCAGCAAAGCTGCCGAGGGAGCGCTCACAAAGATTCTCGCGAACAAACTTGTCGCACATGGCGTTCGTGTCAACACGATCAAGCCTGGAACGTTCCCGTCCGAGCTGAATGTCATCACGAATCCGAATTCAACAAGTGCTCGTGCGGCGAGCATTGTCCCAATGAAGCGGAACGGCGGGGCGGATGATCTGGCCGGCGCGTTCTTGTATTTTGCGACTAAAGCGGGTGCGTATGTTACAGGTCAGAGCCTTGCCGTCGATGGGGGTTATGGAATGGTTTTCAACGGGCCTGCATGAGCCTGGACGTGGAGTAAATGGCAATGCTGGCTTCCACTTATTTTAGGGTGCCAGTTATTCCTACTTAATTTTTTTCGTAGCCAGCGGATATTTGGATCTATAGAACCTGTTACAACGAGTAAAAATTTGAGATCGCGAAGTCGCCTACAAGGCGTGGTCGTCGCGCAGCGGCAGGCTTTTGCTCTACATAAGTTAACGAGACCTTACAAGAGCGGAAGACGCAGTTGTCTAATTCAGACCCTCGATTTCACTGGATGTCGGGTCCATCGATAGTTGGTTGAACACTGACGCTGAAGTACTGAAATACTGAAGGAGATCGACGACCTCTGTGACGGTCTCTGGGCGTGACTGTCTCTTTTTGGTGCAAGTCACAGAGTCACGCCTTTGCCGGACGGCGAAAGTCGAGTCGGAGAGATTACCCACTCTCGTTTCTTTCTCTTCACTCGCCTTTCGAGGCTCGGGATCACGACCCTACATTTCACGACTCCCTTTACCCGTCATGTCCAAAAACAACGGCAAAACGCCTGCGGGGTCGGAGAAGGAGCCCTTGTTTGGCTTTATGCCTCGCCATGTGAAGGCAGAGCAAGTCCAGAAAGCTATGGTGCGCACTACTTTAAATTTTGTTGAGCCACGAAAACTCGCTCACTTTAGAATGACCATCTCTTAGGAACACGAGCTGAACCCGTTCACGAAAAAGCCACATTCGGCGCAGTACATGAAGATCTTGGCTGCGCGCAAAAAGCTCCCAGTGTTCGCACAGATGGAGGAGTTTTACAATATGGTGAGTATTGTCGCGACTTTGTTCATAAGGGGGGCATCAGAACCTGCATCCCAGGTCGCCCTTGCAAGCAAGGCCATGTGTCGCTGATGTCCCGGCAAGTTCACTAAACACCAGATTATCGTTATGGTCGGAGAGACTGGATCAGGGAAGACGACGCAGTAAGCCCGTCAAGTGCTAGCTTGTGAGCTTCCGTGTGGAGTAGAGAATTGACGTTGCTTCGTTGGACAGGATTCCCCAATTTGTGGCGTACTCTGATCTCCCGCATACAAAGGGGAAGCTTGTCGCATGTACGCAGCCGCGTAGGGTGGCCGCAATGTCCGTTGCGAAGCGTGTTGCCGATGAGATGGACAGTACGTATCTTTGCTTGCTGCGCAAGGGCTGACATTGGCTTACAGTCCGTCAACAGTGCAACTCGGGAAACAAGTGGGTTACTCGATCCGTTTCGAGGACATGACAGAGCCAGGGACGACATTCCTCAAGTACATGACGGATGGTATGCTTCTCAGGGAAGCGATGAACGATCCCGATCTGCAGCGCTACTCGACAATTATTCTCGACGAGGCCCACGAGCGCACGCTGGCCACCGATATCCTCATGGGTCTCCTCAAGTCACTAGCGAAGCGGCGCTCGGATCTCAAAATTATCATCATGTCCGCAACCCTCGACGCGCTCAAGTTCCAAAAGTACTTCACAATTGACACCCCAGCACCATTATTCAAAGTTCCCGGCCGTACGCACCCGGTCGAGATCTTCTACACACAAGAGCCGGAGCCGGATTATGTAGAGGCAGCGATCCGGACGGTCTTGATGATCCATCGCGCGGAGGAGCCTGGCGACATCCTGCTCTTCCTGACGGGCGAGGAAGAGATTGAGGATGCGTGTCGGAAGATCAAGCTAGAGGCCGACGATCTTCAAAACCAAGACCCAGACTCGGTTGGTCCTATCGCATGTATCCCGTTGTATTCGTCTCTGCCGCCTCAACAGCAGCAACGCATCTTCGACGCCGCGCCGCCGGCTCGTTCCCCCGATGGGCCTCCTGGGCGCAAGGTCGTCGTGTCGACGAACATCGCCGAGACCTCGCTTACCATTGACGGTATCGTCTATGTCGTGGACCCCGGATTCTCGAAACAGAAGGTCTACAACCCTCGTATCCGTGTTGAGTCGCTACTGGTCTCTCCGATTTCGAAGGCGTCGGCGCAGCAGCGCGCGGGCCGTGCGGGTCGTACACGACCTGGAAAGTGCTTCCGGCTGTACACGGAGAAGGACTTCATGAAGGAGCTCGAGGAGCAGACGCATCCTGAGATCCTGCGGAGCAATTTGGCTAACACCGTGCTTGAGCTGGTGAAGCTGGGAATCAAGGTACGTCTATGCGCGCATCGTTCATCACACTGTTACTTCATGTTGTATTGCAGGATCTTGTTCGATTCGACTATGTTGACGCACCAGCACCGGAGACTCTCATGCGCGCCCTTGAGCTGCTCAACTACCTCGCCGCTCTCGACGATGAAGGCAACTTGACGCCTCTAGGCAGTATGATGTCCGAATTCCCTCTGGATCCCCAGGTTCGCAGGTTCCCCATCGATATTTACATAGGCACGAGCGCTCACCCACGATCCATGTAGATGGCGAAGATGTTGATTGTCAGCCCGGAGTTCAGGTGCAGTCAAGAAATTCTGACTATTGTAGCGATGCTTTCTGGTTAGTCCCTCCGGCTCCTCCAAATCTTCGCCATCACTCATTACTTGCCGTAGTTCCCAATGTGTGGATTCGTCCGAACAATCAGAGGAAGGAGGCCGATGCTGCGAAGCAGCTGCTGACCGTCCCCGATGGCGATCACCTCACTCTGCTCAACGTCTATAACGAGTACAAGAGCAGTAAGTGGATTGCATCGATGTGTTGATCACCATTCTGACTGTGCCATCTCAGACGAGTATGACAAGAATTGGGCGTGGAACCACTACCTCTCTGCCCGTTCGCTTGCGCAGGCCGATAATGTGCGATCGCAGCTTCAACGTATCATGGAGCGCTTCGACATCGATCTGGTCTCGATGGAGTATAAGGACCAGACGAAGCACTACAACAATATACGACAGGCGTTGGTCTGCGGGTTCTTCATGCAGGTTGCGCACAAGGAGGGCGAGAAGGGTAACTACCTGACGGTCAAGGATAACCAGGTGAGTTACTCATCTGATAGCCTGATCAAGGCTGTTCGATTTGCTGAGATGATTTTGTAGATCGTGGCATTGCATCCATCGTGCGGTCTTGACACGCAGCCGGACTGGGTCATCTTCAACGAGTTCGTGCTGACCACACGGCCGTACATCCGAACTGTGACGGATGTCAAGCCACAATGGTAAGCTTCCCGGCATTCGTTCCACAATTCTATCCGCTTACTGAACTTCGCATAGGCTGCTCGAGTTCGCGCCGACATATTTCGACCTGTCCACGTTCCCGGATGGCGAGACGAAGCGCGCGTTGCAGCGCACACTGCAGAAGGCCAGCCAGAAGAGCCGTGGCAACTCCGCAGAAGATACCAGAGTCAGAAAGAAGCAAAAGAAACAAGCGCAGCCTTGATATGCTTTCGTCCTGCTTCGATATTTAAGCCAGCTCTGTAGCCAGTCAAGTCAAGCATGGCTCGGGCTATATTATTATACGCATCCTCGATGCTCTCGACCATCGAGCGCTGTTTTTCTAGATTACTTAGTTTATTTTGTGGGCGGGTTGAATAATCGTGATTGCATATATACTGTTCATTGGGGTCGAAATTTTGCTGTCCTGCCCCTACTGGCGACAGTGAGGTACCTCTCGTTCTACGGTCATTTACTATTCAGCTGTCGACATACAATGCTGCTCTAGATTACGACCCAGAGGTACAGTTGAATCCAGAAGGCTGCACGAGGTTACTGCAGTTGTAAACAGGCGTAGACGCGTTCGTGGTAACGTCGATCCCAGTGAGCGCGATGCCAGGGCACGGCACTGCTCCGCTGCACTGGAACTGCGCGACGTACTCGTTCGCGACGCTCCCGCGGACGGGGCCCCAGCTGACGTTGGAGATCTGGAAGTGCGAGCTGTCGCATTGTCCCGTCGCGCCGATGTAGGATGTACATTGCGAGATGGCGGCGACGGATTGGGTGAGGTTGGACACGGTGAAGTCGGAGAACGCTGTGATATAGGTGTCAGGATAGGATTGAGTCGTGCCAGGCGTAAATGGGGCTTACTGAGGTTGTTCACGTAGCCAGTGCCGCCGCCTCCACCTTGAGAGAGAACAAATTGAGGTCAACGCGCAAAAGGGAGGAGGTGCACGTGCATACCGTTTGGAGGATAGCCTTGCTGTATCCCAGTCCATGTCTTGACGTAGGCAGCATATTGACTTCCTATGCAGGTGACATTCTGCGCTGTGACGTTCGCGACGAACTCGTACTGGCCTAGGTATTGACCGATGGAGCCGATGGCGATGCCGTTGCCGCGGTAGAAGGTCGCGTTTTGGATGAGCACGTTCGACGTGTTGGCTTTGAGGGAGATCTGGTCGTCCCCATTCGTCACGCTCCAGTTCCGGATGGTGATGTTGTCTGAGTAGAATGTGTCGAGGCCGTCTGTGTTGATGGTTGATGCCTTCCGGAGTGAAGATAACGAATGTTGGAGATGGGGGAGATGAAGGAAGGGGGAGGCACGTACGTTATTCTCGGAGGTGCTGTTTATGTATATGTTGTCCAAGACGATGTTCCGTGAATATTGGATGGCCATGGTCCAGAACTGGCTCTGCACAAAGCGTAAGCCTTCGAAGACGGAGTCCGTCGTGTTTCGGAGAACGAGGTTGATCGGTCGACCGTGAACATCTGAGACTCCGTGCGAGAGCTCGTACCTGCGTTTTCCCATCGGTTTATCTTCCATTCAGACTGACGACAATGCTCACCATGGCTGCCCATTCCCATTGAACGTGCCGTATCCATGCCCGTTCCATTTGATTCCTGAGCCGGATACTATCCACGCTACAGTCTGATTTTGGTAGCCCAACGGCACGCTGTGGTTTCGCCAGTACGGCAGATCCGTTCCCCACTGTTTCTCGACGTTAACATTCCGAAGCATGAATGAAATAGGACACGTACCAGCAAGGTGCCCTTCAAATCAACCGTGACGTTGTGCAAGTTCGTAGTCTCCATAACACGCTCTATATGATATGTCTTGTTGAGGAACACCACGGACGCGTCTCTGCTGCATTGGTGGAATGCGGACACTATTGCGGGGGAGTCATCGCCTCCGTCCGGGGATGGGATGACTGTGCAGATATTGCCATGCTTGCGCACTGTGCCAGGCCAAGCCCATGCAGGCTGAATGAGTAAAAGAGACAGGAAAGAGACGACCGAATTTTTCATGGGCGACGATGGCGGGATGGTCTGGGTCCCATAGTCGAGCACGACCCACAGACTTTATGCAACTGCAAATGATGCAGGTCGGTGATAGGGCGACCATGCCGGCGTCGAGGAGCGACGGAACGCGTCGCCTCGCGTTGTTACTCGTCAGCTGCACCGTGCTTGCTGCCCGCTCAGCAGGAAAAAGCGGTCCGTCGCGGGTGCAGAGGATCATGCTGCGAGCACATGACGGTCATGTTATCCACTGACTGGTGACGTAAAGAGGTCTACTGACCTTGCTCAAAAAAAGACAGCTGAAGGTTGAATTATGGTGGTATGTGAAAGGAGATGTAGAGCGCTTGAAAGAAGGGATGGGCGATGAAGAGATCAGCAGGCGAACGGGAGCGAGCAGGGACGTCGACCGCGTATTTGAAGCTGCCTGATTATCAGAGGGAAGAAAAGGGACGTGGTATATGACGTCTCTCCTCATCCTCACAAACGAATACATACGTGAACGAAGGGCATTGCGCGATGTTGACACGCATCGACGGACTAGTGCGTAGCCAACAGCATGCCTTGGACCACTTCGCTCTGTCTATCGAAATCGACATACCTTCCTGTCAAACCAGTATGGCATCCTTGACAGGTAAGTGGGCTCTGAACGATATGTTCAAGATTCTGATTCTGCTTCATCTTTGGCTTCATAATGAGGTAGGCGACGTGTAAGAATGACGCGCGAAACCTCCCGTATCAGACGACATACACTGAGAATGCGCTTATCTTCAGGTTTCTCGCCCATAAAGCCTGTAGATTGAGAATAAAGAACGCACTTCTGAGTCACTGCTACCGAACTTCGTTGCCATTCGCTAGACATATGGGATGAAGACGTGTAGAGGTACTGAGCTGGCGCGGGATCGGTGTGAGAAGTCTCTGTACGCGATCAGGTCATCTATACCCTGCAAAAGCTACCCAAAGAATAGAGAACAAGTAAATCAATGACGGAAAGTCCTTGAACTCCGGAAGAGTCAACGATAACGGTTACAGCTGCAAGTATAAGTACGTTATAGCGAGTGAATTAGACGCCCATGTACGACGAAGACACTAGCGCCCGTTTACGTCAGCGAATCTCACCTGTGGAACGCGCAAGCCTCCTCGCGTCCATTACGCGTTTGCATCCCGCCTGTACATCCTCTCTCCCTTGCTTTTACCATGGACCACTTTCCGACAAACTGGGGACGCCCGGTAAGCTTCAGCAAAATGTTTGGATGCCATACAATACTGAACGCAGCTGTACCATAGAGAAATGACGCGTACGACCACTACAACACGTACCCCATCCCCGTCCGTCCCCAGAACGATGCATTCGCTGACAGTGTTCAGCATACACAGTGAGCTTACTCGCGTACATTTTGAGAGATTCACCTCACGCACTCCCGTAGACAGCCCATTGTCACTGGTACCAGTGTGCTGGGGCTTAAATACAAGGACGGTATCATGATCGCGTCAGACACACTCGGTGCGGACGTTCACACATGCCCATAGGATATCATGCTTATATTGATGTCAGCATCGTACGGCTCTCTCGCTCGCTTCAAGGACATCAAGCGTCTGCACCAGGTCGGCGACTTTACCGCGATTGGCGCCAGTGGCGACATGAGCGATTTCCAAGCTCTGCAGCGGGATCTCGAGAGCCTGATCATCAGTGAGGAGGTAACAGAGCAGGACGGGCACAAGCTCGGCCCCAAGGAGATTCATGAATACCTGTCGAACGTCTTCTATGGCAAGAGATGCAAGATGGACCCGTTGTGGAACTCTGTGATTGTTGGCGGATTCAAGGATGGAGAACGGTATGTCATAGTCTGCCATAATCTGCATCCTTACTTATCTGCATCGAATCATAGCTTCTTGGCGTACGTTGACCTGCTGGGTATCACTTATACCTCGTCAACAATCGCAACTGGCTATGGTGCCTATATCGCGCAGCCTTTGCTTCGCAAGGCGGTAGAAGGCAAGGAGGATGTCTTGACGGAGGCTGAAGCTCGCAAGATCCTTGAGGATTGTCTGCGGGTGCTGTTCTACCGCGACGCGCGCAGCTTGGACAAGGTGAATCGCTTGCTCTCTGTATTTCATCAGACGGCTCAGTGAATGTATGTAGTATCAAATCGCCACCGTCAATGCTTCGGGACCCTCTATCTCCGACTCAATCAAACTGGAGACATCGTGGGGCTTTGCTGAAGGAATCAGGGGTTACGGTGCTCAGACCCAGTAGAACAGAATCGGTTGTATCCCGTCACGATGAATGACTGTATCATATATTTGTTCTGTTTTTGACTTCGAAAGCATGAGTCTGGCAAGCATCGCGAACACATTTCCTAAGGATGAGCACAGAAGTATCCTCAAAAGGCCCAAGCAGACGTCCGCCTTCGTCTCCCCTCTGCGTCGCCAGATGCGAAAATGCGCTCAGATCCTAGAACCGATGGAATCTGACTGAGCTAAGGAATGGTTCGCGAGAATTTAGCAAAACTCACAGCAAGGCCAGCGCGATGCCGGGTTTACGCCAATGTATTTTACGATAGGCACTATGGCCTTCACCGCCTCCACCCAGTCATGATCGCATTTTCCATACGAACTGAGATCCAACGTTTTAATAGGTACGCCACGTGCCTTGCGCTCGACCAAAGTCATCTTTAATTGATCCAACACCGGCTGGTCATCGTGGCGCAGGTCATCATGGCGCGAAAGGAACGGTTTCCGAAGAATCAAAGTGTGGAGTTTGGGGAAAGCATCGATGGGCGTGCCCGCTTTGATGACGCTCAGAAGGCCCGCGAGACCCTCCAACAAGACGATGATTTCAGAGGCGTTGGCACACGCCTCGCCAATGATAGAGCGCCAGTTCTCGTCGTCCACGCGCCCGTTCACTTCCAATGTATGGATGTTGTCCAGCTTTGCGACTGCGAAAAATGTGCGGAGCAGGCATAGCGTATGCGTCCAATCACGCTCGTGACCAGGATGGGTCCAATCAATCGAGAACTCTCCTGACGGCTTGGACCAGTGTCCCTCTGTTGGTAACCATGGAGAAGTCAGGACCGACACAAAAGGCTCCTCGTAGTCGGTTGCGTACGTCGTAACTGCGATGTAGCGGGGACGGCCTTGCGTGTGTCGAGTGATGATGGAGATGATAGCATCTGTCTCCTGAACCAACGAAAGGTCGCATGTGCAGGATATTTTGACGGAAGCTGTTGCTGGATACTCCAGGTGGTGCAATAGAGCGGAACAATTTAGGAGAGGTCCGGAGAGCTGTAGCGCGTCGAGTTCCGAGAGCGACACACTCCTTCGAGAATTGGTGACGGAATCCTGGAGACGGCTAGCTGGCAGCATACCATACAGCCAGAGGTCCCCGAGATGGGGCATCTTGTCCAGCGTGTCGAGAAGTTCTGTCATTGAAGGATAGGCTAGCGGCGGCGGGAACCCCGTAAAAGTCTCAACGTCAATGTTGACATAGAGCTCGGTGAGATTCGCGAAAATTGTCGAGGTCCAAGGGATGCAGACGTTGTTCAGGTCAAGGTAGCGCAATTTAGGCGAAACTCTGGAAAATATGTCCTCAGGGGCAATGGACCCTGTGGCTGACATGGATGAGTCTAGAGAGAGAGCGGTGAGCATGGGAGCCGGTTCGACGAGATGGGGGAGCAGGTCATTCAAGAAGGACTCGGTCATCCCAGTGATATTGAGTTCCGAGATGTGTGAGATGTGCTCTAGAATATCCCGACGCAAACGATCGCTTGGGACGTCGGGTTGAACGTAGCAGTCGATGGTGAGAGGGACTCTCTGCGAGCGGAGAATCATCTCGTGCGCCCATCTGTGGCCAAAGTTCACGTCGATTCTGGACCATAGCGACGCGGTCTCCAGTGCGACCCGACGCCAATGCCTGCAGGTGTGGGTGATATGGAGCCATCCCAACAAGCACCCAGTGGGTGGGTCCTTGTTCGGCACTAGAACCCTCTTCGGTCTATCGACGACTGCCAGTTCACGGAATATGAGTGCGAGCAACTCGTTCGGAAGGTCTGCAATCCCGCTAGGCGATCTAAAGTTCTCGAGAGCTTGCACCGAAGCCTGATCCATGCTAGTTCGATGATTATCTAGCTAACTTCGGGTTGTCAAACGTCTACTTGGAAGAGGCGAGGAGATGTCATGGTTCTTCTTACTATTTCTTATCAGGTTCCTTTACCTGAGATTGTGGCACGTTTCAACGCGAAACAATCGCGTCGACCTGAGTCGAGACTCGCCGGAGTTCTTGAGTTCTTGAGAGTTAAATCCCCTATAAATTTAGATCAGCTTTTTCGGAGCAGGATTAAAATCGTATTCTGATCCCAAAAGTCATACCCTGCCAATGCCCTATAGTTGCTAACATGCAACAAACATCACGGCTTCACGTTCGCTGCGGGTGCTCTCGGCGGTCCGGCGGAGGCTCAGAACTTATGGGCGCTTATGTTGGCGCCGAAGACACCCATCACCAAAGGCCTTTCGGTGACATAATCGCTGACATTTTCAAGTCGGCAAACCAACATCTGCTCAACACGAGTAGACAGTGATAGACATCGGCGGTGCCCGTAAGTACGCGTCACCTTGAGAATGGCGTTCCAGCTGAGCCCGTGAGTCCAGCACAGTTTGACTGCAACGCTCACCCTATGTTCTCTAGAGGGATCAAAGTATAGAGGGCTCAATATATCAAATAGTCAACAACTTGAGCGGAAAGATAAAAAACATGGAGAACGATGAGGTTCAGGGTGGGTAGGTCTCATATGCGTCCTACATGTACCGACGGGCGAAGACGTACTAACTTCGGTAAAGTTACGCAATCCTAGCTATGGGGGCATCCCAGAATATCCCTTGAGCCCTGTTGAAGTCAAGCTATATCGAATTCAGAGTGAATTCCTTCTTGGTCGAAGTTGTGACTGGGATCAAGGCAAGCCCTCTTTGCACTAAGCCAAGTCTATCTCACTAACTACCACGAACTACGGAAGTGGTCAAGTGAGCTGTCTCGCTGAGACTACAAAAGCGTCGTTTCAATCGGTGAAAACAGCAGCCTGCTTTGCCTGCGATTGTTGTCAGCGTTGATGACAGCCGACGGTCCGACTGAAATCATCTGGTATTATGTACTCAAGTGAGCAATATTAATGGCGTGCGATTTCGCTTCGACTATTCAACTACTTCGGCAGCTTGGCTGAAGGATCGGTGCGGCAAACACTCGAGTGCATGGAGTATGTCGTAAGCAACATGCACTCATATGGCTCGGTGCGATTTCCTAAAATTTCCAGCTCTATGCACACAGGGATATACGGGCACAACGTCGTGTACGAGTAAATGCCATTCAAGAATCATGGCCTGAATCCGAAGCTATCTTTCTTCAATTATGTTCTTTGGATGTCCTGTACTCGTCTTCGGCTCACTGTCCGCACAAAAAAAGGCTCTCTGAAATGTGTACTCTTGGCTTCTAGGCCCAGGAGATGTCGATGAGCCCCTAGCGGGCCTCCTGACAAATCAGGTTCTCAATATACGCGGAGTTCAAGGTCTCATATATGTAGGGAACGATGGGAGCCCTGCGTCTCCCTCGTAAACTACCTGTCCTCAACCCCTGCGTTTCATACACCAAGATGGCGTCGGGCATACCGAGCCACGCGAGCACGATAATCGAGGAACCGAGGGTTGAACGCAGCGAAGCCGGCAAAGAAGGTGACGCCGATCTGGAGGATTCAGAAAACGATGAAATAATCCTCGTCGGGTTCTCAGAAAACGACCCTCTGGATCCAAAGGTGCGCCGTCGTCTTATAACACCCTATCTCGACTGATTCTGATTGATGTCCGTAGACATGGTCCAGCTTGTATCGCTGGTGTATTACTGTGGTCGGCGGCATACTGGTGCTGAATGCGTAAGTGCGACGTTAACCTTCGCGCGCCATTAGAAAGCTGAATCGTGCGTTAGTACATTCGCGAGGTCTGCTCCAGCGGGTGTTCTGCCGCAGATGATGGAGCAATTCGGCATGGGCACGGAAGTAGCCACACTGACCATCTCCCTTTTCACGGCTGGTTATTGCGTTGGTCCTATAGTCTGGGGTCCGCTCTCTGAACAAGTGCGGCTAGTATCTCAAGAAATCCTATCTTCCTAACGTCGTCTCGTTTAGGTCGGTCGTCGTCCTGTTTTCCTCGCGACGTTCTTTGTGTACACGGTGAGTGCTCCCATTGACCTGAAAATCTAGTGCTGATCGTCACGTTGAAACTAGGGTTTCCAAGTTGGCTGTGCCCTCTCGAAGAACACGGCCTCCATTCTCGTATTTCGCTTTTTGGGGGGCGCATTTGCAGCGGCGCCATTGACGAACAGCGGGTACGTCTCTTTCGGACGAAAATGCGCCGCAGGCCGCGAGTATCTTCGTTCTGATCCGATTCGCAGAGCTGTCCTCGGGGACATATGGGACGCGAAAACGCGCGGCAGAGCCATGGTGATATTTGCCGTGACGCCCTTTGCTGGCCCAGCTCTAGGACCAACGGTTGCCGGGTGGATAGCCACCGCTGGCGTTTCATGGAGATGGATCTTCTGGGTGCTTACTATCTTTGTGAGTCCCTGTTGCCTTCCTTCAAGATGCCTCGTCTGACTGAGTTGCAGTCAGGCGTGTGTTTTTTCATGATTTTCTTCCAACTACCAGAGACATGCGTGAGCACCCGTTTGGTTTAATCCCCATATCGTCAAAGACTTGACACTATCTTTCCCCAAGCCCTAAGATCCTTGTGTCAAAGGCTCAAAGACTCCGTAAGGGCACTGGAGATGACCGATTCCGCGCGCCGATGGAAATGCAGGATCTAAATCTCGCGCAGATAGCAGAAAGAGTTTTAGCAAAGCCCTTCCAGATCCTGTTTTCAGAACCAGTTCTGATTGCAGTGAATCTTTACATGAGCGTATGTAGACCACGGCATTTTGATCCACCTCGGCTGACCTCCAGCAGTTTCTGTCTGGCTGCCTCTACTTGCTATTTGAAGCGTATCCCATCGTTTTCACTGAAGGGCATCATTTCAGCGCCGGTGAGTGGTGCTCTGCGGGAAGATTAGTTTGATTCAGGACGAGCCGCATCGTCAGGTGTCTCGGGCTTAATGTTCCTCCCAATTTTCATCGGCGGTGTTCTCGGCGTTATAGCAGTAAGCCCGACGGATATCCTTCTTACCATTTATGCTTACCAATTCCTACCAGTACCTTGTGTTCTTCGAATCTCGCTACGAAAAGCTTATGGTGCAGTACGCCCCAGAGCCTGTACCGGCAGAAGGCCGATTGGAGATGACGATGCTCGGGGCGCCTCTCTTCGCAATCTCCTTCTTCTGGTTCGGTTGGACGTCATACCCTTCGATCTCGTTCTGGTCGCCGATGCTTGCGGGCGGTATGATGGGGCTTGGGATTTTCTGCATTTTCGTACGTCCGTTTTACCTCATGACTCATCAATATCTAATAGCTCAGTGTAGTGTTTTCCACAGCTCTCCCTCTTCAACTATGTCATTGACATGTACCTCTTCGCTGCGGCCTCCGCGCTGGTATCCCTGACGGTCTGCCGGAGCATATTCAGTGCAGTGTTTCCGGTGAGCGCAGCGGCCCTATTAGATACTGCGATCCATGCTCAAAGAGACGTCGCTAGCTATTCGCACGCCAGATGTTCGTCGCGCTCAACCCCCGATGAGCCTCAACGTTGTTGGGGTGCATCGCCGTCCTTCTGATGCCGATACCATTCGTCTTCCGAAGGTAAGATACTCTAGGGTCTCCGAGCCAGCTGTGTTCTGACACAATACAGGTACGGTGCTTACTTGCGGTCGAAATCCAAGTATGTGCCAGTCAAAACCGTGATGCCTGCGATGATAGAGAAGTAGAGGGCACTTCACACCCTACGGGCGCCATGTTCGCAAAGTCTGCTCTTGCTTTGTGCTTTCGTTTATATTACATATGCTTTCCCTCTTATATGCTTTTGTTGACTCACGATTTCTCGTAATGTTTGGTTGTCGCATCATCACCCTACAGGTTCACGGTTCGTAGATTGGCTGACAATATACCACATGGCTCGCACTCTTTGCGTTCGGAGAACTCGCGTCGCAGCCGTGTTGAATCGGCTTGATATATGCAACTTTACATGGCGGTACTCGAGAACATTCGTACATCTAGCTGCTGTCGAATGTATAGGTGATTGCTTTGACTGGCCAGGCTGCCGGGCCGGCTGGCGACCCAGCACTATCCCTGAGTTTACTGTCACTGCCCAAGACCAGATATTTCGAATTCGGTAAACAAACACTTGTTCAGCGCGAGCTACTCATAGACAAGAGGCATATCCACTATATTTGGGAAAGCATAGCCGAGATGAATAGGCGATCCCATGGAGACTTTTGCGCCGCACAGCGCGGCAGCCGTACTCACTACCAGGTAATCAGCCGGCGTAGGGTATTTTTTAAGAATCTACTATATCGCGAACTAGGGTATTACTACTGCTAAAGACTCGGACTCAGAGGCACATGCATTGTATGGATACAGTAAGTTGATGTAAGTAGACTAGGACCATAGACTAAGTATTGCGTGAAGAATGCAGAATTAGACTCGGAGAGTTCATGAAGATGCAAGGGTGCGAGCCGAGTGATTGAAAAAGGAGAGTTACGGTATCAGTAAGTATACGGTCTACGATTACGAAGGCGAGAGAGGAGAGAACGAGATGGGGGAGGCGAGGCTCTCCTCGTACGGCGGGGGCAGCTCCTGCAGGAACGCGGCGTCGCGGTGCTGGATCACGACCGTGTCGCGCCCGGCGCGGTCCTGCACCCACGACTCGCGCACGGCGCCGCGGGGGAACACGAGGTCGCCCGGCTGCACGCTGAGCATCGACCGCGCGCGGGACAGGGGCGCGGTATTGCGGGGGCGGTTGTGGTTGTGGACGGTCAGCCCCGCGTGCGCCGGCATCGTGCCCGAGCGCCGCATGTCGCCCGTAGAGCGCACGGAGCGGAGCTGCTGCGCGGTGCGTGGGTGGTCACCTGCCTCTTGTGCCTTGCGCAAGGCCGCGCGGGACGGGGAAGCTTGAGGAGGCGAGGGGAGGGGCCGTGGGGAGATGGGGGTGGGGGAGAAGGCGGGCGTGGGACTCCTGCTGCTGCTAGTGTAGGTGGAATTAGAGGTGCGATAGTGAAGGTTCGTGGCGAGGCTCAGGGGAGCGATGGGTGGCGGTGAGGGGACGTGAGGGCGAATCGGAGGCGTGGGGATTAGGAATGGACGCGGGATCGTATCAGGCGTGGGCGACCTTGATGGTGGGGCTGGGGATGAGAGACGAGATGGAGGATCCCGACGCAAGGGACTTGGCGACAGGGGCGACAGTGGGCGGTTCCCTGCTGATATGTCAAGCACGTCTGCGGCTCGAGAGGGGTACCCGAAGGGTTTGAAGACCGGTGTAGGCGCGATGACATATGGCGAGCACGGAGAGCTCGCGCGCGGGGCGGTTTCAGAGCTCGCTCGAGACACAGGAGAATCGAATGTCCACGCCGCCCTGTCCTCGTTGAGGTCGAGCTTTGACGTGCGCCGGGAGACGATGATGGTCTGCTCATCCGCCCACGCCCGCGGAAGGATGTCCTGGCCGTCCATCATGTTCCTGGCCTTGATGGCCCGTCGGCGCAGGAAGAGGAAGAGCAGGGCCAGGCAGAGAAGGAGGATTCCGACAGCTGCGCCCAAACAGGCACCGACGATGGCGATGATGTGATGTTTGTCCGACACATTTTGGGCAGTCGTGAAGCCAATTGGGACTTCGTCGACAGACCCGGCGGAAGACACGCCAGGGCAGCTTGCGCCTGAGGAAAGAGTATCAACAAGAATGGTCCGTGCTGCCCAATTTCCCGCCCTGGAGGAAGCGGGGTTAGCTCGGAAGTTCATGGTGTGCTAAAAAGGCTACTGACGCATCGCTCATGGAAACTGCATTGCGAAGGCGCAAAATCAACAACATGATGCATAGCGAAAGCAAACAGAAATCTTACCCAGAAGAGCAGTACTTGACGCGGCATGGTTTATATAGGAGAAAGAATCGTCTTCCGGGGCCAGCGTGAAGTTCGACGTGGCAGAACCAACCTCGGCGATCGAAACGGTGTACGGGCGAACACCACCGCTCATTGTCAGACCCAGTGACTGACACGTCGAGAGCCCTTTGGTCACGTTTGCCGATAGAACCGGTCGGGTAGACGGACTCGGGACAGAAGAAAGACACGACGGAGACCCACCGCCTGTGATGAGTCATGAGCAACGAGAATAGCAGCAGAAGTGTAATGTGTACCGGAAACACCGTACACCGACGGTAGAACACCTCCGCTGTTACCCTCAGAATCAACGAGACTGAGCACCAACTGCGATCCTGATGAATCAGTCGGTGAGCTATGTAATATAACGAGACCATCTGATGCAGCCCTACCTGTTGGATGGTTGACCCGCCAGCTGAAATTGTCGCCGTCCATGTCGATAGGACTGACTGTGGTCAACCCGTCTAGCTCATATGCGACCATGAAATACGGAGGTCGTCCGACACTAGATAAGTTGCTGGCAAGAGGCTCGATAGCAATCCCCACGGTACCGCACGGAACAAGGCTTGGCTAATATTTCCGGACAGTCAGCGGTGATGAAACTTGAATGTAAAAGAGTCAATCGCACATCTCCAGTCAACGACCACTGAAACACTACATCCTGGGCAACGCACTGCATGACGATCATACTGGACATGAGGACAAGAGAAAGCCAGAGTAAGGACATGATGACTAGGTGCCTCGTTAGAGCTGTCGGAAAAGTGAGGTCCGAGCGGGCGAGTAGCAAGCTCAGGCAAGGGCGATATATATAAGAGTCATAGGCGCGCTGCCCGGAGACAGAAGCAAGGGAACGCTGGAGTCCGTACCTGTCGAAACGCCAAAGACGCCCACGATCGCTAAGGTGATGGAAGATATGCCAATAGAGGACATAGTGGGCACTACGGAATGCCGTTGAAACGCCGAAGACACCAGTTGAGCAATTGGGAACGCCCGACGTGCAAAGCGTCCGGAGGGCGAATCTACCCGCGGGCACCACACACCGAGCGTGAGCAGGTGGTTATCAACAGATGTGAAGTCACCAAGTGCATTTCAGCCACTACGGATCACCATCTCTAGTACCACCGTCTAGACATGATGAAGGCGAAAGTGACTCTGAAGCGACGTCGGTAGAGCGTTCATGGGAATGCAGGCGCCTAAGGATCGAGAACGCAAACCCGATTCCCTTTCATGGCGCTACATGTGAACGTCGGAGCGCTCATACATCCTCCGAGGATGGCGGTGCAGAAGCACACGAGTCTCTCCTGAAACCAAATGAAGACACGGCTCCAGCAATCCCCGACATATTTAGCGCATGGAACCAGCCATGAGGCAGAGGATCTACGACAAAGATAGGACCATCTCAGAAGATGCCCCGATATTAAGGGCCCGCTGGAGGGCAGGTGGGTGTGGAAGGGTTGGAATATGACATACCGCGAAACCTTCATGCCCAGCCACTACAAGCTTCATTCCTTGCGCGTCTTGCATGCCTTCTTCTAAATTAGCGATACAGAGAGGGTGACGCGCTTCATGCCAACAGAAATGCAGGATTTGCAAGCGCAGTTGCCAAGGCGTTGCGTATCGGGGATTTGTGCCGTTTTGGACTTTCAATTATACTTCGTCACGCCTGTGGCCATATGGATGCTTGTTCGAGCTGAATGTCGTTCAGTGGCGTACTTATGAGTGGCAAGCCTATTTACCATCAATTTCATTGTTTTAGGGAGGTGGCCGCTTTGATAAGTCCAACGCTTATCAGATAACGAAGTCTTTACAGCCACCGGACCTTGCCGACCGATTTCCGGCCGGCCTCGGTTCTCCCTCTCCTCACTATACCTCTAGGCCACCACTCGACGAGCTAAAAAATGGGACATCAGCGTAGAGACACCACCATATGAGATACTCAGGCTTGATCATTTCTCGCAAATAGCTGCATGTGAACTGGCGCAAACATGGGTCGAAAAGCATCGTATGACATAAGCCGATGGCCGGTCTGGATTGGGGCTCCGAGTTCTGGCCGGGCGGTGAGCAAGCCTAGGGTCCTCCAGGCAATCGCTGAGGCTTGTCGTCGTCCGACGCGCTCACCTCTTGTTCACAACCACCCCATCTCAACACCCACTGAACATATCTACGACTGGCCGAGCTTATCACGCTTTCTCGGCGAACCAGGGGCCGCACTTGACTTACGAATCCGGCGACCTGTCCTGAAATTACACTGCGCAGCTCTCGTTTACAACAATGCCTACTTCAGCACGAGAACTGTCCGAAACACCCTCCAGATCACCCTCGCCCTCCATTCCGGTTCAACCTGATCACTTCTATGGCTCAGAGGGTGTCCCATTGCCGCCGTCGCCAGAGTCCGATGGCAGGACCTGGCTCAATCCCAACGACGATCCCTACGCCTCACGTGGCATCCCCGTCTTCAAGCCATCCATGGAAGAGTTCCAAGATTTCGAAGGTTACATGAATAAGATAGAGTGCTGGGGTATGAGAAGTGGGATCGTGAAGGTCATACCCCCGAAAGAATGGTCAGTCTCGCTCTATGTCGCGTCGAGCACCGGTCATATGAACACTATATACGCGGCCACAGGAAAGACGCGTTGCCGTCTATCACGGAGCAGCTGGCAGCCGTGAAGCTGAAATCGCCGATTGAGCAGCACATGCTCGGCAACGCGGGTCGCTATCTCCAACAGAACATGGAGAAGAGACGGACGATGAGTGTCCGAGAGTGGGCGGAGTTGTGCGAGCAGGAGGACCTGCGCGCGCCGGGCGTCGACGACGTTGGTCTGCACCACGCACCGAGGAATGAGGGGAGGTCGAGGAGGAGGAAGAAGACTGACGCCACGAACCGGACGGAGACTGCCGAACCGGACGCGGCGGTCGAGGTCAAGACAGAAATCGAAGGGGACGGCGAACTACCCAAAGCTATATCTGACGGACAACCGTCTTACTCTCATGAGTCTTCTACGCACAGTATCCCAACGCCAGCGGCCTCCGTGGCCGCTGCTGAGGAGCCGATCGACAAGGATCACTCGACAAAAGCTGCTTCACCCTCACCCTCCGTGCGACAGACCCTTGAGCCAGAAGAAGAGGGGATGGAGGAGGCGGCTGATGAAAAGCCGAAGACGAAGGGCAAAGGCGGGCGTCAGCCCCGGACGAAGGAGATGAGGGAGGCGAGCCTGGCGCAGCGTCAGGCTAAGGATGCTATTTTCCTCGAGAATTTCGATCCTGACTCCGACTGGCTTCCCTCCAATACCACGCCCTTCGACTACACACCTGAGTTCTGCTCGAAGCTAGAGCGGCAATACTGGCGCAACCTTGGGTTCGGCAAGCCCGCATGGTATGGAGCAGACATGCAAGGTGCGTCGCATCAGATACCTGTCGCCTTCTGTCTGCGACGCTAAATCATGATATCTTCAGGATCGCTGTTCACAGATGAGACCACAGTGTGGAACGTGGCTCACCTGCCATCGACGCTGTCTCGCATCTTGCCCAGTTCGAGCAACGGTCTTCCGGGGGTAAACACCCCCTATCTGTACTTCGGCATGTGGCGAGCAACTTTCGCATGGCACGTCGAAGACATGGACCTGTTCAGCATCAACTATATCCACTTTGGTGCCGGGAAATTCTGGTACGCCGTCCCCCAAGGACGAGCAGGTGCGCTGGAACAAACGATGAGAGGTAAGCATGTTCGATTTCGATGCCGCGTCCTCCTCGTCTACAGCGCTTAACAATTTCCTTTTTAGGATATTTCCCGGATGGCCCGTCCAAGTGCCCCCAGTTCCTCAGACACAAGTCTTATCTTGCGTCACCCAACCTGCTGGCAAAAGCCTCGTGCCGGCCGAACACCCTTGTGCAGAATGCGGGTGAATTTGTTATTACATATCCCCGTGGCTACCACGCAGGATTCAATCTGGGTTTCAACTGCGCCGAGAGCGTCAACTTCGCGTTGGAGAGCTGGCTTGAGCTCGGCCGGAAGGCTAAGGCGTGCCAATGCATCTCTGACAGGTACGCTCACAATTACGTTTTTGTGAGACTGGTTCTGACGGTTTCGTTGTCCAGTGTGCGCATCGATGTCGACGAGCTTCTCCGGGAGCGGGAGGCCGAGCGCCTCATCGAGGAAGCCCGGCTCGCCAAGGCGAGCAAATCAAAGAAACGCAAGTCAGAGGAGGGTGCGCCCGCGTCCAAGTCGAAGAAGGCAAAGACGAAGAGCAAGCCCGAGTCTAAGACTAAACCCGACTCCAAGTCAAGGAGCAAATCCGAGTCTAAAGCATCCTCTAGCGGCACCGCCTCCCAACCCAGGGTGTCGCTCACGATCAAGCTCGGCCCGAAGTCGAAGGCGCCCGAGCCGTTCCCGTGCTGCTTGTGCTGCTCCATGGATACGAACGATCTGTTGCCTGTGCAGGACCCGCCGACGGCGACCCATGCTGCGTACGCGGAGATCAAGGTCTGGCGGGCGCACGAGGAGTGCGCGAATGTCTTGCCGGAGACCTGGGTCGATGAGATCGAGATTGGTGGCGTGTCGGCGGATGGGATGCCCAATAAGGCGAAGGCTGTCTTTGGCGTGGATGCGATCGTCAAGGATAGGTGGAACTTGGTTCGTGTTTTCTACCTCCCGCGTGTGGCCTCTTTGCTGATGAGCCATGGATCTCGTAGAAATGCTCTGCGTGCACGAAGAACCGCCCGAAAATGCACGGCGCGCCTGTGCAGTGCACGAAGGGCAAATGCTCAAAGGCGTTCCACGTGTCGTGTGCGCGTGATGGTGCAGCGAACAACATCGTGTACAGGACCCTCGGGTTCGTCGAGAAGGAGGTCGTTTTCACAGAGCCTCCGGTGGATCCCGCCTCTATGACTCAACCTCCATACGGCCCCGCTCCCATGGACGTAGACTATCCCTTTGGCAATACACCTGGAGGTGACATGGCCGTCGATACTCCAGATCCTAGTGTCTACAAGACGATTAGGAAGCTGGAGATCGAGCTCATGTGCCCACTGCACAATCCGGTACGTACCGATCCTGTTGATATCTCGTTATGGTATTCATTCTTCGTAGGCGGTCACCGAAGCGAAGAAGGCGAGCAAGCAAGACAAAATTCGTAATCAGCTGCTCGCTCTGGAGCCCATGACGCGTATCAAGATCCGAGTCAGTGCCGGCGTGTTTGAGGTCTCGCTCTGCCGCGTTCTGGACGAGAACAAGTCGGTCGAGGTGCTCTGGGACAAGGGCGTCAAGAGGGAGTTCAAGTGGGGAAGCGTGGTCTTCGGCAGCACCGAGGGGCAGACCGTTGGACAAATGCCAACTGAGCCTGTGGCTACGCCTGATACCCAACTACTGCAAACACAGCTCCTGCAGCGTATGGTTTCCGGTCCGTTCTCCGTGGGTCTGTACTCATAGCTTCTTGCAGAACAACACGACGGGCAATCTGCAGCCCCGGTGACGTTCCCGTCGTTCACGGTGGCCATGGCCGCGAGCAATAGGCAATCTGCCTCGGCTACTCCTCAGCCACCACAAGCTGGGCCGTCTCAGCCAACGCAGGCCGCTGGATATGTGAACTACAACCCGAGTACTACGACATATCAATATGGACGAGATGCCTGGCCGTACTACTTGTCCTCGTATGCACAGCAACAGCTGGCGTCGATGAAATACCCGACCAGCACAGCCGCCTATGGCCAGCAGCAGGCGTCCTCGTCTTCGTACCCATATGCCACCTACGCCCAAACACCATATACGGCACAGCAACTCGGGTTCGCTTCGACTTCTTTTGCGGGATACGGCGTAAACCAGCCGTCAGCTTCAGGCAGTGGTTCTATCCCGACAAATGTCCAGGCGCCAGTCGCAGAAAATAACACAACTTCTGCGACGACAAACGCCCCGACTTCTGTCACACCACCCTCCACGGACCCTGCGATGACATACACGCCAGCGCCTCCCACACCAGTCCTGGCGTCTGCTGCACCACATGCCCCGCCGGCGCCCATGCAGCCGCAAGCGCCCACGGTGCACTCGTTCAGCCTTCCCCTGGGCCCTACCGCCGGCTCTGCACCTGCGTCCGCACCTTCCTCAAACATGCTAGCGGCGTCGTCTCTAGCGCCACCGTCGGGCTCCGTCCCGACACCCGCGCCCGCACCCGCGCCAACACCCTTGTCGCGGCCGATGGTCGTGCCTCCATACCCCCAAGCGCCTAAGACAAGGCAAGCAGGCATCCATTTCCAGCAGTTCTATACTGGTCCAAGAAAGCCTAATATTGGCTCCAGGTCGCGCTCACAGAGCCAGGCGCCTAAGGCGCAGAACCAGGGTGGCGCAGAGCAGGTCGCGCAAGCGCGATCGACAGGCTCGACGCCCGTCCCGACGCCTGCGCCTACCCCGGCAGGCCAGCCTGGGGATGGGGCGCTGAATTGACTTTGACGTGGATGATGATTGAAGTTCTGTATGATAAGACGATGAGTGCAGTGCGCAGTTTTGAAGGGTGTACGATTTGGTTGGCTCGATTGATATCGCGGCTTGTTTTTGTTTTGTCTTGTTCTGCTTCGAATGGCGGCTGGACCTGCGTTTGCGTTTTGGAGGTCTGGCTTTGTGCATTTGATTTTATTCTCTAACATACGCGAATGTACTGTAGTGATTCTTCCTTTGCTCTACTTTACTCGCCGCTCTGTTGATGTTTTCGGAATATAGTAATCTTTGAAGGTGTTGGATTCTCGAAAATGCCTGCTCTGCTGTGGGCGCTTATGATGGGCCACAAAGACCCTGCGAGTCGCGTGATCACTATGACTCTACGCGACAAACTATCCGCGCGGCTGGACGCGTCGCGACTTGCTCTGCACCATCATTGTACAGCTTTACACCAACTCAACTTATTACCTCGCGCGTATAATTGGTCGAGGCATAGCAAGACAGCATTGAGCTTCGTTAAGGTGCCGCGATGTGGACTATAACTGGCCCATTCGACGGGGAAACTGCAGGTCAACTAGGGCACCAAAGTCTGTAATTGAACTCCTATGTTTGTCGCTCTGCAGCGTGCTAATCGTTAATTTCAGAGACTAAGTTGCTGAAGTGTGGGCAGAAGTACCTTGTGAGCCGGAAGGATGGGGATCTGGTCATCACCGACAAGAGAATCTCGCGCGAACACGCGTATTTCATTGTAGGAGGGTATACGGCCGATGATGTGGTGAGTCGGCCACGCATAGCTCGTGAAAGTATCTACTAACGAAAGGAAGGCGAACCCGGATGCTATACCGACATTGGAGGTGCGTAATGTCAAGGCGAAGGGTCTGGGGATCCTGCGAGATGAAATTCAGACTACGGTGCATGCCGGCTCTACCGATAAGCTGCAGGATGGAGACGACGTCCTTGTCCTTCATGATCTCAAAGTCAGGTGTGTATCCTTTAATTATACATTTATGTTGTGAGTTCAAGGTTGTGCGTTAGTATAAGGTGGCAGAAAGTATGCTGCTTCGAATCGGCAGGTCGAGTGAGAACCCCAATCTCAATAGATGGGTGCCAAGCATTAGGTCTGTATCATATGCACTACTCCGACAGTAAAGGTCCTGACGTCTTTCTAGGAATCAATGTCGTTCGCACTCCCCACGCAGCCGTTACACACCACCTCACTCCGAATTTCACCCTCTCGCCAGCCTTAGCGGCATCTCTACTTTCAGCTGCTCAGTTTGTCAAACCCGAATGGCTCCAAGAGATCATCCGACTCGGAATTCTACCCAAGGACGACACTAAGTCACTCGAATGGAACTTTGCGCTCCCACCAGAGACCAAGTACCGACCGATCTTCGCCCCGTCCCTCGCGTCGGAATTCAAGACATTCAAGACGTGGGAGCCAAATGAAGAGCGCCTGCATATGCTCCGCAAACACAAATTCATCTTCGTTGGTGAGAAGGGCCGAGAGATCAGCAACGACTATCAGACGCTAGTGGTCCGTGGAGGAGGAGAATACGAAACCTTCACCGTCGACGCCAGTGTGTCAAAATGGAGAAAGATCATCACGAAGGGCGTAGCGTGGGCCAAAGAGAAAGGCGGAAAGCTGCATCTCGTGGCCGATAATGAAGCTATGGAAATTGCTGTGGGGCGGGAAGCTTGGCAAGAGCTATGTGAAGAAGCCAAGGGGTGAGTTTTGAGACCAATGCGTATTTCGTCTTGAGCAAAAGTCTGACGTACCGCTAGTCTGGGTCTGCAGTTCATTGCACCGCAGAACATCATACAAGCCATCGCCCACGTAGATCCATTTTGGATGGATTCTGCTGCGCCCACCGTGAATCAGCCCGAAGGCAAGTCGCGTGCACTTCCATAACGAGGACATATATTCATTTTCTGTTAGAGCAATCTGAGCCCCCTGATGTCGTGCCCAACACCTACGCCGATGAACCCAGTATACCGCCACCGCGTCGTGAGGCGAAGGAAACAAGGCGGGTCACGCGAGCCAGTTCTCGTGCTCCCTCCGAGGCTCGTGAAGTGGAAGAAAAGTCCAAACCAGCTGCCGAAGAAGAGACTGCGCCTGCACCTGCGCCGATCAAAGTATGTATCTGTAGGGCTTGTCCTGATGCAATCATTCTCACTCTAGTGCAGCTTTTGACTAGACGAACAAGGAGAGCGCCACTTTCACTCTTAGATCCAGACGACTCTATCGCGGTAGAGGATGTCTCCATGTCTGCACCTAAAGCAAGCACGTCTACCACCCCGACGCCAGCACCAGTGCCGGTAGCTCCCGTAAGTTGCTCGCTTCACCGGATAAATAAAATTCTGAAGCACCTGCACTCTAGGTAATGACACAAGCCCCTCGTTCCTCCAGGCTCCGTCGTAGAGCAGGGACCGGCACACAAGCGTTGGATCTGTTGGGTATGGGCGAGTCAAACGCCGATCCGTCGTCGCTGGACAAGTACAAGTCTCTCTTCGATGAGAGCGACCCGGATCGGATCGCTCAAGCTGGGGCCAGTACACAACTCGGTGCACAGAGCATCACACAATCAGACTCGCATACACAATTTCGGACACAGGCGCCTTCCCGAGGAGCTGCACCGCTTTTGCACGCAGTTGTTGAGGAAGAGGAGGAACCTGCAAGTGGAAGTACGCAATCGTCAGCGTTAGGTACGAAGCGAAAGGCCGATGAGCTTGGCGACGTGGAAATGGGCGATTCCAACGCTAGTGCAACCACGTCTGCGACATCGCAGCCTCAACATAGGACCCAGAAGCGGCGGGCCGTAGAGGACGTCAATGCTGTGGAACCCAGTTCGCAGATGGCAGGGACCTCCCAGACGGCCAACAAGCCATCGTCAAGCAAAGCTGTCAAACCACCCTCAAAGTCGCAAAAGAAGGGTGCACCAGCAGGAAAGCCGGACACAGACGAGAAATTCCTGAAGGCTGTCAACTCGACCAAGCACAGCAAGAAGGAGGACGAATTTGACCGCGAATTTAACAAGTTGCGGATCTCGAAGCCGGAGCTCGAGCGCGATCAGCAGGAGAAGGAGTGGGCCGTGTTGGCCGATTTTGGGAATGAGGGCGTGAGGGGAAACTTCATGGTGCTGATGGAGATGGACGTCGATACCAGTGCGAAGCCGTACAGGACTGCGAGGGCCCGGGGTAGACCTGAGTGGGACGGGAAGCCGGACTTCAAGAAATTCAAGAAGGTCAGCGATCCTCGTATTCTGCGGGATACTGGGCACTGGTACTGATGTTTCGTAATAGAAAAGTGCGGATCGGCGACGGCAGGCAGTGGAGTTGGTCGTCAGCGAAGAAATGGATCATGGGATTGGGAACGGTAAGCAGCAAATTACGTTTTACTGCTGCGACGTTCCTCACTCTCGATGCTCAGCATATTGGAAGCCATCGCAGTCTCAAGGTCCAAGTCAAGGATCGAAGTCGCAACCTCAGAAAACCGCTCGGGGCAAATCCAAGGCCTTCGCAATTTCTGTAGATTCAGATGATTCGGACGACGCTCCTAAGATCAAAACACGAAAAGCGAAAAGCGCCGCGCCGGTATCTAAGTCGCAACCAGCACCCTCGCGTCGCACCCGCTCTGGATCCCGGGAAGCGACACAGCCGCTCTTCCTGGCATCAGACGACGAAGGTCCAACACGCACCCGCAGCCTTGCGGATATCGGCGAGGACGACGAGACGATGGGCGTCAATGGTGCTGGAGATGATGATGAATATGGCATGACGGTGACAATGCGCACGAATGGCGCCGAAGAGTCGTCGCAGGAGATGGCGCCGCGCACAAGACGGACGGCGCAGAAACGGAAGGCGCCCGCACCCGTCGCAGACGACGACTCGGATGACGCAACTTTCAAAGGGTTTGGGAGAAGGAAGAGGGGGAGGGTTGCTTGAGTACAGATCTGAGCGGGAGTCTGGTACCAAGAGGATACCATTTATACAACACATTCTACCCATCATACGTTGTGTACTCTACGGTACAAATAATATCTGCGAGACAAACACACTCTACGCGAGTTGCCCTTCATCGTGAACGGGGAACTTGAAGCTGTCTGATACATCAAAATTGCATTTTCTCGAACCATCCGGTGAGAAGGGCGCTTTATGTAAGTATTTCGGGTGGTGGGTTTTTCGCCTCTTCTCCTACCCTTTGATTGACTCACCCATCCACGCTTCAATCAAAGATCAAAACCTTCGAGACTCCCTTCAATGCAGCTATCGGCAGCGCTAAGTTTTTGCATCCATGAATTTCAATCGTGAGGTATCCCGTGTGGTCGAGCGGGATCCAGCGAGGTCCACTAAAGCATCATGCACGGGCAACCTGAACCGTCGTAGGTCTGCTTCCACCTCCCCGGGCCAAGCCCAACCTTTGTCGGCATGGTCGATCAGAACAATCTTTTTGAGCAAAGGGAATATGAATGGCTGCGATTTGTCCTCAAGACTTGGAGTGCATGCTTGGAGAAGGCTGACATTTGGGAGGGCATTGACGAAGTGAAGTTCCGTGACTTTAGAAAGATGCCCGAACATTGACATCCATGTGTCGGCAGAGGTTATCATGTTGAAGCCTGCAATCGATAGGACGCGAACTTGGTCCAGGGGCCACGACAGACAGGCTACCTCCACGATGCGCGTTACGTCCGATATCGTTCGCAGATCTGCCCTCCAGAGAAAATGAGGAAGCGCGTCGACCGCGGACGCGGTTAATTCGCAGGGCTTTGTCCCGTCCCAGCTCCGCGACGTGTCCGTGGCACCTATGAAGCTGAGGTCTCCGTCGACGCGTATGATCCTCACCGAGAAACTCTGCAACGGCCCTGTGTGGTTCTTCATCGCTAAAAGGTGTGATCCGATTGCCTCGACGAGGCTCGCGTCAATGCGAGGTTCGACTGAAGGCCTCCTGGCGTACAGAAATCGCCAATGAAGGTAATCCACTAAAAGCCTCTCCAAGACGGGAGCTTTGAATTGTCGCAAGAGGGATAGTGCAGTTGACAATTGGCCTGTACGAGCAACCAAGGTCTTGAGCCGCGGTAAGATTGGCGCAGAGTACCCGATGTTATGTCGCAAGTCGGCGAGATCGCCGCGACTGAACGTTGAATCGAAAATCTTTGCGCGGAAACACGAAAGTTCGGGGTTCGCATGAAGACATCGTAGCACATCGTTCAGTTCCAGTCTAAGGTCGACATCGAGATGTGTCAGGCTGGTGAGACCCGCGGGGTACGGCATCGGACTTTCCGAGCATAACATGCGGAGTGTGAGGATCCGTAGTCGTGGGCCGAAGTTATCCACGGGGCTGGGTTGCGAAGGGCTGGGATGGGTGCACATCAACGTGATATCGAGTTCCTTCAAAAGAGGAGCAGCCTGCGTCCATATTTCGCTAGGCACGATATTCCCAACGACCTGAAGGTCTTGAACCCGATCCAGGTTAGATAGAATCTCGTTTTTGAACTTCTTCGAAAGGAGGCTCCACTTCAAACGGACCTGCAGAGGCGCTGTTTTGGAGCGTTGCAGATAGATGGCGCGCCACTTTTCTGATAGATGGTCCGATATGCAGCCCCACAGGTAGGAGGTATTGAGGCAGATAGCGCGCCAATCAGAGCTGACGTGGCTCAGCACCACCAGCCCAGGAACCCGCCATGGTTGAATGTCGAAGACTTGAGCAGTCTCAGCATCGTGCAGTTGAGCCGCTGCGGTAATCGCGAATATGCGCTCCAGAATCTCCGAAGGGAACCGGCAGATGGTATGGAGTCGGTTGCGCCTGACTTTGGAATCGATGGTGGTGACGACGTCACCTAGCAAGTCTGAGTTCTTCGACCTCAAGGGTTCCGCCTACAGGGGGTTGAGAAGCAGTCGAGTCTGCCATGCTGGTTCGAGTGTCACCTGTCAATAAGGCTCCAGTCCAGAGATATCAAAAGGTCGAGAAAAGAAAACTTACTCGGACAGCCGCTGCTTGTTGTCCTTAGTTGGAGGGAGTGCCACATCTTGATAATCTGAGCATGATATATTGTGCGGCATAGAAGCTGTGCTCGGCGCTCAACATAGACTCGTCATGTTCTTCATCTCGGTGCGGGGTTTTCTGCGTTGTCTCGTGAAAGGTCAGATGATGCGTTGGTTAATCAAAACCTCGTATAACTCATGAGAAGCAGAGAAAGAGATCGTCAAGAGATCAAATACGATGGACATCCAGTCGTGAATATGCATGGTCATCATGAAATGGTCGTGAGCATCCCCAGCTAGGAGACGCGAATGCTAGGAATACATGCGAAAATACAGAATAGACAAACCAAGCATGTCGATGTCTAGAGCTCAGCTCTGCGCACGCGCGCGCTGCCTGCTGCTCTTCGTCTCAATGCGCACGTACTCACTCTCCTCTTTCGCCTCATCCGCCTCCTTACGCACCGACATGTAGGCATCACCAAGCATCTGCAGTGCGACGGCGCGCAGAGTCAGCTTGTCCTGCGGGACATTCGGGTCGCCGAGCACTCGGTCGCAGGTCTCTCGCAGGACGGACTCTACTTCCAGTTTTGTGCCCTAGAGCAACTCGAGTCAGTTACGTAGGCCTTGTAGTACGAAGACAGCGTACCTTGAAGAGTGCCTGCAAGCCCTTCTCTGCAGCCTGCTCCTCGAGGCGCTTCTTTTCCTCGGGCGATAGGTTGCCTGCCTTCTCCGCGGCTTGGATCTGATCAAAGACAGCCTTAAGCTCGATGGCAGACCGCAACGTTGAGACACTAAGCGCGTTGATAAATTAGTGACATAACGGGTTGTGACAGGTATCAACTTACGTTTCGCTAAAGACATGATATTTCCCTTGAACATTATGCAGCCATCCCCCTACACCGAGGAATGTTTGGTGGGTGGCCAAAAAGTGTTTGGATTTTGAGACATAGACAAAGCCGATGGCTTGAAGCAGGTCAACACCATACGACTCCTTCTTGAGCTCCCTGCAAGCATTTCTTTAGCCGATCTAATAATCTAGAGAAGTGTTGCGACTTACTCTGCCTCCAGCGAACATATCGTTCGCCAACTAGAAGCAACATCCCTGTCGTCCGGTCCGGTTGCAGACTCGGTAAATATCCCAAGCTTGCGTTCCAAGTTCTCCACGAGCTTCTGCACCCGCTCTTCTCGCGCAGCCGCTTTCTGCATCGTCGTTTCGCTGAACATTCACATCAAGACATCTAGAGAGTCACGCACCTCAGCAGACACCTTGCGCGCCTTCTCATCCTTCTTCGCCTTCTCCTCCGGACTCAGAATCTCTCGCCCCTTCGCGTCACGCTGTACCGGTGCTCCACCCTCGCCCTCCATCTCCTCCGCCTCCTGCAACGCGGTCTTCATGTCCTTCGCCAGGCTGATGTGCCCGATGATAGGCACGAATCTGTCTCCACCGAAGATGGCACCGAAGACCTCCTCGGGGTCGACATAACCACCTTCGGGCGCGCTCTCCTTCGAACCAAACTCATTGTATTTACTGCGCAGCGCGGGGTCGGACAGAGTTTGATAGGCAATGGCGATCTCCTTGAAGCGCTCCTCCGCGTGCGGGTCATCACGATTCTTGTCCGGGTGGTGTTTGATTGCAAGTCGGCCTGTGCATGGTCAATTGATTGCAGAAATAAAAGTCTAAACGTGGGACGCACGGTATGCTTTCTTAATTTCGTCTGTCGTCGCATCTACAGAAACGCCCAGGATGTCGTAGTACCCGGTCTCGAGCGGGCGCTCCTGCGTGCCAATCTTCCGACCCTTCCGCCCATTCGTCTGTCCAGACGACGGCCGAGAGCTTTCAGCAGAGATATTATTCAACCCACCCGGTACCTGTGTAGGATAGAATGCATGCGAGAACACGGCATTACAGCTGAAGCACTGGACGTTCAGCAAGGTGCCTGGGCGCGGGGTTGGGCTCGGAACGGGGAACTCAAGCTGATGGTGACACTTCGAGCATGTCGTGGGTACGTGTGGATGGACAGGGCGAGATTGTATTGTGGGATATGAAGTTGAGGAGCTCATGAGGGGAGGATGCAGGAGGAATGAGCAAGCCGGTGCGCCGCGTCGGGCGCTGTGCTTCACCAAAACGCGTGCCTCCGGCGCTCTGGCGCGTCGAGTGGCCTCAATTTTTTTACAGCGCTCGGCGTTCTTTACTTCAACTATGTACACCGTCGAATCTCTGGCTGCCTCAAGTTTCAAAAACGATGCGCTCCGCAATTGATTTCCAGCTGGTCCTGCAGCATATGATATGAACATGTGTACGTACTGAAATCCATAGACACTCCGAATCTTCGAACACTTACAGCTGTTTATGGTGACAAGGACGCCTCTTTCCAAGGTAATTTCTTCCTTTGACTTATTCCCCGTGATTTTATGACCTATCCCTCCTGGCAAGGCTCATATTCTACCGTCCGCGAACGCCAATGGCAGAGCTGTATGTTGTATTCCTGGAGATATTCATGACTTACGTAAATGTCAGCCAGCAGTTGTTTGCCTCGAGCGGCAAACAACTCAACATTCTTCGATAAGTGAGACCAACCCACTTGTCAACCTACGGCCTCGTCCCGTATCACTATCATCATCTCTTCGTTTGCTATCTCGTTTTCTTCCGACCATCTATGCTCTAGAACACGACCACCATGTCATCAGCTATCCCTCGCTCGGTCTCTTCGGGCTCGCACAATCTTCTGGGCTTGTCCTCGCCAATCTCGACCCCTTCCAGACCTCCTCGTAAGACGAAGCAGAATATCACAGACTCGAAGCTGCAAGGGTCTCCTGACGTGGCGGCGGCGGCGAAGCGTATCCTCAGCAAACCTGCCGAAATCATCATCGACATCAATCCATGGAGGGCACATCTACCCGGTATGGTCAAACCTAAGTCCCCCACACCACTCACACCCGCAAAGACCGGTGGCGCGTTCCATCCCAGCTCTGTTTCTTCGCGCCAGACCTCATCCCCGTCTTCTCGCCTGAAGCGCCGCGGCCTTGGCATACCTTTGTTAGGCGACAGGAGAACAACTCCTTTTGGTAGCCAGTCGCCATCATCTCTTCTTGGAGGAAAAAGCCCTAGGTACCAGACCCCTTCTTCAGTGAGCGAACTATCTTCGAGGCTATTCGATACCGGAGAGCGGACACCGTCCCTACGATCTTTCACGATGTCTCCTAGTCCTTCGCCTTGTGGGGCATACTTGTCACCCGTGGAACCTTTGTCTCCTCTGGATTTCTCGGATCTGTCGCCCTCACGGTCCAGCAGCGACCCCTTCTCTCGCTCAGCCTCCTTGTTCCTCGGCTCACCGTTGCATGACTCTTCGACGTCTGTTGACTCCGTCTTTTTGTCGTCCTCTTCGGATATCAACTCGATCCAGTACAAGTCCGGCAACAAAGAAGTTAACATGTTCACAGAGTCTCCCTTGTCACACTTTCTTCGGGACATCAAAGATTCTCAGGCCGAGCTTCTTCCTCCAGTACTAGCCTCGAAGCCTGTGCCACTCTCTCGCATGGTGCCGCTTCCAGTCAAGAGCGTCCTAGCTCGGACTGTGAAGATAGAGTCTCCCTCAGAAGTCCAGTTCTGCTGCGCTACTGTGCAATCGTCCAGAGTTACCCGCACCCCCGAACTGCCATCTAGACGGCCTGCAATGCGCGCCAAACACAGTGACATCGCGTCTTCGGCCTCGGGCCATCTTCTCCCTTCTCCTCAGTCGCTTAGGTCTAAGCGCACTAGGATTTGGAATGAGAACGACATCCCTGGTCGTGTCTCGCCAACGATCAAAGCGCAGGAGAAAGTGCCGCCGACTGACAAGCGCTCTGCTCCGGTTGAGAGAGACCTCAATGTTCATCTGCGTCGTGCCGTATCTAGTGGAGCATCGTCTACGCGACCACGTGTTCCATCCGCGCTCTCGCGCCCGTCGTACACTGCTCCTCGCAAGGAGGAGCTATCGGCCCCAACGAGACAGACGGGAGCTCCGTCCCAGCCCAGTCCCAGCCCCCGTCCCACGGCTCACAGAGTAGCCTCAGAGACGCGCGCCCTTCCTCGCTTTGCAATAGACGATGAGCGGCACACGATTCACCGTCCGGCTCTGCACCAGAAGCTATCCCTCATGGCTCGTCTACAGCGCAAGACTCGGGGTGAGATGTCCGTGAGCGATCTGTCGTCGCCCAACGCGATGTACAACGTGCCTTTGGCACGGGTATCGACCAGTAATCTGCTGACTACCAGTGCGTAACGCGTCCTCTTCTTCTACCGTTACCATGAATGCTAACGGCTAGCGATCTGTAGGCGTGGGCGATCTGGGAATGCCCCGGCTTCAGTCGTTGAGGAATATGTTCAAAGTGTAGCGCATTACCTATCCGTATCACACATCTGCCACTGCATTCTCGAGAACGATTTACGGTTGTCCTATAGTCAGAGTATCATCGTCCACGTCGAGCTAGCACCCCAGCGTCACCGTATCCCTATGCGTCATGTTCACACACTCTCAATTCAACTGCATATGCATTTTTATCCTTCATCCACACCGGATTATTGCTAAAATTCCAAATCGACGACCTGCACCTCCGTACCGTTCACCACGAACAGGCTCAAAACGCCGTCCTGCAGCCGGTAGCGGTCAAAGAGTACCTCGGCCACGCATCCACTCCGCACCTCCCACACCACGCGCCAGTCGCGGAAACGCCCTGCAGCAGTGCTCGCGAGGACGCTTAGCGCAGTCGAGTTCGGCGCATTTGAGGGCAGAAGCGCGAGAAGCGTCGTGCCCGCGGAGGAGTGGGCGTTGCTGCCTGTGGACGGGAGCACAGCGAGCTTGCCGCGCTTGCCGATGACAGTGGGCGTGTTGGTGATGTTGTTGATGCTCGGCAGGTCGAGCGGGAGGGGTGTCCGTGTCCAGTAGGTGTTTGTGTCGCGCCAGTAGTGGTACCTGTACCGAGTCTCAGCCAAGGGATGTAAGGAAGAAATAAATCAGGGGGATACCATTGCTCGATTCCGGTGGTGTTCTCGCGGTTGAGAACATGGACGCGACCTTCGGGATCGACGGCTTGAGCTTCCTGGTTCAGTATTCCTCTGTGTGTTTGTTGTGATTAATTCAGATTACGGCTGAAAGAGATAGATGCAGCGCACCCGTATTTCGGAATTCCGAACATTGTGATGCCAGCCGAGACGGGGAGGATCGGACTTTGTCCCTTCATATTCGCGATTTCTTGTCCCCAGTTGTTGAGCCACGTCTGGCCGAGGTCTGGGCTGTATGCAAAATCCATGTCGTGGTTCTGTCATTGTGACCCCGGTTCAGATAGCATACAGTGCTCAAGCCGAAATTCTGACGGACATTCTCAGGTCCGTTGGGTCCTGCTTGGACGGCGACGTCTTGACCTGTGTCGTTGACGTAGTCCCGGTACGTCCTGCGGGATATACGAGGATGTGAGTGTCCTCAGCTGACTGGTCGATTTGTACGCATGTACCATGTCGTGATTAGATTTCCTTTCGAGTCAAAATCCAACCCATTGATATAGGCATTGTCTGTAAAGTCGCATAAATGCATTTCTTCAGGATAGTGCCGAAGAAGAAGGCTTACTGTTGACACCCTATCCGACTAACGCGATCAGTTCCACCAAATTACTGAAGTACCTGGCCTGTGAGATTCGCACCTCCAGATACTTGCCGACCAGAGCCCACCCTTTTCCCGGCGTGTACGCATATAGCCAGTCGTCCCCCAACCCAGACCTGCCTATCCTCAATTCCATCAGAAAATCAACGTCGGATCCATCCCTCTTCGAGTTTGCAGACGACGGAACGGAAAGGAAACGCGGGTATGTGACCGATCCGAAGTATTCGGTCTTGTTCAAGGACTCCAGGCCGGGGAGATAATCCTATCGCATCTGAGTCAAGGTAGGTGTGCTAATGGAAGAGGAGCACGTGCATACCAAGGTATTCCCGAATAATTGCGGGGACCAGGTCACTTGGGTTGGGTTCGCGGCTGCTCCGGGCTTTGAGACGCGGTATTTCAACGGATTGTCGTGATGGTCGAAGCTGATGTGAATCGTGCCATCGCCTGGAGCTATACCCAAGGATATTCTGAAAGGTGGTGGATCAAAAAAGTTGTAGACTTCTGACTGAAATGGGAGCAGGACGTACATGTCGTGGCCGTCATCCTCCGTCTGGTTATAATCCGTGAACGTGAACGTCTCCCAATTTCCTGAAGGCGAACTATTCTCTACAGATCGTTTCTTGGACGTAAGCGCGCGTCGAGACATCGAAGGATGCCGCACGGATGCGTTGGCGGTGTCGGCGACCCAGAACACTGCGTACTGGTAATCTGAAAGTGAATTCATCAGAACCTGCATGCCAATATAACAGGGCGCTGAACAGACCATTGAATGTTACTAGAGCATCTTGCTGAAATGACTCTCCGTTCAGACGGTTCACGGTCTGCGGATCGGGGCCTAGGGTCGTTCTATCCAGAACACGAACTGCAGCCGAGGTCGTGTCGACCAGAGACAACGCCAGCATCAAGGTCAGCACGTTTGTCAGTAACCGCATACCTCAAACGCTGAAGGGTGGTGTAAGATGCAGCAGCAATGCTCATGACGCTGGCGGCTGTACTCGTCCTTCGACGCTGCATCGTCCAGCTGACTTGCGTCCGAGTTGTCCCCGCCCACTGACGGCCCGTACGGCTGCGTGATATACAGCATCATGGGCCACGATCCGAACGTACGATGAAGCAGCCTCACATGACTGTCGTAGAGAAGACGTCCCCTTTAAATTAGTGATGCATCGCGAGTGAGCCTCTGCCCAACGACGTTTGGTCACCTGCAGAGTCAGTTGACCATCAACTCTAAGTTTGCCTCTAGTGCGATGAACGGCCAACTTCGAATGGTGTGTCTTGGAAAAGAGAGTTTTGAGACTCGGTTTGAAATCGAAGGATATCCAGGAACGAAACGGTGTTGTGGAAGAGCCTTGAGCAAACGTGGGAAAATTCACATGCCCTTCACATATTGTAGCGACGTTTCAATGTCCTATACTCCTACAAATATTCCTTCGTAGTATTTTGTTCATTCAACATCAACCGAACTGGCTGAGAGTCGTCTCTTTGGCTTAAACAAGATGAACCCCAACCTCTCGCATAGTCTCTCGAACGCCCACGTACCCGCCTGCTCTGCCTCAACCGCATCCCAATCTTCAGGATATTCTATGTTCATCTCCTGCAACTCCCAATGCTTAGGCATCATGCCAAACACGTCAACGTTCTCCAGTAGCCACGATGCTTCTTCTGGGGGATTGCGCACCCACGCTTGCTCGTACTCGATGAAGAGCTTCTTCAGCGGTACGCCCGCCTCCCGCCGTTGAGTTACAGCTGTCTGCAGCAAATCCCAGCTTACGCATTTGATAGGTCCCTCTGAGATCCGACCTTCTGCTAACATGAGTGTCGTCAGCTGAGGAAGCACAAGCGCTGGAACAGCATGAGCCGCGGGAGGCAAAAACTCTGATTTGCAGTGCATAGTGAGATCTTGCAAGCTACTGCAAGAAGCCACACGGTCATTCGGGCAGAGAAACAGCACCCGTAGGTTGGGGAGCTCGTGGAAAAGGGTGCAAGTAAAACCGGAAACTTCGGAACGGGGCCACAGTCCGAGCGAGGTCAAAGACCAGGAAGGGGGTGGGGAAGTAGGCATTGCATGATGAGGTAAGGTGAGGAGCTCCAGGGCGGGTCGGTGATCACGGCCTGCGGGATATAATGTCAACGAGCGAAGCCGTGGAAGTGATATACGGTTCCAGACGTAGTGGATGAACCGGATGGAGATGTGGAAGACAAAGCGCTCGAGTACTGGCAGTGTGACAACACGCGTCTCGTCGTCTGGATGGTCAAACGAAAGAAGATCGAGAGTGAGATTCAAAAGACCCGGACAAGATGACAGGAAATCCAGGAGCTCCGACAACGATATTTCGGGATATCCGATCAACGCGAGGGATGTAAGACTCTGAAGACGGCAATCTGTCCATGAAAGTTGCACATGGCTTAGGTAGAGGTCCTCCAACTTTGTCATATCACCGTGAAAAGGCAAAGGAAGAGGGTCTGCGTCCACGTTGATGTTGATGTTGCCCCGGACTCGAAATCTGCGAAGAGCTGGCGCTGTGATATGTCCCAGGAAATCCAAAACCTGGTCCTGTATCTCTTCGTGCGTAGACGCAATCTCAAGCACGCGCCAGCGCGTTGCGTGAGGTTGAAGTCTCGATAAGAGGGATAAGTATAGCTCGCCGAGGCGTATAAGATCCGACTGGTCCGGCCCATCGGTGTATATGCTAATGGTGAGAGGGCAGGAAGCTGAACGTTCGAGAAATGCACACAAGCGGTCCGAGCGGACAGTGGCAGGGTTGGCATGTAGGATGACCCAAAGCGCTGGAGTTTGGACAGCGACAGCACGCCATTGCCGAGAGACATGTGAGACGTAAATGGGATGGCGCTGCGAGTCATGATCTATGACGGGGCGGCTATAGTAGCATTTCGCATGCGGGATAAGGAATATCTTGCGCAGAAGCTCGACGGGAAGTCTCGACATGTAGCACGGCTGGTTCGAGAAATCCTCTTTCATAGTGACACTGGTATAACTCATAGTCATGTGAAGCGCAATGGTTGCGGGATCGAGCTATACTCACCAGACAGAGGGTCAGAGTCTTGAGAACACTGGCCGTTGTTACGATACGTGTCAACAATGGAGTATGCTGCAAGCTCAACGTCAACATGAAGGAATTCGTGATTAGATGAAGACAGACCGATTGGCAACCCAGTGCCTTATGTCCGTCAAGTGCGGTATACGTACCGGCACTACCTACAGAAACTATGAATAATGACAAGCTGGCAGTCGACAAAGCAGAGCGGTCGTGCCAGCAGCCCTTTCTGTCAAATCTCGGCGCGGCGCGGGCCGGCTGATGTGCATCGAGTCCTTCTAATACGCAAGTCCTCTTTTGAACAGAACGACCAGCTTCTATCAAGGTCTGTGAAGGAGACTACGCAATCATCTCTGGACTCCGGCTGCATCCCCAGAAACTTGAAGCGCTGGCATAAGGTGAGCCTGACCCTGGAGTCTATTTTGCTTCGACCTGTCGTCGCCTCGGTATGAATTCGAGAACTAGGTATACGAGATGACGGATTTCGAGGCACCAGCGCCGCAGCAAGAATCGAAAAAATGTCCCGTAGACAGCCTACCTGTCGAGCTCCTGGCCAACACCTTCCTCACTCTAAAGGCGATGCACTCCCGCGTGCATCACGACCGCGTCCACCCTACCCCATACCAAATCACCCTCTCTCACGTTTCCCGACGTTGGCGGGCTGTTGCCATCCAGATCCCGGAGCTCTGGACCTTCCTTTATATCGCACACAACCACAGGCGCCTCGAGCGCCTCGACGCCTTCCTCACACGTTCCGCGAACCAGCCACTCGATATCGTCATCCGCTGGTGCCCGTTCGGGTCTCCCGCAGACCTGATCAACCCTCCCAGGCCGAGGGTCACGAATGCTAAACGCGAAGCGGAGCTCTGGCAAGCGTTTTTTGCGAAGCTCGTCCCGCATGTCCAGAGATGGGCCATATTCGACTTCGGGTCGGACGCCTGGAGGCACATGCACACCGCGCTTACGGCACTGGAGTCAACCTCTGCACCGCGCCTGCGGTCGTTCTCTCTCCGCTACTACAATGTCATGGACCCGGTCTCGAATACCGACCCCGCCTGGCCGGCGAATAGCGCCTGCGCGCCCTTCAGCAATGGACCACTGGAGCTGCAGGAACTTACTGTGCGCGCGGTGCGCTTGGATTGGCCCCGGTGCATGTTTGCTGGCCTCAGGTCGCTGACATTGGGCAGGAACTCGTGGGGTGTAAGATGCCCTGCCGACGAGGCGCTGCGCATTCTCGAGCGGAGCCCCCATCTGGAGTCGCTGAGACTAGAGGATGCAGTGCACCTTGAAGACCCCGTAGCGCCCTTGGAATTGCACGGGTTGAAGGAACTCTGTGTCGTCCAGCGCAATTGGGACGAGACTGAATGGCTTCCTGACCGCATAATCGCACCGAATCTCAACGCGTTGACGCTCTTGCCGGTCGCGTCTCAAAGACCAAGTCCTGTGAATGCCCTGACAAGAGTGCGTGCAACGACAGGCACGTCGCTACTTGGGCCACTGCGCGCGTTTCGTTTTGTACCCTTTCGCGATGAACTCCGACTGGATCAGCGACGCGCCTTTTATGAAGAGCTGCGCAACATCCGCGTCCTCATCTTGGATACCTACACGCACACCTGGTCCGAGAACTTGGAGCTCATGCTCGATCTGATCGGCTCCCCAACCGCTGTGCAACACTACCTTCCGAACCTGACCACCCTAGTCTTCGCCATCATGGATTGGTCTCTTGTGGGCCTGCTTGTAAAATCACGGAGCAACACAGGCACGCCACTGAAGAAGATAATATGTAGCACCACATGCGTGGACTCGGATCAGATGTACCCGTTCGTGCGGGATTTGGAGGCATTTGGGACGGTGGAATGGCCCAGCGTCGAAAGTCCATGGGACTGCACTCTGGCTGACTGGTTGGCATTCGACGCGGCGGTGCCCGGGACTGGGGAATTCGAGGACTCATGCGCACGAGTCAAATGCCATTTGCTTTAGAAAAGTTCAATTGGGTTACGGGCACCGCGTATGTTTGTTCAGAACCTAAGGCCTAAATGGTCTATGGATATCTAGATTTGAACCACAGTATATATCGATCCGTGCGGTACCTACAATAGACAGCCGAGTAGGTCGGGACAAGACAACCGCTGGACGTGACGATAATGAAGCGAGGGGTGTTGTTACATGGTAAATTGCGCTGAATGAAAGACTCCGAGCCGAGAAGAAAGGGGGATAGGGATAGGGAAGCAAATCAAATGGCGTCGTTCTCGACCAGACGACCACAGATGATATACTTGTTGGAGAAGTGCTCGTGCCAGCCCTTCATGTTGTCGCTAAACGAGAACGTCAGACTCGAATACGATGGTGTTCCGACGGTCATATCAGACGTACATCTCTTCCTGAGTGAGGTCAGTCAGCTTGTCCAGGGGTTGGTCAATGGGAGTCAACATTTCTGCCACCGGGAGATAATTAGCTGTCCACGCATGCGCAAACGCTCTGCTACATACCGACGTCGAAGGACTGCTTCGCCATGCCACGAGAGGCGTCACGTCCCGCAAAGTTGCCATACATCCCATCTATCCCATCCCAATTAATACATGGACCGCTTAAGCATGGGTTCAAATACGCGACGCACCAGGACCGTAGAAGTTCCTCCCCGCCGTGACGTCAAATACTGTGCCTTGTATGGCAAGCAGAATCCGGCCTCCGCCGTCAGGGTTTTTCCCATCGTACTTCTCGAGTGTCTTTGGAGTGTACTTCGTGAACACTAGGACTGGAGGATGGGCCCTAGGCATCCACGAGTATCCCTTCTTGAACTCCGTTGGCGCGTCATCCACGGGGGGCGGCGAGCCACGCGGGAAGAGGATGCGCTGGACAGTGTAGAGAAGGTAGAGGAGAAGGGCGGTATTGACAGGTGTTGAGAGCGAGAGTGTCGGCATCGTGGTTGCGGTGAAGGAGGTGGGTCGAGCACGACGGGCGCGGCGTCGAGCTACGCCGCTGCCACCACGAGCGCTTGTGCGGGGGGGCGTCGCGTCAGCAGCATATGCGCATGCCCCTAACCCTAACGTACCCCTTCGCCGATGCCGTCGTACGATGTACTGTGTTGTATCGTCAACGTCGCCTTCCGTCAAATATGTAGATGGAGAACTGCCACATACATCTACAATGATGGAATGTTAAAACAATGGTATTTACAATCTTAAATTATCCTGGAGGGCGGGGTCAAAGCTCAGCAATCAAAATCTACAGTATTTTAAAAGACGAAACGACATTTGAGCCTCGCGCACGTATCATTGAATGTTGCAGTCCCCGGTTTAGCTTCGTCCAGCGCAAGCCAATCTGTCAGATTACTTTCTCCGAGTGCCTCTTGGGTAAAACCAAATGCCTCCAAATTCTGTGGGAACCATCGAACGTGTTCCCCGTCCTCCGCTAATGCGCCAACATCGCAGACGATCTTCTTCAACGGCACGCCTGCATCCCGTCGCGCCAGGACAAGTTCGCGCATCAGAGGCCAATTTGGGAGCATTGTGACTATGGTAGTCAGGTTTGGCAAGTAAGGGGTCGCCTCAGTGGGTTTCATCAGGTCGTGCATGAGGCTGACACTGTCACTCAACAGGGAGTTCGGCGAGTAGTTGAGGACCAGGACGCGGATATTTTGCAGCTCTCGATACATCGTCTGGCGTTGCTCCAAATCGCATTCGGCATCCAACGGCACCGTACGTAGTGCGTGCAATGGCTCGAGGATCGACTTGCCCGTCGTCGAATGCTTGCGTGTGAACACGTCCATGATATCTGGCGTCAAACCCCAGGTATGCCAAAGTGTCAAGGAGTGCAAGTTCGGCATCGAGACCTCCTGGAACGCCCATGTGGCTGAGCCCAGTTCGGGCACGGTGATGTTGAGATCGTCCAGTGCGCCTAACTCCGGAGGCGTGTCGAAGATGTCCGCGCTATACCAGGCATCCGAAAAGACATCCAATATTCTCCAGCGTGCAATATGCGGAACAAGCTTCGCAAAAAATGTGTCGAGCTCGAGTCCGGCGTCCATAGCCACTGGGTGATGCTCGGGGCTTATGGATTCCTCGTACCGCTTTTCCATTGGATACCAGTGTATGACGATATGGAGAGGAGCGCTAGCTGAGCGCGTGAGGAAGGTATCGAGGTACTCGATATTGTGAGATAGGTGGGACATATAGAGGAATGTCCATAGCCTTCGGGTGTTGACGGCGATGGTCCGCCACCGGCGGGAGACATGGGAGAGGGTGATCGAGTACGGAGTGGTATACGCGCAATGAGAGCGATCTTGGCATACTATGGAACTATGTATGGCTTTCAAGGTGAGAAAGATGTCGGACAAGAGCTCGATGGGCAGGGAATCTATATGAATTTGTTCGTCGTATGAGGTCGACATGGTCCTCTGGGTCAGTGTCACAGGATTAGCACGCAAATATTTATGACATCGATGGAATAAGTTGCACTCACCTCGGATCGTCCAGTACGGGTCAGGCGATCCACGAACCAGTCGAATTTCTTTCTCATGGCCATTCCTGTCGGATGTTGAAATATATGACTCCGACAAGCGCTCGCTGATTTCGTCCCGACTCGGAGCTCCCCGTCCAATGACAACACTGACGCTCTAGCTTACCTCAATCCACAGACTGATATACGTAGAGAGGAGCTCTGTGAGTCTCAACACGAAATGAATCCATCTCCAGGGAAATCGAGGTCCGTTTCGACCATCTGTCTCGCCCTCAATTGAAACTGCTCCGAGTCATTCTGCAGAGGGAGGTTAACATAGGTGAGAAGGATGCGCAGGGATTTTGATATCATGGAGGGTAAGCCTTCTGATAACACGAATCATTGACATGGCATGGTACAGTATGCTTGAAAATCTACCAATTCTTGCTGCTCTGATGAAGTCCGTGAAGTATGAATCATACACTAACGGGAAGTCTGCTAATTGTAAGCACGGCAGTTGAGTCGTGTGCATGCATCATGGAATTCGGCAGTCCCGGGGACCGCTGCGTCAAGTTCCAGCCAATCTTCTAGAGCGGTATTCGAGAGGTCCTGGTCAAGGAGCAGACATGTCTCCAAGTCCTGCGCGAACCACTGTGCCTCCTCCAAAGTCTCGCGCGCGTCGGTGGCGGAAACGATCTTGCTCAATGGTGCACCGGCGTTTCGCCGTGCCTCGACGACGTCGCACATTGCATCCCAGTCTACCACTGCAATGACGAGGGTCGTCAGATTTGGCAGGTGGAGCACAGCACCAGTAGAGGCTGTTAAATCGTGCAGAAGGGTGAGACTGCCAAGGCCCTGGTCATTCTTGTCCACATCGTAGATGAGGACACGGAGGTTGCGCAATTCTTCATACATGGCATGGCGTCGCTCCAAGTCACATTCGGCATGGAAGTGCACCATGCGGAATGCGCATAGCGGTCGGAGAATCGACGCACCCGTCGTCGGGTGTGCGCCGGTCAACGCGTCCATGATCTCGACAGTCAAGGAATTGTAATGCCATAGCGTCAAAGTGCGCAGGTTCGGTGCGATAAGGTACTGTGGTATCCAATCTGCCGAGTCCCAGGTCACCACGGCGATGCCAAGGTTGTCGAGCGCTGGCAGTTCCACGGCATGGGCTGTACCGTGACTGGCCAGGGGTACGAGGTCCTCAATGCGTAATGATACCAGCGCTGAACACTGTGCGAGGATGCGGAGCGCGTCGTCTGAGGAGATGCCTGAGCGCCGCTGGCTAAAGTTATTGCTCAAAGTCAACACCCTGAGGCCGGCGAACGGGCACCACTGTGGATCCAGGGGTATTCCGCGCATGGAGAGCTCGTGCAGTTGTAATAATGCACCGTTCAAGGGTGCGGCGCGTCCACTGGTGGGTGCTGCCCAGGCGGGGTTGGTGTTTAGTACCCGGAACATGCGGTCATAGTAACGGAGACCAAACGCCCGGAGACGTGGCGCAGTCGCTCCCTGCAGCACGACGAGCGCCGCCCGTATGATTTGCCAAACGTCCGACGAGAAGTCAAATGCGCCCCAGCGCGCGACGTGTGCGACAAGCTTTGCAAGAAGAGGTCCGAAGGCGATGCGAGGCCCGGGCCTCGCGGTCATGTTTGTGCTCTGAGGACCGCTGCTTCCGTTGTTAGGCCTCGACTGGAGACAGCGGATAATGATGTCAAGAGGTCTACTGGCAGAGCGAGTGAGAAACGCATCGACGCGCTCGAGATGCCTGTGCGTGTACGAGACATTTATGAATGTCCACAGATCTGGTGTGTTCAGCGTGATTGTCCGCCAGCGGCTTCCAACGTGGGAGAGTGTGATTTGGTAGGGAGTGGTGGAGATACATTCGCTGGCACGTTCATGGCGTGTGAGAGAATGCATGGCTTTCAGAATGAGGAAGATGTGGGAAAGGAGTTCGACGGGAAGGCCATCAATAGGACATGGATTGCTTGGCGAGAGCGGTACTGGTATTGATATCGATTGATCCATACTTCTGTACTCTTCAGTTCTCGATATTAGCTCAAAGCAAAGAGAACGTTATTCTACTTATACGAAGCCACTCACCGAGCGTTTGCATATCCGCAGGAATCGAAGGGCAGCATGCCGGCAGACTCTGGAGTGACCCCATCAATTGAGTTTACTCAGCTGGCGAGGAGGACGCGTACAGGTCGGCGCTTCAAAAATATTGCGCCAGCGCTCGCTGAGTTGTAAGCGCTTGCTGTCCTTTGGCGCCGTACTTCACATACTAGCGGGTTCTGATCCCCACTGACACGCCTTTGTTATTCACACGTTTCGACGATTGTATTCGCAAGCAGAAAGCACATATCGTGTCGCTCTATGTCTGACGGACGTTGACAACGACCTTGAAACTTCATCGATCTCAAGTTCTACTTGATGTACACGCGTCACGACAACGAACATCTCCCCATTTCCACAAGACACTATTGCTGAATATATAGCATGTAAGCGGTATTCGCGTGCAACAATGTTGCATTCTCTGACGATTCATCTGCTCAGCGTCGTAATGGAGGATCCCCCGAGTTCCTGGAGGTCGCCATGCTACATCGCTAAGTTACCCATTGAACTATTGTCCAAGATCTTCCTTCTCCCAAATGCAGAGTGTCACGACGAGCGCGGCGTCATCAAGTACGCCTCCCAGCGACATCCGATGCGCATCTCGCACGTCTGTCAGCACTGGCGCGCTGTCGCTCTCCATACTCCTGCTCTCTGGGCAATCCTGTACGTCAATCCCGTGAAGGTTCATCCAGACCGCCTGAACGCTTTCCTTGAGCGCTCGGCATACAGCCCTTTGACTATCAGCATCTATCACCGTGGCTTGCGAGATCTAGGACTGACACCTCTTGGCGAGCTATACATATCCCTTCTATCGAAGCTCGAACCCCACGCACCACGCTGGCTCACGCTGGACATCGCAACGCAAAACGAACGAATCCGAGACGTGGTGATGAGATATTTGCAGCACATAGCAGCACCTGCACTCCGCAGATTCCGATTCTGGAACAACATTTTAGACCTGGGCGACCCAAGGGGCCCGCCTTACTCGGAGCCAGATCCCCCGCTCTTGCCTTTTCACGGGGCGCTATCTCAGCTGCGCAACCTACATCTCGATGGCGTAGATACCCAATGGCTACACTGCCGCCTCCAGAACCTCACATCGCTCACCCTAACCGGCTACCCCGAAATCACCCTCCCCCAGCTGCTCTTCTTGCTCTCCTCCAACCCACGCCTCGCAGCACTCACCATCCACGCCTATAAACTTTCACCATCTGCCCCCACAGCAGAACACGTAACGCTCCCGCAGCTCGAGTACCTCCTGCTCCACATCTCCGACCAGGACCTCCGCATCATCTGGGACCACCTCTACCTCCCCCGCCTTTCCTCTCTCTCCATCCACCCCGGCGGGCCCGACCACAGTGCCTCCCTCCAGCTGCTCACCCACCCAAACCCGCACGCGCCCGCACACACCCTCACCTTCCTCGCGCTCTGGCCGCGCGCCGAGTCCCTCGGATTCACACGCGCGCTCTACGCAGAGCTCCCCCTCCTCCGCACGCTCCTCCTCTGCCCGAACGACCGCCGCGCGGCCGCCACCTGCGTCCGCGATCTCGCGAACCCGATCCTACGCGCATCGGCAGCCACATCCGCACCGCCGAGCCTCGTGCTGCCCCGCCTGACGACGCTCCTGCTCATGCTGCGGCACAGCTCGGACATCGAGAGCCACACCGCCGAGGTCGACTGGGCGCTCCTGCAGCACGTCGCGGCGGCGCGCGCTGCCGCGGGCGTGCCGCTGCGCAGGGTCTTCCTCGAGTACGAGCATGCGTGGGCGTCGGGTCCGCCAGGCAGCCCGAATACCGACTCGGACATCGGGGTAGACTCGGGGGCGGAGGCAAACCTGTATATGGACAAGGTGGCAGAGGAGGAGGCAGAGGCGAGAATGGACTCGGGAACGGCGTGTGCGTGGCTGCTCGCGCATCTCGACGCGTTCGGCATGATGCCCAGACTCTGGAGTCCGTATCTGCTGAGGCGGGAGTACGCGGAGGACTGTTTCGCGCTAGAGGCGGCGCCCGCGGCTGAGGAGGTAAGGGTATGCGGGAGGCTGGGGTTTACGTTGTTCGAGAAGCCCGCCATTGGAAGGAGGATGAGGGCGGAGGCTTAGGCTGGGGGGGGCATCGTGAAGTGCGCACGGGCTCGATGGGGTGTTTTCAGCGAGACGGGCCTGCTGCAGCACCTTGTATACTGCTGCGAGTAAATTCTCGAGCATAGGGTATCCCCCCTAGCGAGCTGCAGCTGGGTGCTATCATCCGTCAACTGTCGCGCCCCGAGAGCCGTACCACTGCAAGCGCACCATGGGTAGGAAGGAGGCCGTGTCATCCTCACCTTTAATCGCAGTGGATGTGCCCCTCGCCGCTCTAGCCTTCCGCCAGCCAGACGCGCACCGAGCGAGAGCCTCCTCTATTCTCATCCCAACTGCGTGACCATCACGGCACCCTCAGGTCTCCATACTCCGGCCCTCCACGGCACGCGCCGCAGACTTCAGCCTCTCCGCGGCCCGCGCGCGTGCGCCGAACTTGCCGCATATATCGACCCGGTGCTTTGCCATGTCCTGCCCGCGACGTCGACTCGAAGTACTCCGAGTCTACCACCCCCCAGGCCCGTCCGCTCACCACTCGGACGCACGACGGAGAAAGCCACTCTCACCACCTGGCGGCATGGCATCAGCTCAATCATCCATTCCATTCTTCCCATACCATCCATTGGATTCTCTCCATCTGCATCGTGGATCCTGGATTTTCCTGATCTCCGGCTGCAGTCTCCACGCATCGCAGTCTCCGGTCGGCCCCTCCACCCGACTCGGACTCAAGCGCCTCTTCCAAGCTCTCGTGGCATGTGGAGAAGGCGCTGGATATATCCACCCGGTGCTTTTTCCTGCCCGTACCCGCGTGGAAGGGTGAGTACCAGTGGAGAGGTCGAAGTGGGTTGGGCTGGCTCGGCTCGGCAGCTCCCTCCGTCTCCCCTGCTATCACGCAGTACTCGAGTACTCCGCTGCAGCAAAGTGCCCGACGGACGCTTCCAGTGCAGCTGCACGCATACATGCGCCCCGATTCATTCATCTCGTCTCGAGCCCGAAAGACCACAGCGATAAGTAGCATTCACAAATGACCACTGGCACCGCGCGCCGCTTCCAATTCCATCACGATCACGATCATTTCCACCCGTCAAACTCAAACCCAAACTCCAGCCGCGGCGCAACGTTAACGCCCCTGATATCCTGGTATCGATATCGACAGTAATACAGTAGCCCATAACGACGTGGTGGGTACCCCAGTTTCCAAAGTTAGATCCAGGCACTGTTTGTACCGTGTATTTTATCTGTCGTGATTCAAATGCAAATGCAAATGTGTAACCTTATCTTTATCCTCGCTCTAATATGTAACGTATGCAGCTGGAACTGAGAGGAGCTTGGAAGCAAATAAGTATCGGTGATGGATGGGTGTATGTTATGGTCTCGATGTCGTCGTCGTTGGTGCTGCATGATATGCGTAAACTACCGTACTATAAAAACTAATGCTAATACCAATGCGTATGTTATAAGTAGTCGTGGATGTGGATGTGGATGTATGCGTCGAAAGCAAGGGAAAACGAAAACAAGAAAGAAAACGAAAGAAAAAGAAAAAGCATGCCAAACAAAAAACGCACAAAAGTTCTCCGAATCCCTTATCCGTATCCTGGCCATTTTGATACATAACACCAATACCTCTCCATACCCCATCGCAGACCATCACCCGCTCTACCCCCACCCGCACGTACTACCCGCACTCGCACGACCCCATCTTGACTGACTCACGCCATCATCATCTTCTGATCGCTCATCGACGAGGTCGTCATGGATCTGACACCCAGACACCATCAGCATCATGCCTCCTATCCCAAAAAGACGCAGAGAGAAGGATGTCAACAGTTGAAGCAAAAACTCACTTCGTCTCGAACCGCGGCCTCATCCCCGCACCCCCGCCATTCGACCCGTCCTCTCCCCCAACCCCGCGCCCAGGATGGCCCATCATGCCCTCAAATGCGCCGCGGAACCCGTCCAGTTCGCGGTCCCACCGCGGGCCAATCTGCCATGCGCAGCGTCCGAGTCAGCCCGCCGAATAGACATGGGAAGCAAGAGGCCAGAGGATATTTGTATGTGAAGAGGAGCACGCACCTCGTGCCCATGGTCCAGCTTGAACGCGTTCGCTTCGCGAATAAAATGCTCCAGGGCCTGTACACGCAACAGCGACTGCTCGGGCTCGTTCGACCCCCGTGCGCGCGCGAGATACGACGCGACGAGCGTCGCCGCGCCGCCCAGTATCGAAATCGCCACCGATGTCTGTCTAGCGGTCAGCGGGGGGTACAGCATACGGCAAACGGAGAACAAGAGAACACTACGTACAGATTTGCCCGTCAGCGCCGCGCCGAGCCCCGTCGTGAGCGCACCCAAGAGGACCTGCATCCCAATGGCGATATTGAGCGCATAGCCCGTCATCCGCGCTAGCAAAAACAACACAACACTCAACGCTCCGCACACACACTCACACAAAGACAAAACAAAACGCACCTGTAAACGCCGCGCGCGCACGCTCCTTCTCCGCCGCATCGAGCGTCGGCTGCAGCCGATCCCCAACCGACAGCTGCGGTTTCTGCACGCGCACCCAAAGCCGATGAGCACCAGCACCAGCACCTTCACGGCCCCGCCCCCGACGTGGGCAGCCAAAGCAGAAACGCACCGATCTGACAGGCACATTCGCATAGTCCGGGTCCGCAACCATCCCCGGCGGCAGCCTACCGCCCCCACCCCCACCCCCTGGCCCACCGCTCCCCGGCGCATGCACGTACCCACCGTTCTCCGACGCAAGCGAGCGCGGGCGCAGCGAGTACGCCCCGTTCCCGCCGTTCCCGCCGTTCACGCTCATGCTCATCCCGTTCGACCCGCCCGTGTGCGCGGACGCGAGCGCGGGCCGCACGGGCCCGCCGCGCGGCGCGTGGCCGAAGCTGATCCCGCTCGGCGTGCGCCCGAGCGCGAGCCCGTCTGCGCTCGTGCCGCGGCTCTGCGGCTGCGTCTGCGGCTGCGCCTGGCCCTGCTGTCCCGTGGCGGAGTACGCGTCGGGGTCGGGTGCGCCCGCGCCCGCGGGGCTCGAGGAGCGCGGGCGCGCGCGTTGTGCGAAGGAGGGGAAGGGCTGGCCCTGCGCGGAGGGGAGCGAGGTCGTGCGGGCTGTGGGCGGGCGCGATGCGGAGCTCGGGAGCGGTGGGGGCGGCAGGTCGCGCTCACGATCGCGCGTGAAGGTGGAGGCGGCGGGGAGTGGGCTGAGCTGGTCACGGGAGCTGGATTGGTGTCGGAGGTCGAGCGGTGGGGGCAGGGTGGGAGCCGGCACGGTGAGTGCCTCGGGATTGGGCTCAGAGTTGGGACTGGGTATGGTGGATGTCGACGCGACGGGAGCGGGCTCTGCGACGGGCATTGTCAGCTGGGGCGAGTCTGGTTGGCTGCTGTGGGCGGGAGAGGGCGCGGAATGTTGGGTGGGGAGGGTGTCGGCCATCGCGTGGCGTGTGCGAGGACGTCACGGGGTGTGTGTGTGGAGAGAGGGCGGAGGGAGCGTGTGGAGGAGCGGCGGGGGCGAGGAGGCATTGGAGTAGATATAGGATGCGCAGCGGGCGTATTCACTTGAATTTACCCTGGCTGGGTCTTCGATGGCAGCTTCCCTGCCAGAACCATCCACGCGCCGCCTTGCCGGATTGCCTCCGCTCTCTTTTCTATTCGTCTCCCGCGGGCGATTCGGATAGAGGGAGGCGCTTGCTGCCCCATCACTAGTCACTCCCCGTCCGATAACCTCGACACCGCAACGGAGCAGTGGCGTACGACGATCTAGCACGAATGAAAATGAAGAGTGCATCAACGTCGACGTCTGCAGCTGCCCGCGTCGCAAGCCCTGCGCCGGCACGCACCGGTCTCGTCAATTTTCCACTCCGCGGCGCCAATCCCACCTTTTCAGCCAACCCACTGCCCGTTCCCTCCCATGCGTCCCTGGATCACCTATCTGCCACGACCATCACTGCACCAGCGCGACAGACAGCGTTCCCTGCAGCACCCCGGGGATAATTGATGTGCATTCCCGAGATCCCAATAAATGGCACGCAGATCTCAGGCTCGGGCGATGCATGCCCAGTTGTCCAACGGAGCCGAGAAGCAGCAGACAGCTGGCATGATGACAGGAACCTTGCATTTCATCCTTTACTTTTGGTATCCACGCGATCCCACTTGGAGCGTGCAGCCTTGGCCCGGCCGTAAGTGACACTAAGCGGCGACGTCGTTGGCACTTGCTAGTGCGACGCGGCACGTCGACGTCTCGGGTCTTGCTCTCCCGGCCCCAGCGCAACTGATGGCCTTTGCGCGGTGTTTGCGTCGGGCAGAGTGGCGGCCTCGCCCTGCCTGGGCGGACCCACGGTGCCTGTGCTCGTCCACCCGTGCATGTGCATACCCGCAACGGGAACCACGCGCCGACGCGCGGTGTGCGGCTACTGCCCCCGAGCCGCCCGCATGTGGCTTCTGGCATTTCAGCTACTCTCTTTGGACGGAGGCGACTAGAAGACGCCGGACCCCCCGCTCGGGAGAAGGCACGGCTTCTGCGGCGCGCTTCTCGAGCCGCCGCACCCTTCTTGCGTCCTATTTTCACAGCGCCTAATGCGTATCATCATGTAGCCATGTAAGTACAGTCACGGTGCGCGCAGTTTTTGGAAGACGAGAATAGCGGGGCGGTGGGCCATGTGCTCATGGATCACGATTAGCGGCTGGGTGCGTTCATTTGGGAACAGCGTTGTGAGGTTTTTCGATGCTTGCTATGTTATGCTTTCATAGCAATTTCGCCGGGATAGGCAGGTCGTAGGCGCGCGCCTTGTATCTCGGGGATACAGCTGATTGCCTCGAGCACGCAAGATTCATGTCAGTTGTATCCACTGACTTGATCCCACCGCGTGTGTCTCCCACATCCGTGAGTAAATTCTGACTCGAGACCGATATGTAACCAGGATGCACACAGGCGCCCGAAATACGACTGGGATTTTCTTATTTTAACTACTATAAGTCTTCAACCAAGGTAACGCAGTGGATTTATATTGTGACCTGTCTTCTCTTTCCCTTCCACCCCTGCGCATTTGACCGCCGAAATATTTACCCTCAGGCTCAGCTCCTCAACACCAAATTCCCGCAGGCCCGCATCCTGCAACCCACCTCCGCATCTGACACCTCGATTCCCAAAGCTGACCACCGAAACCCATATAGTACACAAATACACGGACCAAAAAACTACTCAGCCCCAAGACGACTTTCACCTCCCCGAAGACAAACTACTACACCTTCCCTTTTTTCCTCCATCCCGTCCCCCCACCTATCCCGCAGCCCACTCACAGCCCAACCCCCTCAAGCCATGCCTCCAGCGCCTCACTCACCTCGCCCGCGCACTCGAGCAGCACCCAATGCCCCGCATCGAACTCGTGCACTGTCACCTGTCCCCGCTGCTTGCCCTCGGCACTGGTGTGTTGCGCGAACGCGTCCGCACCAAGCGCAGGCACGCAGATGTAGTCTTTTGTGCAGGCGCCGAAGAAGATGGGCGTCGCGCGCGGGAGCGTGTATGCGCTTTGCGGGATCGCTGAGATGCATGCATGCGTGTGCGCGCGGAAGGAAGGAAGGAGGCGCAGAAGTTATCGGTAAGAGGTGGTCAGATGGCGAAGAGGAACAACGACAAAAGGGACGCGCCCACCTTTCTCCGCCTCGGCGTTCAGCCCGAGCACCATCGCGCGGTAGTACCCCAGCGGGGCAGCCATTCCACCTTCGAGAAGGATGCTTTTGTAGTACTCGCGCTCCTGCCGCCAGCCATCAGCTCACACGCGCTTTCCTGTCTCTCTGGGGATGCGCGACTTACCTCGGCAGAGACGTACGCGGGCAGCGGACACGTCTTGTTGCCCTCGATCCACGCCTTCGCGGCGCCGGACGGGCAGAAGTGCTCGAGCCAGAGCTCGGGCGAGTTGGGGAACACGAGGCTGAGGAAAGAGTCCATCTAGCACCGATGCCGCCGCGTGCGTCAGCTTACTGCAAATGTCATCCACGACCAAAAGCCACCGCGAACCACACGAAAAAAAAGAAAAGCAAAAACAAAAACAAACAGTCCTCTCCAAGTCCCAAGTTCAAATGACAGATACATAGAAAGGGACGCACATTCCTCTCGACCACCCCCGCCGTCCTCTCCTCCGCAAAAAACGTCCAGTACCCGAACAGCTCGCGCCCGTACGCGCTCGTCAGCGTCGCCGCCTGCGCCGCGGCGTCGAAGGGCACCGGGTCCGGCGGGTAGTACCCCAGGCTGAAGAACGCGGCTGCGGCGAAGCGCGCGGGGTGCAGGTCGAGCAGGCGCGATGCGACGAGGCTGCCCCTGTGTGCCGCAGTGCAGTGTGCAGTGTCAGTTCCTATCCCCATGGCTATCCTCTGCCGGGGTGATGCACAAAGAAACCCCCGAGGGGAGAGATTCGAGGTGCAAGGAGGGGGCTCACCAGTCATGCCCAACAACGACCGCCCTCTCCACGCCCTCTTTATCCATAAGCTCGACCACGTCCCGCGCGAGCGCACACACGACGTACGCAGCGGCGTCCACCGGCGTTGCCGTCGCGCCGTACCCGAGCATGTCCGGGACGAGCAGGCCGTAGCCGAGCGCAGCGAAGTGCGCTATCTGGGCGGTCCAGATGCGTGATGTCGAGATGAAGCCGTGCAGCAAAATCAGGGTGGGTTTAGGAGGAGAAGAGGGGGAGGGGGAGAGGAAGTGGTAGGTGTAGGTGTACCCCCGGGTGGTGGTGTGTGTGTGGAGGGCTGGCGTGCGGGAGGGGGTGGGAGTAGACATGGTGAAGGCGGGGTAGGATGGGGTACAGGTGGGTTGCGAGTGCTTTTATTGGGAGTGCGTGGAGCGGATTCGCCAGCTCTGGGTCGAGACTACGGTATGCTGCGGCTGTCGGGCTTGGCATACGCACTCGCACTCACGCATCGTCTCTGCGAGGGCTGATATTGAGCGATGACGCGCAGACGCAGGCCGCAGGCCGCGGTCACGGTGCCCGATCTGCTGCGATCGACTGAAGCTGGCAACTTCGAGTCGGCGCGGCGGCGCATAATTATAGACGGGGGTTTCTTCTGGTCGGAAAGCGTACGGAACGCAATTAGGAATAGTTGTGTACATGGTGTACATCGTGTGTAGTCTCGTCCAAGGCGCACTTACCAACCGAGAAGCGTCTCGGCTCAATTGATGAGATCACTGTACTGTAGGCCCTGCGTTGCAATTGCGAGTCTGATCGAAATGGTCCTCTGAGAAATTAGATCGCTTGTCATATGAAGGAGCTCATCCTCATCTCAATCGTGGCTCGTCGACTTCGTTGATTAGCACTGCGACAATTCCATGGTGCATGAGGCGAAGAAGGCATTCATTCATATGCATTCGGTGCTTCCGCTCGATCGATGCGATTCATGTCCGACGGGTCACCCTTCCTGACCTTCTGCCCGACCACGGGGAGGGCAAAGCGGCACCTGCAGGCTGGTCAGCGTCATCGATCCTCTGTGATATCCTTGAAAGGGCTTACCACGTCTGGAGAATGAAGAGTGGAAGGCGCTCCGAGGCGGAAGCAGAGCGCTGCAACCTGTGGCGATCCCGTTTCCAACAGTGAGTATATCGAACTTCATCGTCTGGAAATCTTTGCGGAATGCCGATTGAAGTGGCGTAGTTCTGCATCAGGCAGGCCGATGAAGGTCTGTGGCAAAGAGTTCGCGGAACATTCTGCTGTGCATTCGAGGATCGTCAGACGTCATTGATTTTCTGCGATGGTGCAGAGGTCACAATCATTCTGTGAACGTGCATGCAATCGCGCGTTGAGCGCTCCGAGACGGACGGCAAGGCGCTGTAGCCTCCAGTAAGTATGTTCCTGTTCAGAGGGCGGTATAAATATCGACACCTCATCACCTAGAAAATTTCGCGGAAGTCCGAATACGTGAAAGCACGGAGCCTGAATGAAGAGCGCATGAAGTCGCCTGCTGTCAATCCAAGTGATAGATGACAATGAATATGAGATGACCCGATATCGCGCCGCGAGTGCTAGAGCAGATGTACATGTACATGTGGCGGTTCGTGTTTAGCCGCTTGTCGTTAGGCTGGGGAAGAAGAGCGGGTCAATACACTTGGATGATAAGAACATACCGGTACGATGACATGCCACACGAATTCTCTCATTAATACGGTAGAAAGAAAAGAGAAATGGGCGTTGTATAAGCGAGGAGAGTCGACTTGAAGGTTGTTCAACAAGTCGACGTCAAACGAATGACTCGGCTGTCCGCTGATGGGATATCGCTTACGTACAAAGAAACACTATAGTTCTCTGCGCCACACGGTCTTAGCGCGACTAATGACCGCCCTTCCACCACACTGACACCTCGTCCTTATTTCTGCTTCGCTTTCAACACCCTTTTGTCAACAAATCCTCCAAATTCTATCAACCACGGCGCCAACTAAGCAACCCACCACGATGAAGAACAGGAACAAAACCACAAAGTTTCCTGTTGTGCGTCTCTGATTTCCTTTCTACATTCAAGTCTATGCGCCTCTGACACGTCCATCGTCTCTCGGACATGCTTTCATATGGATGACAGGCGAGGATAAAGAAGATCATGCAGAAGGACGAGGAGGTCGGCAAAGTCGCGCAAGCGACGCCCATCGTCATCTGTGCGTTCGCCCGCCCGCGTCTTTCCCCAGCGCCATTCTCACTGACACCTCACATCCATTGCTAGCCAAGGCCCTCGAGCTCTTCCTGCAGATGATCATCGAAGAGTCGAGTAAAGTCACCGTGTCGCGCGGCAGCAAGAAAGTCGAAGCTTACCACCTGTACGTCTCTTCGCCTAACCTCGCCTGTAGCAGTCACCATAATCGCTGCGCTTTCACGCCGCCACCAGGAAGCACGCTGTCGAAACGACCGAGATGCTCGACTTCCTCAAAGAGATCGTGCAGAACGTGCCGGACCCGTCCGCGGGGGGCACGATCAACGTCGAGCAGCCCGCGCCCGAGGCGGGCGCGTCCACGTCGACCGCGAAGCGCACGCGCAAGGGCAAGAAGGCCGCCGGTGCGGAGGAGAACGGCGAGGACGGGCCTGCGCCGCCGAAGCGCCGCCGCAGGAAGAAGGCCGAGCCGGAGCCCGCGCCTGCGCAGGCGAAGGCGAAGGCGGAGGAGGCGGGCGACGAGGAGGACGAGGAGGAGGAGCGGATTTATGGCGGCTTTGCGCGGCGCGAGGAGAATTGGGACGAGGAGGATGAGGGTGGCGAGCGGGAGATGGGGGATGATGATCGTTGATGTCGAGGACGTCGGGTGGAGTGAGGGGCGTGAAGTGAAGGCGGTTCTGTAAGTTTTAAAGATTGTGTTCGTGTGAGATTGCTCGCTACTCGTGTATTACAGTGGACAATTCGTTAAGGGTGTCTTCGGTAACTGGAAGTGGTGATCAATACAGGTGTATTTTTTTTTGCTTTCTGGCGGATATCGAAGTGGTCCAGGTGCTTCCGTCTTATTGCCAACGGCGAAATGATGCTAGGCAATCCTCCGCGCCTCCACCTTTTACATGAATTGCGGCCTTGTGACGCACCCTTCGATGCGTGGACTTTCGCTTTCGAGTCTCGCCGCGAACGATGCGCCTCGGAGGCGCTGTGATGATCGTGGAGGCGCTGGGCTTTTATCTTTTGTCCTCCCGGTATATATGGGACGCTCTCTTGTCTCTCCTTCTTGTCACTTCTTCTTCGGTTCTTCGCGATTTTTGCACCATGGCCGACGACCTTTCTTTGCAATTGCCACGGTCGCTTCACTTGGAGGAGGTACGTGTACGATTGCATCTATATTGGAGACATCCTCCCATTGACATACAATTTCAGCAGGACTCCCCAATATCAACGTCTCAGAATAACGCCGTACTCAAAATGTCCCATATCAGTCGTCTCCCAGTCGAACTCATGGGTAAGATCTTTATCTATGTGTGGAAACAGCACGCGTACGACGATCATCGCGAACGATGCTCGGCCCGCTTCAATCTACGTTATGTGAGCGAGTATTGGAATCAAATCGCGGTGGATATGCCTCTCCTCTGGACAGAAATTTACATCTCACGGGAGCAGTGCATGTGCCCTGAAATCACAACGCTCCTCAATCGCTCTCAATCACGCCCGTTGGACATCATTATTATGCCGGTGCAGTCTGATCCAGTTGTCCTTAAGCAGCTGGCAGAAATCCTCCCGCCACGCGCTCCTGAAAAGAAGTGGAGGACACTCAAAGTCTTCGGGCCGGCACCCTTTCTCGACTTGACCATGCCCTCACTTCAGCAACTGTCTGAGCTCGTGGCAAAAGATGCACAGATGAATTGGCAAGCCGCATCTTTTCAAACGCTCACTGCCCTCGTCCTCGACTATCAGAAACGTCAACCGGAAGGCCTGGACTTGCCAAAATTGCTGGATATACTCGAATCATGCTCGGGTCTGGAAACATTACGGGTCAGGGGTGCTTGTCTTGTGGACCAGTCCAGCACGAAGGCTCTGTCCGCTGTGACTCTGCCTGTGCTTCATACTCTCGGTATATCTGGCACTATGGGTGAATTCCAGATGTCTTTCGCGTTTGCTCTCATGTCTTCTCTGATCATCCCACATCTGCACACTCTTTCCCTCCATCTTGTTTCGGAAGCAACAAACTCCCGCTTCTTGGACGTGCTATCGACGCCCGTCGCAGATGGAACCGCGCCAATCTTACGATCGGTAAAGACTCTTCTGCTGAATGTGACTGACTGCTCCCGAGATGCCCTGCACAAATTTTTCGGGGAACTTCGTGAGCTTGAACTGCTCTCTGTTGATAACTGGACCATGAAAGATATTGCCCCTGCGCTGACAGAGGCTGGTGCAGAGACCATCCCAAACCTCACCACGATCGCATGGACTGGTCACTGGGAGATGGCAGAGTCTTTGCAAAAAGTACTGACTTATCGCCGCGGGATAGACAAGCCAGTACTGAAACTTATACTCAATGAAAAAGACGCTCAGCTGCATACATCTGAATCCCAGACCAATATTTGGCCTCAAGAGGTTATCACAGAACTAGTTCCAGACACAGACGAGTTATTCGAATTGGCTGGACTGTCGTCCTTATGAAACCAACACTTTCTCACACGAAGTCTTGCGGAAGAGCAGGCTGATGCCGAAAGCAGATAGAAGTGTCCCTCTTTCATCGATGGTGAGGGACAATAAGTGATGGAACTCAGTCCAATACTCATTCAACCAAATACGGTCGCCTCCGAGTCATGTAGCCAGCTACATAGTCTATTAGTATAAGGTCGCCCTGATATCTGAGAAAGAGGATATCATCGCACCGTGGATCTGAAGCACGGTATGCTTCCGGCCGAACTACCCGGAGGTCAAAAAGTTGGTATATATATGCCTGTGTACACACATTTACGTTTATCGCTGTCATCCAATCGCGATCATCGGAGTCGACAGCCACAAATATTCGACCTTCATGGCCACTGAGAACGGACACGTCCAATCGGCTAACGGGCACACCCGCGTGGGCGCCGAACGCATCCAGGTGGATTCCAAAGTGTTGGAGAAGAAGTTCCGCTCAGCAAGTGCAAAAGGATGGACTGGGAGGACGGGGTCGAGGACTCTGAGAGCTAGAATCGTGACGCTCCAGACGGGTGCGAAAGGCCTAGGGCCAGCTGAGCGTGCTAGAGCCGTAACTTGAGTGCCGACTTCATCTCCTGCACGCATGAAGAATTTGGTAGCTAGAATGTTCGATTAACATGCCTGAAGATCGATACAATTATATTATGTCGGTATAGGCTGTTCGTTATAAGACGTAAGCGCGGCGGCTGTCATGGGCAGACCAGGCCCCCGGGATCCTCTCTGGACCGTCCCGGAGGCCTTCATCATACTCTTCTGCAAGCGACGTCAGCAAAAAGATCAGTGCCAGTCGCTGCAGACCGCACTCACCCACAACATAATATAGCCGTGATGCAATCGGCAATTCCGGTGAATACACCAGCAATCGCTGTACGACGCGTAGGCGAGTCAGTCATTATTAAGGCATGGAGGACAATGGTCGACGCACCTGCGACAATACATTCAAGGCAGTCTGCGATGAGCGCGACGACGCTCATAACGGCGTCCGCTATGCATGCGAAGATACCTGCTATACATGAGACAATTATACTGAAATTCACAAACAACGTTCATCAATACACATCCAGTAAAGAAATGGCCGCACGTACCCCATGATGATGAAGGAGAGTGAGTTAAGTATGCACGACGGATCTCAACCTCCCAACTCTTATATCGCGTCCAAAAGCGCATCGTGACGTCTAGAGGCGTTCAAGGCACCAAATCGAGCTCCCCATGCTCCAAAGACAAAAATATGTCGACGTTGATACGACTGAATTGCTGCATGGTCAGGAGGGTGCGGAGGACGCTGTGGAGAAGAGGAGAGTTTGAATGGCTCGCGGTGCCGCACTCACCGTGACCGTGACGTCAGCAGGATGAAGTGATCACCTGATTTGAAGGAGCTTAGGGCAGGCCTTTACGCGGCGCGGTAGAGGCGCGTCGGTGATTTCGATATGCACCTAGCTGCGACTATACGTTCTCGCTGCCCGGAGTTCATTGGATCCTCTATTGTGTGTACTCACCGAACTTGTCACTGTAGACCGATACAATGCCTCCTCGCAGTGCTCTCCTCGACGATGATGACCCGATGGAAGGACCGTCCTTTATCCGGCGCGCTGTGAACGCGGTCGATGATGATGATTTGCGGCCAGCCGGAAACTACAACCTTGGTCCTGGTTTCGGAGGCGACGAGGAGGAGACTCAACTACAGCAGCTCATCAGGCACTGGATGAACGAGCGGCATGCTCCGGATATCCTCCCCATCCAGGGAGACGTACTCGGGAGGCTGCTTGATCACATTCTGCGACAGGTGGGTATGTTCGTTACACACTTCTATACATCTATGAATACGTGTGCTGATATACTCGCTGTAGTCTCAGACCGTCCAGCTGCTGAGGGGAGACCCTAATTCGTCGGAAGACGAACACTTTCGCATAGTATTGGCGCAAACGGAGATCGAACGGGTGAAGTTCATTGTTCGATCGTATCTCAGAACACGACTTTATAAGGTATGCTGCGGCTCTTGCGTATCTGCCCGCCGTTCTGACTGGGCAATGAGCAGATTGAGAAATATGCGAGATTCATCGTGAGTAACCAGGAGATGCAGGCACGACTGTCACAAATAGAGGTCGATCATGCGAGGACGTGGGTATTTCAATCTCCTCCAACGGCAATGCTGACGCTGACGCTGATGAGCTCCTCGGCGACAGGTACGCCAAAATGACAGAAGGCCAGTACACTATCTCCGTCCTGAATCCGTTGCCACCGCCCCAGCAGAGTCTCGATGATACCATCGCGTTCGTCCCTCCAATGAGTACGTTTTCCGTCTGTCTATTTCGGATGGTAGCCTTGATGTCAACGTATGTCATTAGTCTCGCAGCCGGATAAGTCGCGAGCTGTCTTTGTTCACGCACGAGAGGAGTGTCCTCCGGTCAGGTTGCCAGGGTATGTCGCTTGCAACCCGTACTCATCTACGGCCCACTGATCGCATCGTCACTTAGCGGTGCCATTCTTCAGATGAAGAAGGACCAGATTGTCTTGACTCCGTACAGTGTCGTGGAGCAATTACTTGCAATGGGCACCATAGAATTGGTCTGATCCGGCGCGCTCTGTGGTCCCCGCGTGTGCCGTTCTGAAATGCGGTACATGACGCGGCGATGTACAATACACCTGGTTATGGGGTCGCGTCGTTGTACATCTGTAATAACTTCCAATGTATCCCACATTGCAGGCGGGATCGTATTTTGGTCAATGACCGACGCCGATCCCTACGTGTACAATAATATATCGTAAGCACACAAGTGGTCAAACTAACGTCGACAGGATTGTAAACGTGTTACCTCGCTCTGGCCACTGGCCCGGATTTCGAGATCGGGGACGCGTGCCGTCGCGCCTGTGGCGTTCGCTATATGATTTTCTCACGGCAATTTGGCCACGGTACGATCTTCTTCGCTTATCGGAAGACACGAGACCCTTACATGACGACATAAAATACAGACAAAGCGCTCGCCGTGACGCTTTCACGATGCGAATTTCCTCGCTGGAAGACGTGAGCGCAGAAGACCTGCGCTGCCGCCTACGGAATTCAGGGAAAATTGGAATCAGATAATGAGATCTGGCTGAGATCTTGGGGCTGGGGCAAACAGGAGCAAACAGGACGGGTATGTTTTCCGTGGCTGTGAGGCGCCTTTTTTCTTCTCCTTCTCCTCTTCACTCGACCGCTACTCTAGACCGAGTGGAGAGGAAAAGGTATAGTGTACGCCTGGCTCACCCACAATCTATCTCCTGCTTGCCTTTTCACAGCCATGGCCTCTCCACTCTCTCCCAACACCGCGCGTCCAATCGCCGCAGGCTCTGCGAGCACCCCTGCTAACGGCATCCCCGCCCCTCCCGTTACCGCCCCCTCTTTGTCTCTAGATGGCTCAAAAAACACTCTCGAAGCCGTGATCGAGCTTGCAGATGGCACCGCCTTCCGAGGCCTTAGTTTTGGTGCGGAAAACAAAAGTGTTGCTGGAGAGTGTGTCTTCCAGACCGGTATGGTTTTTTTCGCGTCGCTCGACGACCAGCGCGTCTAACGCATCGTAGGCATGGTGGGATATGTCGAATCTCTCACAGATCCGTCCTACGAGGGCCAGATCCTCATCCTCACCTACCCCCTCATCGGAAACTACGGCGTCCCCAGCCGGCCCACCGATTTTTCCATTCTCCCCGAGAACTTCGAGTCCTCCCGCATCCACATCGCGGGCCTCGTGGTCGGCTACTACTCCGAGGAGTTCAGCCATTTCCTTGCCAGCTCTTCACTGGGTGCTTGGCTCAAAGAGAACGGCGTCCCTGCCGTGTACGGCGTGGACACCCGTGCGCTCACGAAAAGGATCCGCGAGAAGGGGTCTATGCTCGGCAAGATTCTTGCCCGAAAAGAAGGGGCGCCTCTCACTCGTACTCGGTCCCTGATGCCCGAGTCGGCGCCTACCTCTCGCGCCCCTTCACCATCTTCCGCGACTAGCTGGCGCGAAGACTATGTTGATGTTCCCTCCAGGGATCCTAATGCTGATAACCTCGTCGCCGTCGTATCTATCAAGAACCCTCGAGTCTACCCTCCCGCAGCGGCCCCCAAGCTCCACCCCTCTGGCCGCCCCCTGCGCGTTATTGCCGTTGATGTGGGAATGAAGTACAATCAGATTCGGTGCTTCACCAACCGCGGAGTCGAGCTGAAGGTGGTGCCTTGGGATTACGACTTCAACTCGCCATCGGAGGAGCCTTTCGACGGTCTTTTCCTTTCCAATGGTCCGGGTGACCCGACGATGGTGCAGGCGACAATTACGCGGATCGCAGTGGCTATGGAGAAGGGCGACCGCCCCATCTTCGGCATCTGTCTCGGCCACCAGCTCATGGCGCTCGCAGCAGGCGCCCACACGTCCAAGATGAAGTACGGAAACCGCGGCCACAATATACCCTGCACCGACGCGCTGAGCGGTCGCTGCTATATCACCAGCCAGAACCACGGTTTCCAGGTCGACACGGCGACGCTCCCGGCCGGATGGAAGGAGCTTTTCAAGAACGCGAACGACGGCAGCAACGAGGGCATCTACTGCGAGAACAAGCCCTTCTTCTCTGTGCAGTTCCACCCCGAGTCGACGCCCGGCCCCCGCGACACCGAGTTCTTGTTCGACGTGTTCATCCAGAATATCCTCGACTGCCTCGCGACGAATAGCATGGTGCCGATCTCGATGCCGGGCGGGAAGAAGGAGGACAACGAGAAGCGCGTGCCCCGCGCCAAGGTCGAGAAGGTCCTCATCCTCGGGTCGGGCGGTCTCTCCATCGGCCAGGCCGGCGAGTTCGACTACTCGGGCTCGCAGGCGATCAAGGCGCTCAAGGAAGAGGGCATCTACACCATCCTCGTGAACCCCAACATCGCCACGATTGCCACCTCGAAGGGCCTCGCGGACAAGGTGTACTTCCTGCCCGTGACGCCCGAGTTCGTGCGCAAGATCATCCTCTACGAGAAGCCGGACGGGATCTACGTCACCTTCGGCGGCCAGACGGCGCTCAATGTCGGCATCAAGCTGAAGGACGAGTTCGAGAGCCTCGGCGTGCAGGTGCTCGGGACGCCCATCGAGACGATCATCACGACCGAGGACCGCCAGATGTTCGCCGCCGCGATGGAGGAGATCGGCGAGAAGTGCGCGCAGAGCAGCACTGCGACGACGCAGGAGGAGGCCGTGCTCGCTGCGAGCGAGATTGGGTATCCTGTTATCGTTCGTGCTGCGTACGCGCTGGGCGGTCTTGGCTCTGGGTTTGCCCAGAACGAGGCTCAGCTGAAGGCGCTTTGCGAGAAGGCGTTCGCGACGAGCCCGCAGGTGCTTGTCGAGAAGAGCATGAAGGGCTGGAAAGAGATCGAGTACGAGGTCGTTCGTGATTGCAGGGACAACTGCATCACCGTCTGCAACATGGAGGTAAGCATAATTCTTCTCGATGCCGACCTCTGCTGAACTTCGTCTTAGAACTTCGACCCGCTCGGTATCCATACTGGTGACTCGATCGTCGTCGCACCTTCTCAGACGCTGTCGGATGTGGACTACAATATGCTCCGTACGACGGCTATCAACGTGATTCGCCACCTTGGTGTCGTTGGCGAGTGCAACATCCAATACGCCTTGAACCCCTTCTCTCGAGAGTACTGCATCATTGAGGTAAAAATCCTACCCATTGTCCATTGCGCTCTTTTCTAACGCGAATTACCCAGGTCAACGCCCGTCTTTCTCGTTCGTCGGCGCTTGCATCGAAGGCCACGGGTTACCCCCTCGCTTTCATCGCCGCGAAGCTCGGTCTCGGCATCCCCCTGAACGAAATAAAGAACTCGGTCACGAAGGTCACTTCTGCGTGCTTCGAGCCCAGCCTGGACTACGTCGTCGTCAAGATCCCCCGCTGGGACTTGAAGAAGTTCAACCGTGTCAGCCGCCTGCTCAGCAGTAGCATGAAGAGTGTCGGTGAGGTTATGAGTATCGGCCGCACGTTCGAGGAGACCATCCAGAAGGCTATCCGGGCCATTGACGATCAGTTCGCTGGATTCGCCAAGGTAATATGGATGGTCTTGTTTGTTCCGTGCAATGCTAATGAGCATTTTGGTTTCTAGAACGACTACGTTGAGGACATCGACGAGGAGCTCGTGAACCCTACTGACAAGCGCATCTTCGCAATTTCGACTGCGTTCCACCGCGGCTACAGCGTTGACAAGATCTGGCAAATGACCAACATCGACAAGTGGTTCTTGACGAAGCTGCAGCACATCTTCAACATGGAGCAGCACCTCTCGTAAGACTGTCGTCTAATTATATATATTTCGCGTGGCTAACGAATCCCCTTCAGCACGCTGAATGTCTCGACGATCACTCCTCCTATCCTCCGCCAGGCCAAGCAGCTTGGTTTCTCCGACCGTCTGCTGGCTACGTGCATGAACTCCTCTGAGCTCGCCGTCCGCCGCCTGCGCCTCGAGTCCAATATCTCTCCGTTTGTCAAGCAGATCGATACGGTCGCTGCGGAATTCCCAGCCTTCACGAACTACCTCTACACCACTTACAATGCTGTCGAGCACGACATCGACTTCAATGACCGCGGTGTTCTGGTCCTCGGCTCTGGAGTCTACCGTATCGGGTCCTCCGTCGAGTTCGACTGGTGCGCCGTCCGCGCAATCAGGACTCTCCGCGAGCAAGGCCTTCCTACCGTCATGGTCAACTACAACCCTGAGACGGTCAGCACGGACTACGACGAGGCGGATCGTCTGTACTTCGAGAACATCAGCCTGGAGACTATCATGGACATCTACGACACGGAGCACTCTCGCGGTGTCATCCTCTCCATGGGTGGTCAGACGCCCAACAACATCGCTTTGCCTCTGTTCCGCCAGAACGTCCACATCTACGGCACCTCGCCCGAGATGATCGACACTGCGGAGAACAGGTACAAGTTCTCGCGTCTGCTCGACGAGATCGGTGTCGACCAGCCTCTGTGGAAGGAGCTCACGAGCTTCTCGGAAGCCGAGGCATTCTGCGAGTCTGTCGGCTACCCTGTCCTGGTCCGCCCTTCGTACGTCCTGTCGGGTGCCGCGATGAACGTCGTCTCCACCGGCGACGACCTGGCGAACTACCTCACGCAGGCCACCGCCGTCTCGCGCGACCACCCGGTCGTCATCACCAAGTACATCGAGCAGGCGAAGGAGATCGAGATGGACGCGGTCGCGAAGGACGGGAAGATGATCATGCACTACATCTCCGAGCACGTCGAGAACGCCGGCGTCCATTCCGGCGACGCGACCCTCATCCACCCTCCGCAGGACCTCGACCCGCAGACTGTCCGCCAGATCGAGGAGGCGACGGCGAAGATCGGCAACGCGCTCAACGTGACGGGCCCGTACAACATCCAGTTCATCGCCAAGGACAACGAGATCAAGGTCATCGAGTGCAACCTGCGCGCCGCGCGCTCCTTCCCCTTCGTCTCGAAGGTCACCGGCATCGACGCGATTGAGATGGCCACGAAGGTGATGCTCGGGATCCCGGTCGAGCCGTACCCCGACGCTGGCATGCCAGCCGACTATGTCGGTGTCAAGGTCCCGCAGTTCAGCTTCAGCAGGCTTTCTGGTGCGGATCCCGTTCTGGGTGTCGAGATGGCCTCTACCGGCGAAGTTGCTTGCTTCGGAAAGGACAAGTTCGAGGCATACCTCAAGGCATTGATCTCGACGGGTATTGTGCCCCCGAAGAAGAACATTTTGTTCTCTATCGGTGGATACAAGGAGAAGCTGGAGCTTCTTCCCTCGATTCAGAAACTCCAGGCGGCTGGATACAACATCTTCGCAACCTCCGGTACTGCCGACTTCTTGAGCGAGCACAACGTTCCCTGCAGAGTAAGTATATCCTTGCTCCTGTGATATTTCGATGCTGATTGTTTTCGTAGTACCTCGAGACCCTCGGAGAGGACAGCCGCGGCGAGCAGAAGTCCGAATACTCGTTGACGCAGCATTTGGCCAACAACTTGATCGACATGTACATCAACCTGCCGTCGAAGAACCACTACCGTCGTCCTGCTAGCTACGCCAGCAAGGGCTACAGGACTCGTCGCATGGCCGTCGATTTCGCCGTTCCCCTCATCACCAACGTCAAGGTAGCCAAGATGCTCGCTGAGGCGCTTGTGCGCAGGCTCCCGCTCGATGTTTCGCCCGTGGACTACAAGACGTCGCACATCACGTACACATTCCCCGGTCTCGTCAACATCGGAGCTTTCGTTCCTGGTCTTGCCCTCAATGGCAGCAAGGACTTCGCCGAGGCTTCGAAGGCGGCTATCAGTGCTGGATTTACCATCAGCCTGGTGATCCCTCTCGGCTATAAGAACAAGATTGTCGACCGCGCGACGCTAGAGCAGGCCCGCGCCAACGCTGTGGGCGCAGCGTACTCCAACTACGCGTTCAGCATCGCCGCGTCGTCCAGCAATGTCGGCACTCTTGACGAGGAATTGCAAGCCGACGTCAAGGCCCTCTTCATTCCTTTCCACGTCGACAACGTCGCGACGCAGGTCTCGGTCGTCGCCGCTCATTTTGCTTCTTGGCCCTCTGACAAGCCCATCATCACCGACGCAAAGGGCGCTGATCTCGCCTCTGTGCTTCTCCTGGCTTCCCTTCACGGGCGAACTCTGCATATTACGGATGTGCAGAGCAAGGAGGACATCATGTTGATCAAACTGAGCAAGGCCAAGAAGCTGAAGGTGTCCTGCGACGTTAGCATCTACACCTTGTTCTTCGACAGGGAGCAGTATGGCGAGAAGGTCAAGGCATTGCCGACGAAAGAGGATCAGGCCGCGATCTGGAAGAACTTGGACGTCGTCGATGCCTTCACGGTCGGCGGTCCGCCATTCTACGTATCCATCCAGCAAGAACTTCCCGCCACTCCCTGGTCTGGCGTTCTGGAATCCCTGCCCCTGCTGCTGACGGCCGTTGCCGATGGTCGCCTTACTCTCAGGGACATCCGCGAGCGACTCCACGACAACCCCATTCGCATATTCGGGTTGCCTGATCAAGCTCATACCCAGGTCGAGGTTGCCGTGAACCGCGCCTTCACCTTCGACAACCATGGACGAAGCTGGTCGCCGCTTGCCGGGAAGCTCATCAAGGGCATCATCCAGAGGGTCGTCGTTCATGGCCAGACCGTCTTCTTGGACGGAGAGTTCTTCGGCACGCCGCTCGGCAAGGATATCTCTGCTGCAAGCATCAGCCACACGAGCCTCGCTATCAACCTCGACAAGCCTCTCCCGCCTGGTCCTCTCGCCGCTGCGGCTGCTGTACCGAGCGGTCCGGCGATGTCTCCCGTTCTCAGGGCATCTGAGAGTGGCTTGCCTGCGACGCTTCACGGGCCTGTGACGGTGCCCCACCTGTTCTCCCACCTCGTTCCTCACCCCGCCTTCCATCGTCGCCACATTCTTTCCGTGAAGCAATTCACACAGCGCGACATCTACGACCTCTTCTCCCTGGCTCACGAGATGCGCCTCCAGGTCGAACGTGCCGGCGTCCTCGACATCCTCCACGGCAAGGTCCTTTGCAATCTCTTCTACGAGCCCTCGACGCGGACCAGCTCTTCCTTCGAGACCGCGATGAAGCGCTGCGGTGGTGAAGTCATCCACGTCGTCGCCGATAGGAGCAGCGTGCAGAAGGGAGAGACTCTTGAAGACACCGTGCGCACTCTGGGCTGCTATGCGGACGCGATCGCCATCAGACATCCGGACATGGGCAGTGCTCAAATCGCCGCCAAGTTCTCTCCTGTCCCTGTTCTCAACGCCGGAGACGGCATTGGAGAGCACCCCACCCAGGCTCTTCTGGACGTGTACACCATTCGTTCGGAGCTCGGTACCGTCAATGGCAGGACTATCACGATGATCGGTGACCTCAAGAATGGCCGCACCGTGCACTCCCTCGTCACGCTCCTCTGCCTCTACTCCGTTCGCCTCAACTTCGTCTCCCCGGCTTCCTTGGCGATGCCTCCCAGCGTTGTCTCTGCAGCCCGGAAGGCCGGTGTTCCTGTCAGGCAGTGCGAGAGCCTGGAAGAGGTTCTCGGCGAGACCGACGTCCTTTACGTGACAAGGGTTCAGAAGGAGCGGTTCGCCAACGAGGCGGAATGGCACAAGGTCAAGGACGTCTACCGCGTGGACCACGCTGTCCTTGCCAGGGCGAAGGAGGAAATGATCGTCATGCATCCTCTTCCCAGAGTCAATGGTACGTACTCGCCTTCTCAGTGAATGTGACATATCCTGACTGCCTTTATTCTTTAGAAATCGACCCGGAAGTCGACTTCGACTCTCGCCGCGCAGTCTACTTCCGCCAGATGCGCTATGGCCTCTACGTGCGTACCCTCATTAGCCTTCGTATAGATATATAGCCTGACGTATTGCTCTCAGATTCGCATGGCCTTGCTCGTCAGCGTCCTGGGCTAGAGCCAGTCAAAAATCTTTCATTTATCTTTACCAGCATATCCATACAATCGGAATCCGTCTAGTTTAGAAACAGCATATGAACAATGAGGTTAGATATAGAAGAAACACATGAACTTTGTATCGATTTCTGTCCCAAAAAGTACATACTTGTCATGTAGCATACAGCTATTACTTACGAATTGAGAATGTTGACGTTGAAGTTGCTTTCGTATTTTCACTAAGGCGACTGCTTGACTTATGACTTTGACTCGTCATTCTCTCCAACCACGGACGATTCTTGCGCATTTACCAACCCCCCGATATCGAATAGTTACTGTACAACAAGGACGGTAGTATTCTTTACTTCATTTCTTTTGACGCGCCCTGGGGACATCACTGCATGTCCTGGAATATGTTGATGGACGTCCTAGTAGCACCTGACGATGTCACCAGGAGATTGTCCTGTAGAAACGAATTATATGTCAGTCGAGCAAATGAGCGACTAGCCGAAGTCCACATACTGCACAAGCAGAACCCAAGTTAGCACTGCCGACCCAACCAGGCTCCCAGTAAACTGAATCAAAGGCAAATATCAGAATGATGCTCGTGCATATAGCCCACAGACACGAGAGAGTCATGACGCACAGATTCCTTGTCCAAGCCCATTCGGGAGACTTGTGAGGACGTTCTTGATATCCGTGATCCACGTCTCCTGCCCACTCGTCGACACCGGGATACTCGGCTCCGTCAGCTGCACGCCCGAGCACGACACCGGCCAGTCCGTCTCCGCCACGACGATCGGCTTGCCATACGTATTCGCAAGGTTCGTGAGCGACGACTTGAGCGCGGACAGCGTCGCGCCTGCGTCGTAGAACGGGTAGAACGAGACGCCGATGATGTCGATGTCCGACGTGGCGAGCGCGCCGGGGATGAAGACGCCCTTGAAGAACGACGAAAGCCCGGACCAGTCCCACCCGTTCGCGAGGTGGATGAGGATCCTCGGCGACCCGGCGGACTTGGCGCCGTTGATGGCGGAGTGCAGCAGCTGCGAGACGGGGTTGATGCCGTTGACGGAGATTTGGCCAACGGGCCAGAGGAGCCCGTTGTTGATTTCGTTGCCGACCTGCGAGCATTCCTGAACACCGCATGGAAGTGGTTGAGAGTGGACGAACTGACCTGGAGGATATCAATTGGTGTGCCCTGGTTCGCGAACTGCTGCACGAGGCTCTGGGTGTATCTAGTTCGTCATGTTAGCTATACCCCATGCAGCCGCAACACAACTGATGACGCACGTATAGACCTGAGTGTTCAAGCCTGACAGCGTGGTCGGCCACCCGGAAGGAATTGCTTGCTTTCCAGGGTCGGCCCCTACAAGACCGAACACATCAGTCGGCCGCCCTTCTGAAGCATAGCCAAGGGTCTACTCATAGGTATCGCTGAAATGCAAATCGATGATGAGCGTCATCCCCGCAGCCTTGACGCGCTTCGCAAGGTTGAGCGCATAGCTCGTATCATACTGCCCCGCAGTCCACACACGGATCCGCGCGGCATTCGAGCCGTGGTTGACCAGGATGCGCTCGAACGGCTGCTGGCTGCCATTGTCAGTGAAATGCACGCCCTGGTTCTCGACGACGACGAGCGAGGAGAGGTCCGAGCCTCTGAACGTCAGGGCGAGCGAGTGCGCGACGAAGGCGCAGAGGATCGACACGAGCGGTGTCCAGAGCATGTTGCCAAGATGTTGGATAGTCCCGAATCACTTCTCGGTGGGGTGCTGATGATCAGTTCGGTGCGCGTAAGAAATGTCATTATATACCGATGCTCGAAGCTCCATACGCACATGCAGACGCTGGGACGGGGCTTGTTCGCTAAATACGTACGGATCATCTCACAGGGCATGTATGCCTCGCGGTCTTGCGTCGGTGCAGGCCAAGTGACCCCGTCTGCTGGTGTTTCGACGGACCGCCGAGGTTCTCCAGACGAACGGCGGGTCGCCACAGTACTTGCACCTCGTGATTCAAAAGAAGAAGCCTGGGGAGGCCGTGTCGGCTCCGTTATGCTCGCAGTCGCATGGATCGGTGAAACGAAGCAGGTGAAGGCGAGAGATTAGGGGACATATGCCGTCTTGGACAGCGGATATATGCCGTTGAAAGCCCTGTCAACGGTAAGGTAGTAATTACCCTGTAAACGGGCGTCAAGCATACTTCACAGTTTATTGGATCCGGAGCACTTACCGGAACATATATACCCAACCTTCAGGTTTTTGCACTTGATACAGGCAAGCATAAAGATGGTGAACCTGATGGGTATTACTCGACCTCACTGGCCACTCAACAGCCTTCATCAAATTCTCAAGCCGAAAAACGCTTCCATACCGTTTCAAAGCTATGTTGCAAGAACGATATACTAAAGGTCAATCGTCGATCGTAAAAACGTTTATGAACCGTGATACTAGGGATAGGAGGGAGAACGACAAAAGTGAGACAATGATGCGAATAGGGTAACGTGGGTAACTGGTGATCATCGTGAAGAGGGGACAGCGACAACAGCGAATGTGTGACCAATAGAGGATGCTAAGGAAATTTTGAGGGATAGCGAGAGAAAAGGAAAATACACTCCACAGAGAAGAAGTGCATTTACTCCTCGTCAGCGGGGACCTCCTCCTCGTACTCACCCTCCTCCTCGGCGCTAGATGAAGACAATGATGAGTAAGACAACTGCATGAGTAGTATAACGGACATACGTAGCATCCTGGTACTGCTGGTACTCAGCAACAAGATCCTGCATGTTGGACTCGGCCTCCGTGAACTACCGAGGTTGTCAGAATCATGACGCGAACACGTGATGTGACACGTCACATACCTCCATCTCGTCCATACCCTCCTGGGTGTACCAATGCAAGAAGGCCTTCCTCTTGAACATGGCAGTGAACTGGTCGGAGACACGCCTGAAGAGCTCCTGGATGGCGGTCGAGTTACCCAAGAAGGTAACCGACATCTTGAGTCCACGAGGAGGGATGTCGCACTGAGCAGTCAACACGTTGTTGGGGATCCACTCGACGAAGTACGCGGAGTTCTTGCTCTGAACGTTCTGCATCTGCTCCTCGACCTCCTTCATGGAGACGCGGCCACGGAAGATGGCGGCGACGGTGAGGTAACGACCGTGCCTGGGGTCCGAAGCGGCCATCATGTTCTTTGCGTCGAACATCTGCTGCGTGAGCTCGGGGACAGTGACAGCACGGTACTGTTGGCTGCCCCGGGCAGTCAGGGGAGCGAAGCCAGTGAGGAAGAAGTGCAGACGAGGGAAAGGCACTTGAATATGATAGTTAATATCCACCGACAAGAGATAACACACTGACGACTTACCCAAGTTGACGGCGAGCTTGCGCAGATCCGAGTTCAACTGACCAGGGAAGCGCAAGCAAGTCGTGATACCAGACATGACGATCGACACGAGGTGGTTGAGATCACCATACGTAGGCGTCGACAGCTTCAGGGTGCGGAAGTGGATGTCGTAAAGCGCCTCGTTATCAATGCAGAAAGTCTCGTCAGAGTTCTCGACGAGCTGGTGAACCGACAAAGTCGCGTTGTAGGGCTCAACGACAGTGTCGGAGACCTTCGGACTCGGCACGACAGAGAACGTGCACATCATCCTGTCGGGGTACTCCTCTCGGATCTTCGAGATCAAGAGCGTACCCATACCGGCACCAGTGCCGCCTCCAAGGGAGTGTGTGATCTGGAAGCCTGCAGAAAAAGATGAGCGCCGGCCACAAGTCATAATGAAGTAGGAAGACTAACCTTGGAGGGCATCGGTGCCCTCAGCCTCCTTGCGAACGACATCAAGAACGGAGTCGACCAATTCAGCACCTTCCGTGTAATCTGGGGGATAAAATTGGTAAGACACGTGTCTGATGGATCCAAAAGAATGGAGCCACGGGTGATAGCAAGGGTAGATTTGTTTTTCACCCAAGCCAACGCAACGCAGAACAGCCTAGTATGTAAGGGGGATGCGAGACTCACGTCCTTTCGCCCAGTTGTTTCCGGCACCACTCTGACCGAACACGAAGTTGTCCGGGCGGAAAAGGCCACCAAGAGGGCCGGAGCGGACGGCGTCCATGGTTCCGGGCTCGAGGTCGACGAGGATGGCGCGGGGCACATACTTGTTGACGCCGATCTCATTATAGTAGACAGAGATACGCTCGAGCTGGAGGTCATTATTGCCCTTGTAGATACCGTCCCGCTCGATGCCGTGCTCATCTGAAATAACCTCCCAGAACTTGACACCTGAGAGGAAGGACGAATGCGAGATCAGCTTCCGCGTGCGAGCCACGTTGTCAAGTTCGCGCACCGATCTGGTTACCGCACTAGACACGACAAGAACCACGTCAGTCACGCTGTCCGCCAACAAAGAGATCGTAGGATAGTACCTGGCCGGTCTGGAGGTGGACAATTTCGCGCATTCTGCAGAAGGGAAGTGAGCGAACTGATGTTGCGACGCGAGTGGTACGACAAAGGAACGCGCGAGAACGACGCGTCGCTGGACGAGCATTTCGAGCACACGCGCACCAAATGGGCAGAGGGGAGTTGTAGAGACACGTACATGAGAAGATAGGAAGAAAGCCGGAAAGGGTATCGGACGAGAGAGGAGGACGGAGGGTATGAAAGAGGTGAGGGCGGTCAAAAACGAGGGCTGCTCTTCGGGGTTGAGGGTCTTCCCCAACTTTCAGGCGGAGCTACAACAGCAACGTGCCGTCCGCCACCTCGCTAACCTCCTCTTCACCTCCTTTGTACGTACTCCGCCTCCACCCTCCTGCCCACATACAATTTCACAGCTCAGTCTGCTGCATGAAACGGTGCGTCCTATGCTGTCCGTCGGCTGTTGGATTCGCGACTTCATATTTTGTGCATTATCGACAATCCAAATGAAAACCTTCTATGCTTTAATTTCCAATTCTGGGTTGATCGACAACATGTGTCCGTCTCCAGCACGAAGGGCGGCCATGGGATAGACTCATAATCCACGTGTCCCCAGTTCATGCCCTCCACGGCATCAGCCAGCCACTCTTTTCTGAGTAAACGCACCGATGCTGGGCGTATTCTTGACTTTTCAACTAGTACTCACACCGCAGGGCACTAATATTCTAGCCACTTGGGTGCCTCGAAGTAATCGGTGTGCAGCTCGTTTGGGCATGATGCATCGCCGTGCATACCTCTTGCAAATTGCAGGAAGCGAATATCCGCGATCGTAAGTACTTACATCAAGGCTTATTCGCGACTATTTCGTTGATTCTGCCGTAGATTATACGAGGTCGTCTGCTGCAAGTCAATCTGTACATCACCGTAGCATCAACTGTCCGTTTCGGACCACAGAGCGACGACTTACTGCCAGAACGAATGCGATGAAAGCTACTAATAAGGGACCCAGGTACGCGGAATCCACAATATGGTGAAGCCTTCGTCCATATATGTCGACAGGAGCAGGCAGCCGTGGCAGAATGCATTGATTCATGAGATCTACCCATACACCACCTGGTTGTTCCTCGAGGGAAACCATCTGCGCCGCAGTCAGTGAGTGGATAAGGACCTGCGTCAAGCTTCTCATCGTCGGTATGCAGTCGGTCCATTGCCCAACGTACCCGCCTAGATAAGACTGCGGTCCGCTCTCGGCGTTATGTGAACACGGCGAGGGAAAGGACTGACAAAATGGCGAGAGGTGTACGTTGTTAAGGACTCATACTCTTCCCCCAAGTAACTTTGGTCGACAACGACACCAGGCCGTCACTAAACACGTAAAGCCTACCATCTGCGGAAGCTTTATGTCCTATAACTATACTCTGCGCAGCACCTTTATCTGGGAAGCGCTGCATACAGTATTGACAGGTATACTAGTACTATTTCCATATTCATAACCCACGTGTCGTTCCTTCTAGCGCTGTGGACCCATGCACATATATAACCGACCCTCATTCGACTGCCACAAGATCCTATTCCGCATCTCCTCGTATCACTCCCGTTCCACAGCACAATGTACGACCGAAGTCTAGCTCTGGCGCTTGGCGACAGTGAGACGACAATGTCGTCTGATGTGGCTCCCTTGTCTGGCCACGCAGATAAACCCGCAGATAGACCCACACAAAAGTGAGCTTCTCAAAACCTCATTGATTCAAGGATACTGACTTCACCGCATCTGGCATAGATTAGTGAGTGGATTACTCTAGGTCCGTATGTCTGTGCGAGCTCAATGTCCAATTTTCCAGTCTCGAGACGACGAGGTGATCATTGCGTGCGTTGTATTCCCCGTATACACACGCCCTCCCAGCTAACGACGTTTTTTGGCAGTGTCATGGGCGCTACGGGAAGCGGAAAATCTACCGTACGTTCAATTTTGCCAACTTTCGCAAGGAACTGGACGGCTTGACCCTAATAGATGTTATACACCAGTTCATCAACCTCGCGGCTGGTTCTAGCCTCGCCACCGGAAGCGGCCTCCGGTCATGCACAGATAGGGTCCAGCTCGCTCCGCCATTCGGTTTGCACGACCGCTCCGTGACGCTTGTCGATACGCCCGGGTTTGACGATTCAGCCCAGAGCGACACAGACATCCTCAAAATCATCGCAGTCTTCCTCTCCACCACGTGCGTATATCTCTCGCTACAAACCCGCCTTGCATAAGTAGCTTCCTTACATGTTGTCTTTCCGTAGCTATGAGCGCGGCACAAAGCTCGCAGGCATCGTCTACATGCACCGCATCTCAGACACGCGCGTGGGCGGCACCTCGCGGCGTAACTTCAAGCTCTTCCGCGAGCTCTGCGGCACCCGGGCGCTCCACAACGTCGTGCTCGTCACGAACATGTGGGGCGCGGTCGATGCCGCCGTCGGCGAGGCGCGCGAGGCGGAGCTGTCCACCGACAACATGTTCTTCAAGCCCGTGCTCGACAAGGGCGCGCGTCTGATGCGCCATACCAACACGCTTGGCTCTGCGCACGCGATTCTCGAGGCCGTTTTGGACTTGGAGCCTACTCCACTCCAGATACAGCGCGAGCTTGTGGATCAAGACATGGATATTTCACTGACGGCCGCCGGGGTTGCGATTGGACGTGATCTCGAGATGCAGATCAAGCAGCTCAGGCAGAGTGCGAGGGAGGCACGCTCGCAGCTGCTGATCACGAATGGAGAAGCGGACCAGGATGCGGAAGAGGAGCTGGAAGAGGAAGAAACGGAGCTGTGCGGGAACATCGAACATCTGGAAAACAAGTGGATGACGTTTCCGCTGGAGTACAAGCAGGAGAAAGCGAAGATGGATCAGATGCTAGATGCCCATGCCGAACACGCGAGGCGGAAGGAGGAGCAAGCAGAAGAAAGATATCAGCGGGAGGTGAGCGAGCTCAGGGTAGCTCTCGTGAGGGTCGATAAGGACTACGAGAAGAAAATGAAGGTCATTCAGCGACTTATTGACCAGAATCAAGGCGAACAGGGTTCTTCCGCCGACAAGACTTCCACTGCCGATGGATATTCCAGTGCGGACGAACCGAAAAACGAGTCGAAAGGCGAAAATTCGTGGCGGGAAACAGGAGACAGTGGTACCAAGGGGCATAAGTCATCATCTGTACCGCCGAAGCCGAGCGATCCCGAGGAGTTGCGCAAGCTGAAGGCAAAGCTCAAAAGGCTGCAGGAGGAGCTTGAAGAGTCCAGAAGAAAAAATTCCGAACATATGAAGAGAGCGGAGGAGGACTGCAGGAAAGCGCAGCGGCCGAGTGGGTTCTTCGAGAATATGGTCAACGTTATGGATTCATTTTTCAAGAGAGTCAAGCGCATCTTTGGATTTAACTGAACAACTACTGTAAAATGTAGACACTGTCTCTTCTCCAGTCGAGTGATCGCTAAACCGTACAAGTCTTCCTCATGCCCACAAATAACAGATTGAAATCACTTGAATTCACAAGGAGACCGCATGGTCAACGAAGGTGTAGCGATGTAGATGATATTGGACCACATACCACATAGATGGGACGATACAGTCTACAGCAAGCAATGCTGAGCTCCACAATACCTTCAGTAGAACAACAAAACCAAAGTGCGTGTTTGTCAAGATTCGTTCAGGGGTTATCCATCGTGGGCTTATCGGCCAAATTAGCGCCGAGTCCACGTAGCTGGCGAAAGTCATGTGCATGGGCATCGGCACGGACGCCGGCACCGGCATCCCCCGGCTGAGCCCTGCGCGCGTCCTGGCACTACACGTTGAACGTTTACTCTCAAGTGGCCTGGGATCATATAACTTGTACACGCCGTACTCATACACCCAGACTAACTTCTCTTGCAAGTAAGACATCTCTCATACATCTGTAGATAAACGACGGCTCATGGACGCAGTTCGTAGGAATATTTTCAAGTCGATTATGAATTGCTCTAAATGAAAAAGGTCCCCGTCTTCGACTATCACGGCGACGGCGACGGCGACGTGAACAGAACTAGGCCATGGGATCGCACCCGTATGATGGTGATAGACTTGCTCAATACAATATCGACTGCGCGCAGCATTGCTGTCTCTGAAAGGCGACGTTCTTCGCCGCAGTCAAGAAGCCGAAAAGGATCTGCAGCATGGTCTTCGTGATCGCCATCGGGTTAGTTCGTTCAGCTACTCCTTACGCCTCGGTGGCGATGGGACTCGTTCGTCTTCTCACCCGTGCCTGATGCACGCGGCCTGGCGCAGAGAGTCTTCAACGGCTGGAAAGCGAGAGGATTATCGTGTGATGCTTGTCCTGGAGAGTAAAGGCTGTCATCGGGAGAAATTTTCTTATCTTATATGAACACTTTCCGCAGCACGTCGATCGAAGAAGCTTTCTATAGTCATGACTGGCCTTGCCCAATTCCCCGCACAACGTGGTCTTCTTTTTAGCGCCTTGAGTCCATACACATATATAGTCAACCCACAACCCAGTCGCCACGAGTTCCCGCACTTTTTTCAAGCATCCCCATTTTTTCCTGGCATCATGTACGACCGGACTCTGTCTCGTTCATCCATGGATAGTGTGGTAACATTGGCTCCATCTCCATCTCTCCCATCGGCCAGACCTGCACAGAGGTGAGATTGATTCCATATCTGATTAAGCAGTCATATTGACTCAACCGCAGTTCAAGGCTGGTTAGTGAATCACGCTTGGCGGATATCCCTAACTCTACTGACCGACTGGATGGTTGGAATTGTAGTCTCGTGACGATGAAGTGATTATTGCGTTCGTCCCTTCCCTCATCCGTCCGTCCGTTACCATCTGACGCAATACGATTGCAGGATCATGGGAGCCACCGGAAGTGGCAAATCGACTGTAAGATAACCTGCACCATCTCCCCACAGTATGCCCCAGGTGCTAATCCATTCCTTCCAGTTCGTCAACCTTGCGGCCGGGTCGAATCTCGCCGTCGGTCAGGGCCTCCAGTCGTGTACCAGTCAGGTACAGCTCGCGCCGCCTTTCTACTTGCAGGGCCGCCCAGTGACCCTTATCGATACACCCGGCTTCGACGACACGAACACGAGCGACACTGATATTCTCAACCACATCGCCGTCTTCCTTGCAGCCACGTACGTGCCCGCCCACCTCACATCGCACGCTCCCCCACTACTAGTCATACTAAAGACACCTCTTCGTTTCTCTCCTCCCAGGTACGAGCGTGGCACCACTCTCGCTGGCATCATCTATATGCATCGCATCTCAGACGTGCGCATGGGCGGCGTCTCGCGGAGGAACTTCAAGCTCTTCCGTGAGCTCTGCGGGACCTCCGTGCTCTCGAATGTCCTTCTCGTCACGAACATGTGGGGCGCAGTCGATCCCGCCGTCGGTGCAGCCCGTGAGGCCGAACTCAGCTCCGAAGACAAGTTCTTCAAGCCCGTGCTCGACAAGGGCGCGCGGCTGCGGCGCCACATGAACACCGCTATATCCGCGCATGCGATTCTGCAGGAGTTCCTGGACGCGAAGCCAGCCCCGCTGCGCATCCAGCGCGAGCTCGTAGATCGCGGGATGAGCGTCTCGCAGACGAGCGCCGGGGTTGCCATCGGGCGCGAGCTACAACAGGAGATCGAGCAGCTCAGGAGGGATGCGCAGGGGGTGCGCGCTGAACTACGTGCGGCCGAAGAAAACCGAGATTGGGAAACGAAGAAGGAGCTCGAGCAGGAAGAGAAGACGCTTTGCGAGCAAATTGATGGCAAAGAGGACAAGTGGAAGGCTCTGACGAAGGAGTTCGAACGACAGAAGGCGGAACTGCAAGATGCGATGGATGTCAATGCCGAGCGTCTGAAGAGGCAGGCGGAACGCGCGGAGGCGAAATATCAGCAGGAGCTGAATATGCTCAAGGAGGAGCTTACACAGGAGGAAAACATCTTCCGGCGGAAAAAGAAGAACATCGAGAGTCGCATCAGTAACACCGAAAAAACGAAGACTTCCGTCGCCGCCGAACTCGCTGGACGCAAAGCTGATGCCGCACAAGCGGAAGATATACAAAGCGAAGGTACACCGGGCTTCACAGAAATTGAGCGGTTATCGAAGCTGTTGGGGGACCTCGAGGTGGTGATGAACGGACGGAAGGAGAATTTGAGGACACTGGAGGAAGGCTTCCAGGCGTTCGAGAGGGACATTCACGCACAAATCAAGAAATTGGAGGAAATGCATAGCCAGAGCCAGCAGCAGGAGGGCGGGTTCTTCGCAAACATAGGCTGGGCGACGGACATGTGGCTGAAGGCCGTAGGTGAAGGATTCCTGCGCTTCTTTGGATTTATGTGAATGTTGTGTCATGTAGATTGTGTATCTCCTCAAATAGCTATCACTGGTTTGATTGCTCCGATCGCTTATTCTCGCAGTCAGAGTGTATAATACTGAGTCTGCGCGAATGTTGAGAATAATCAATTGGACAGTATTTGGAGTACAACGAAAAATTGCACAAGCGTTCTGTGTATGTTACGGTTAGGAACCCGATAGCAAAGACATCCATTAAGCCATACCTTCTGTGAAAGCACCGTTTGTCCATTCAAACTGCGGCAACGAGGCCGAACGGATACATGGCAGAAGCTTTCAGAAGACACCCCTGAGCGTCACCAATTATACGAACACAATGAGACAGCATGCGCACCCATGATCGAAAGAACTTCGATTAAACGAGCGAAGGTGTTCTTCACGACAGTAGAGCGCATCGCGAGTTGATATCGTGGGCGAAGGGCGAGGTATAGAGATCAGCGAGCAGCGAGCTTAGCTGGTCGCCCACGACCTCAACAGAGACATACTATATAAGCATATCGAGGGTGCCGAGCGGGGATGCAGGAAATGCAATCGGCGGTGGAACGATCGTGAGCTGCGGCAGTTGGGCTGCGGGATAGGCATTTTTCGAGCCATGCGCGGCCTACTACCTCAACGAGGCACTAGAGCTTCCTCAGACCTTCTCGTGGCGGAAGCTTAATGTCCACCTGAGCACTAGAATGCTGCTCTTCGGCAAAGCATGTTGGGAAACCTGCAGGCAGGGATCCTGTTCAGGAAGATGGCGACCAAACGTAGTGGTGAGCCCCACGGGACTTCGCCGCGAGAGTGGACCTCAAAAATAGAGAGGCTCGATTGCATCCGAATTTGATGCTCACCGGGATCTCCCAGGTGGGCGGAATGTTCCTACAGAACGAGCCTTGGGATTGTGAGGCCTCTCAGGCTACTGTAGGCTGCAAGATCAATGTTTAGAACGAAATCGGACCACATGCCTTCAGATGCTCACGATTGACACCGGATAGCGTGATTGGGCGTGCGACGGATACAGCATAAGCTAGAAGGCCACGATGGCAAGCAGGCAAGGCAAACTGATATTTACCAAAGACAAACGATATATGCAAGCTGTAGCAACCCATGCAGGTGCGTTTGGGCCCACTGGCATATGGACTTTACCATTTGTCCCTCATGCATGATTTGCCCTCCCTAGCCTCGTCAATTCGCCTCAGCTGCGGTCAATCAACCAAGGAGCTCGCTGAAGCGTCATGGCAGTTCAACGTGGCCGTACAGAACCCAGTCAATCCACGCCGACTGAGCCGACTGTTGCGACGCCCGCCCTGCGGAATTTTGCAAACCTCTTTGATACATCGCCGGAGCTTTCGAATTTGTCTCCTCCAACCTGTCCGTCATGGTGAAGCTCACTGTCCAGGTGTAGTGGTTGTGGTCAAGTTGAACGTGCCGGAGGCCCGAGAGCGGCGGGGTATATCCGCCGTCACGTGGTAGGACGACGATATTGTCTGTGGCCAGTCCTGCCAGGTTGCATGGCGTCTTCGACCTTCCCATCACACGCGTTTTGTTCCTGACCGCCTCTACCGCGGGCGGACAAACCGCCAGTCATGGTTTTTAGCTGAAGCCCGCGCATAAGCCTCCAACCCTCTCTACAGAGTGTCCTAGTATTTGTCAGTGTTCACGCGACGGTATGTCGTACAATGCTTGCACATAGCCAGCGCCGCATGAGCAGGCTGTCTTCTTTTCATAAAGACGCGCCTTCTTGTGAGTCTCTTTTCCCGAAAAAGACGGCATTCATGTCATTTTGCTGACGGGTTCCAGGGAGGCCAGTGGGGAGCTTCTTACTCCTTCCGAGTGCGGCGCATCACAATTGGCGAGCTTCAAGCGTTGGGCTTGTGCAGCTCCTGTGACTGGGCTGAGTAAGTGCCGAGCCTGTAGTCATCGATAGTTAGTGGTGGCACGATTGCGTGGAACGTCGGGACGCTCGCTGGTGTTCAGCGTAGAACCTCGAAACTGGACAGGGCATAGAAGCAAAGGATGCATTTCGTCACGCGCTGACGCGCGGTTGGACCCGTAGAGTCTACATATATAAAGCTATCAAGGAAAAGGAGAGGTAGCAGGACGTAGCTTCCTGTCTAACCCTCTGCTATCCAACCAGCCGTACAAAAAGTAAGCGAGACATCATGCATTATTCACCAGTTGAACTCTTGCTGAACTATTGATCCGTATAGAAACAGAATGTAGGTCATCAGTGCCCCGTATTCTTCGTTAGCATTTATTAATGCCACGCTTTTCCTCAGGTCGAACGGAACAGATGCCCTCACAGAGCTAAAGACGCTCGCCGCCCTCATCACGTCGAACATCGACCGCATCGAGGCCGAAACGAAGTCGGCCTCTGTCGAGTTTCCGTCCCTCTCGACCGCGTACAGCACGCAGAGCGAGGCGGTGCGCCAGCTGCCGGAAGTCGCGGATGCGACCACGCAGATCATCGCTGCGGCGTCGCAGCTCCTGGCCGTTGTAAGGCCCCCACCGATGTCGGTGATCGCTGTGGGGTTTTCGGTAATTTGTGGACTGTTATCTCGAGCTGCCGGCAACGGATGTTGACGAGTTTACCTTTTGCTTTTTTATTGTCTTTCAGTTCCATATCCCAGCTTCTCTGCGTGTTGTGCTAGAGGCGCATGTTGCCGAAATTCTCCGCGAGGCCGGAAGCGGGGTAAGACTGCTTTGATTACCAGTAAAAGTGACTCCATCTCATGATGTTCGACAGGGAGCCCACGTCAAAGACATCGCAAAGCACTCCAACGTCGACCCTGCCAAGCTTGGTACGATTTCACGTCCTAGTGGACTGCATGGTGCGGTATCTAACTGGGCATTTCTTGCAGCACGGATTCTGCGTCTACTCGCGACGCACCACATCTTCGTCGAAGTCTCCCCCGACGTGTTCACCAACAACCGGATCTCGTCGTTCCTCGACTCTGGGAAGTCGGTCGCTGAACTCGTTGCCCAGTGAGTTTTCTATGCTGGGGCCATTCATAGTATCGTAATTGAGACTCGGACGCCAAACAGCCCTGACCAGCAGTACGAAGGCACCACAGGGATGACCGCATTCCTAGGCCATTTGTGAGTCCCATCGTCCATCCAAGACAGACCTTCTCACGAAGACCGCTTCACGTCCAGCGGCGACGAAGCATTCAAAGGCTGCGCCTACCTCGCCGACGTCCTCCTCGACCCGGCCACCTCGCACAGCTACGAGGCGAACAAGACCGCCGCGAACAAAGCGTTCAACACCGACCTCAACATGTTCCCGTTCTTCGAGACGCCCGGGAACGAGTATCGGATGGTCAGGTTCGGGCATGCGATGAACGGCTCGAGGGCGATGATGGTGCCGAATGCCATCGTGGCCGGTGCGTCGATGCTCTAGCTGGCACATCTCCAGGCCCGTGAATGGTACTGGTATCTGTAGGCTTCGACTGGAAGAGCCTGAAGGACGGCGCGCTCGTCGTCGACGTCGGAGGCGGCGTGGGCTCGCAGTCGCTCACGCTCGCGCAGAACTTCCCGCACCTGCGGTTCATCGTGCAGGACCGCCCCGCTGTCATCGTGGAAAGCGAGAAGGTGCGATTCAATGCATCCAAAACGTGTCAACGGCAATTCTCATCGACCTTGACCATTTTATTTTGCAGTTCTGGGCAGCCAACAAGCCCGACTACCTCGAATCCGGCAAAGTCCAATTCCAACGTACGTCCCCGCCCTCCACACCCACCCTGCCCCCCTCCACCTATTCCATCCTAACCACCCCCTCCAGCCTACGACTTCCTCACAGACACGCAGCCCGTGACCACCGCCGACGTCTTCTTCCTGCGCGCGATCCTGCACGATTGGGCCGACGCGTACTGCGTGCAGATCCTGCGCCGCCTGCGCGCGGCGGCCGCGCCGCACACGCGGCTGCTCGTCATCGACCACCTCGTGTCGTACGCGTGCGCGGGCGAGGACGCGGGCGGCATCCCCGGCGTCGCGCGCGCGCTCCCGCCCGCGCCGCTGCTCCCGAATTGGGGCCCCGCGAGCGCGATGTCGTATATTGGCGATATCCAGGTGCGTCGTTTTTTCGGCTTTACCGTTTTTTGTGGGTTGTCGTTTTGCGTTTCGCGTTTGCGTTTTTGGCGTTTTTGTGGATTGTTTTTGCGCATTTTGTGGATTTTCGAGTTGTAGTTTGCGGGACGATGCGCTGACATACCCCCCGTTTTCACACAGATGATGGCGATGCTGAACGGCCAAGAGCGCACCGCGACGCACCTGCGCGACCTGCTCGCGGGCGCCGGCTGGAAGCTCGTCGAGGTGCGCCGCGGCGCGCCCGGCGCGGGCATGACGCTGCAGAATGCGATTGCCGTCCCCGTCTAGGTGCGCCGGGGACTGGGGGTGCGCCGGTGCTCGGGGGCGGGAAAGCAGATGGATGGAGGATGGATGGATAGGAGGGGGGAGAGGATGTGTAATTATAGCTGGAAGGTATGGGAGAGAGGGCCTAAGAGCGCGAGGTTTATATGTATCATAGATAGCACTACTCGTGTATTTTGATAGGACATGCTTCAACAGCTGTATATCATAGATCATATCGTTTGAATTCGCTTGGACCGTTGTCAGTCGTGGTGATGTAGAATTTTTACCGTTCGATATTCGATGTTTGGCAGCTGCGCATGCGGTGGAATTGGGTAGGTAGGTGTAGGCAGGCAGGACATATATGTTAGGCCTTAGGGATTGAAGCGCTTTCTCTACCCCCATCGTGCACTACGCCCACCTGCACCCTGTGTACGCGTCCTGACGTATCCTCACCGCCCCGCCTGACCTCCATGATGCATGGACGCCCCCGCACTCACTGGCACTCGTACTCAGCCTAGCCCTCGCACTTCCCTATACACACTGATACGCGTATGTATCCCCATTCGCGAAGTTCGAACTTCATGCACATATCCTTCGAATGTACCTGGCATCACGATATCTCCGGCTTCCATGACCACTCAGATACGAGACGCGTCCGACTCTCACACGCAGAGTATTATGCTGAGCAGAAAACCGGGATCAATTAGCTTCATATACCCTACTTAAACTTATCTCCTATACCAGACCCGGCCAGGCAATCACCCACCGGCCAGCCGCGCATCTACCCCACATCCTCCTCCAACCACCTACTGCACCTTCTTGCCCTCACCCCTCCGCTCCACCTCCGCCTCGGCCCTGATGCCCTCCGCCTCGGCCTCCGCGACCATTTTGCGCTCGATCTCAGCAAACGAGATGCCCTTGGCCTTGGCGTCGAACTTGGCGGCCTCGAAGCGCGCGCGGTACGCGAGGTACTTGTCGTCCGTGCCGAGCACGCGGTCCCACCAGCGGAAGGACGTCGAGAAGTTGTTCACGAACGCCATGTGGTGGAAGTCGTGGTGCTCCGCGCCGGACCAGAACGGCACGATGTGCTGCAGCGACCAGGGGAAGTCTGCGGAACGCGGGCGCGTCAGCGTCCATTACCGTCACTCACTACTCGTTGTCCAATTCACCGCGGAGGGCAAATAGCGAAGAGCAAAGGGGAGGGGGAAAGGAGGAAGGGGAGACTCACCGTAGCCGGAGTGCGCGTCGACGGCCTGGAAGAGGCGGAGCGTGATCCAGAGGTAGACGGTGACGATGTGGAGGTTGCGCGTGAAGTAGCAGTAGAGGAGCGGGCCGGCGATGGTGCCGGTGCCGAGGATCATGACCTCCGCCGGGTGCGCGTACTCCGCGGCGAGCCCGAACGGCGCCGAGTACTTGTGGTGCACCTTGTGGATGTGCTTGTACAGCATCGGCGTGTGCAGCAGCTGGTGCGCTGTGTGTCGTAACACATCGAAAAATATAAATGAAAATGGAAATGAAGATACGAAGCGCAATCACAAGCAAGGGGAGGGGGGAGTCAGCTGATGAGGTCAAGGGGATGAGGGAGGGAGAGGGGACGCACAGAAGTAGTGGAACATGTCCTCGAAGAAGAAGAAGAACGCGAGCGGGCCGAGCATGGACTGCCACGAGGGGAAGGGCACCTGCCAGGTGCTCATGCCGATGGCCTCTGCGACGGGGTGGAACAGGAAGATCTGCGACAGACATCGTCGTGAGCAAATGCATGTCATCATGAACCAAGCGCATGCCGCCGGGCCGGCGCGCAGCAGGAAGAGGGACGCGATACTCACGGTGGGCGCCTCGATGGTGAAGTGCGAGAACAGGACGAGGCGGGTGCACTCCCACTGCTCGGCGAGCGTGGGGACCTTGTTGGGCTGCAGCTTCCAGCGGCGGAAGAACGGGATCGCGTCGATGATCATCCACGGGATGCAGCGGCCGAAGTACACGATCTGCCCGCACCAAACCACAACCCGTGTCAGCGACGTTTCAACAGTGACAGCGAGCAGAGAGAGAGGGAGACGCACCTCATGGAGGAGGAAGGACGCGAGCCCGGTCGCGATGATGGGGTTGCCGATCCAGAGGTACCACGCGACCCAGTTCTTCTCGAGCCAGCCGAGGCTCGCAAAGTCGGTGCCGGCGGCCTCGTAGAGCTGCGCGGAGGTGAGCTGGTGCGCGGGCACGGACGCGGTCGCGTTGAAGCTCATGTTGTTCTTGCTTCTCGAGTCGTTGCCAAAGCCAAAGTCAAAGTCAAATAAAAAGACCAATGTGGATGAGGAGCGGGCGAGGAGGGGAGAAGGGGGAAAAGGGGAAGAGGAAGACCGCTTGACGACAGCAGGGACGGTCGCAGGGGGGTATATAACCGACGCGGAAGTGGTCTGCTTTTGGGGGCGCGAGGTGGCGTGAGCTCGTCTTTTTTGATTTTTGTGCCGCGCGCGCCTATCAGCGCCCCCGTGCGAACGCGCGTCCGGAACAGTCCAGCGTGCTCTGGCTGCAGCGAGAGTACGAGTCTCGATGCCCCCCGCGAAATGCTCAGATGTTAATTGGGCACCGGGTGCTGCTCGTACGACGATTTGTGTGGTATAAAATGGCTCGAGGACTTGGATCTGGGATGACGGAAGGGAATGGATAGATACTGTATACTTATAGAAGTACTGCTAGCTGCGTACGGGGTAACACAACGGATATAACAAACAACCAAACTGACTAACTAACACTCAAACAACAACGCGAACCGCGATTCGCGTAAGATACTAATTTTAAAACAACATCTACATGCGTCTCCCTTTACAACACGCATAGACACCCGCACCGCGGCTACTTCTCCTCGAGCTCGCTCATATCGATGATCTTGCGCCCGATCCCATGGTCGTGGTCCTGCTGCGACGTGTCCATCGAGTCCGTGCGGTACTGGTGCTGCGGCGTCATCTGCACGTCGTCCGAGCGCGTCCGGCCGGGCATGCGCGACAGCAGCATTGTCCTGCGGCGTTCACACCAGATGTCAGCAATCGACGTGACAGAAGCGGAGTGTACAGTGTAGAGGGAGGAGTGTAGAGTGCAGAGTGAGAAGTGAGAAGTGAGGAGTGTGCAGTGTGCAGTGTACAGTGAGGAGGGAGAAGCGAGAGGGAGAAGCGAGAGGGAGGAGAGAGGGAGAGGGACGCACATCCACGCGGGCACGATGCTGCCGGGCGGGATGACCCACTGCTCGGCCTGGTTGTAGCTCGGGGGCGAGATGCGGTTGTTCGTCGCCCTGCGGAGGGCCCACGGCACGCCGTTCAGGAGGATATAGGACAGGATGCCTGCGATCACGCCGTACGCGATGCTGCATAACAGTCGTCAGCGCCACGTTCCCCAAATCCCCACTCAACGGGAGAGAATGGAGAAGGGAGAAGGGAGAGAGAGAGAGAGAGGACGCACTTGTACGTGAGCGGGATGACGATGATGGTGAGGAACGAGGGCACCGCGTCGCCCATGTAGTCCCAGTTGATGTCGCGCACGTTGCGGATCATGAGCGTGCCGACGATGACGAGCGCGCCGCCGGTCGCCCACGCGGGGAACGACGCGAAGATCGGCGCGAAGAAGATCGAGATGAAGAACATGAAGCCCGTCATGCACGCCGTCAGGCCCGTCTTGCCGCCCTCTGCGCGCCGCGCCTCTCGTCAGCGTCCGTCTCTCATGCAAGAAGGGGGGCAGCGGGACGCAGGACGCACCGGAGATACCAGTCGCGCTCTCGATGAACGCGGTGACGGGGCTCGTGCCCATGAGCGCGCCCATGCTGATCGAAAACGCGTCGACGCAGTACGCGACCGTGCTGCGCTCAAAGTCCATCGTGACCGGATCTCTCAGCCCAGCGAACTTGGCCATGGCGTACAGCGTGCCGGTGGTGTCGAGGATGTCGACGTAGAGCATGGTGACGAGCGCGTACCACACGCGGCCGTTGCCGTAGTTGAAGTCGAGCGCGTCGCCGATGAGCCGCAGCGGGCGGAACGTGACGACCTTCTTGAAGAAGTCGAACGCGTCGTCGCCCGCGGGCGTGTGCGGGAACGCGGTCACGGGCGTCGGCCGCGGCCAGGAGATGATGGATGTGAGGATGATCCCGATCAGCAGCGCGCCTTTGACGCTGTACATCATCAGGAAGACCGTCAGGAAGCTGTCGGTGCATATGCGCGGTCAGTGTGGTGGACATGGCGAATTAGCGACGGGGAGGGAGGAGACGCACCCGCCGATGAACATCCCGAGCCACATCGTCGGATTGCGCATCTGGCCGTGCGCGCAGTAGTTCGGGAGGTCCGGCATGAAGTTGTCCGCCGTGCATCCTCCCAGGCCGACCAAATTGACAGTATCACCACCGACGACGCCCAGGCCGCCCGATGCTGCCAGAATCCATCAGCACCCATACACACCCACACACCCATCTCAAGCAGGAAGCCAAATACTCACATAAACCAATGAATCTGCATACCCGATACGGATTGGTGTCAGCATGCGCCCGAGAGAGAAACAGAGGAAAAAGGCGACATACGCAATGTAGAGACCGATACCCGTGCCCACCGCCATAACGAGGGACTGCGGCATGATGCGGGCGAGCCACTGCCGGAGGCCGAGCAGGGACAGGAAGAAGAAGATCCACCTGTGCGTTCCCAGCATCTTTGCGTCAGCGACGGCCGAAGCTGATAGAAGAGGAAGAGGAAGAGGAAGACGCACCCTTCCATGAAGACCGCGGCGAGCGCCTCGCGGTACGTGATCGTGCCGGTGCCGTGGAAGCCGACAATCGAGTATGTGAACTGTGCGAGGTCAAAAGTCAGCATCCGCGCGCGGGCACATGCACAAAGCGAAGGGTGGGAGCGCGAAGTAGAAAGCGCAAGCAAACCGCACACGGAGGGAAGGAGAGGAAGGGAGGTCGACGCACATATGCATTCAGCCCGAGCCCAGGGGCCATGCCCACCGGCAGGTTCGCGAGGAGGCCCATGAGGAAGCTCGCGAGCGCGCTGACAGCGGCGGTGGTGGTGATGAGGTCGCGCTGGACCTCGGCCACGCACGCGGTGTACGCGTCGTCGCCGATGCAGCCGTCGTGCGTCGGGCACTCGCACGTGCCGCCCGTGTCGCGGATGATGGAGGCGTTCACGGAGATCTGCATCACGCATCAGCAGCATATGAGTGTGGGGTATCAAACTGGAAGCATGGAGGCGCGGCTTACGATGTATGCCATGGCGGCCTGCGGGGGTAGCGGGTGCGGGTGTCGTTAGTGCGGGTGCGGGTGCGGGTGTGGAAGGGAGGATGGTGGTACGTACCCATGTCGTGAGGCCAGCGCGGAGCTCGGTCTGCGCGCAATCAGTCAGACGGCGGACGACAGATACAGAGAGGACGCACCAGGAACCTCGAGCCCTCGCGCTCCTTCTTCGCACCCGAGCCCTCCAACTGGAACCAGCGCCCGACGAACGAGTCTGCGACCTGCGGAAAACGCGATCGCGTGAGCAACACACCGCGCACGATAGCACGACCACAACACCAGAAAGCAGGACGTACGATGGCATTGATTCTATCCACGATTGTGATCATCTTGGACGCACGCCGTAGCCGAAAAGCGGCGTAGGGAGGAGGGAATGTACAACCTCTAAAGAAGCGAGGGGAGCAGGGGGCGTAAGGCCCTGTTGGGAGAGATATAGAAGCAGAGAGGCGCCGGGAGAGGGCGACGCCCTGAGAAGGAGCGGGAGATAAGGAAGGAACGGAAGGGGCAGAAACGGGCGGGGGCGCCCTGGACGGCGGGGCGACTGCTCGAAAATTGGCCGCGCACAAGTCTCCGCCGCGCTGTGGGGCGTCCCCCCGCACAGGGCTCATCTCAGGTCCAATCGCTAGCCATGTGCGCATGTGCGCATACTCTTATCGCCTTTACGGCTCGTGTGCTCGTGTCTGCATCTCTCGCCCGCCGTTCACCGCGACACGCACCACCACCACCACCTCCATCCCCGCACGCATGTCTGCCTCCGGTGCACGAAAAATTTGCGCAGGCCGGGGTAGCTGGCGGGTTCGGAGTCATGAGCGGAAATTTTGGTGAGCGAGTGGTCGGTCGCGGGCGAGCGTGAGGACTGGCGGTGGAGCGCGTGTCGGCGGCCGGGCTTTGGACAGCCCGGGCGGCACGATAAGCCTGCCCGCCTCTAGCGGCCTCTTGGCTGCGGTTAGTACACTTGCGAGCTGGAGGCCCGCGTTGCCACAGCAACACGCATATGCACACCGCGTTGGCAGGCTTCGATTCGAACGAGCTTTGAATGCATTCCGTGTCTTTCTTTAAATTTAGCGGGCGCGGGAGGGAAAAGCGCGGACCGCCGCCGACGCGCCGGCTTATCGACTCGGCGCAGAGATGACCGGTTCTCGTCCATCTCAGATCTCGAACAATTTAGCCCACGGTTCGCGTGTGATCGAATTTCGCTGTGGATAAACAGTCTGCCCACCGAACGAGCCCGCGCGCGTACGACGCTTGATGTCATCCAGTTCGAAGGTCTGACTGACACCATATACGCAGGTACCTGCAGCGAGTACACCGTACAAAAATCAAGACAGAAGCTCGCCCACGATTAGACACACGGTATCTATTCTTTGAACAGATGCCCGATGCTCTGGCCAACATATCTGAGCGCGAAGATCCTCAGGGCGTCTCTCTTTCTTTGCGATCTCATACCTTCTTCTGTAGCCGGAGGTCTCCCTCTTGCCGTTTCAACAGCTCTGTGGCGTCCAGGAACTCCAGCGCCCACCGTCATGGCCCAGGAGCCGTCAAGCCTAAGGCACGGTATGCTTGCTGTCACTTTATCATAATTGGCATCCTCATGGACCCATTTTCATCGTGCCCTGCACCGGCTCCAACTCATCTGTCTCCTCCTGCAGCCGCGCAGAAAATCTCCCCCAGCGTATCCACCACCACTAGCATCCGCCACGCTTTTTCCTGATGCACTCGACGTTCGCCTACAACGCCTCGTCTGGCTCTTTCGCTTCATATATATACTCCCGCGAGACCACTGCCTAGCTCTGCAATTTTCTCCCTAGGATCCGCCTCGCCGTCTCTCGCCTTCGAGCTGGTCTCCATATGCATCTGCATGTCTGTATGCACGAGCTCTTGAATCTGCGAGTTACCGCACCGAATCGCGACGGCGGCAGCTCGCGCTGGACCAGTCAGCTCTCCACTGACATCCGCTCCCCTGACGATTTTTCCTGAAATGGAGGGCGCAGACACAACCGCATCCGTATACTATTACTTGCTCTCAAACACGGGCTGGAAGAATATACAGCTGATTCAGAAAACCTTGTCCGCGCCGCGTCCCCCGCCCGGTTAAATCCGAAAACTCGAGAAAATGTCGAAAAATACGAGAAATGGCAGAAGACACTGAGCATGTTCAATAGCTATCGTATTCAACGGTGTAAACAATTGGTTTGATCTAGAGACTAAGATGCTTGCACTTGGTGGCGACCAGGATGCACGATGGACTCCGCGCGACCGCGCCAACGTGTCCAGCATCGTTACAGCGAATCAAGCCATGGAACATCTCCCAGCAGCGAAATTGGGTCTCAGATGGCACATACATGTCATTGAGGGCAGCTGCAGTGCAGTACATGAACCATACAGTTTTTTTGGAGGAAGTATTGGCCAGTGAGAAAATAAAGATCTGGGTGCTAGGAGAATCATCACGCATCGAAGCAGTCCTAGCCTTGCCAAGCATCCCTGCCCCATAACCATTGGCCTATGCAGAGATTCTGAGGGTCAAGGTGTAATTTCGGCCAGAAAGTACATACCTGCACGTCCCTCTTCGCACTATGATCGTGATCACATAAACCGCACATATTTGCTCTGCAAATCGAGAGGGCACCGGCTAAGTAGGCACCTCTATCTTCGCGGAGACGCCCAATTCATCAGGTCTCCGAATTCGGATGTGCAAGCGTTACATCTGGTGAGGCGGGGAAGGGGAAGGTGCGAAGTGATGATGTCCTCGTTGGACCGTCGTACGTTGTCGCGTTTCGAAATCGATCGGTCCACGAGCATATGAGAATTCTCGAAAAGTTGGGCAAAGGGCTATCTTCGACACGCAGCCTGAATCGAACATTGTATGATTGCGGGAAGAGGATGGTGGAGGTCCAGCGTGGTGGGCGGCGGGTCACCTCAGCGGATCTACGATTCGACTGACATCAACTATTATTCAGGCTTCACATGAGATGACCTGTACTCACCACAGCTGCTCTGCACTCGGCCACACGTTGTCCTGTCTACCGCCATCGAAGTCTACGTTATTATCGCTCTCGCCTCGTAGCTTCTCCACCGAACACCTCTCCTGGCTTGTTTGTCGCTTCCACCGCCCCAGAACGCCCCCTGTGAGCATTATCGACATCCGCACTACAGCTCCAGGTAATTTGGAGACTGTCTGAGCATGAGAGCAACGGTTTCACATTTTCTCGAATTTTCGATGTTTTTTCGAATTTTCGGATTTGCCCGCGAGGGGGACGCGGCGCGGACAAGGTTTTCTGAATCAGCTGTATCGTCGCCCTTGCACATCTCGTCGACCAAGTCTCGCATTAATATTGACAAGCGCGGCGTCGGAATTTGCGGGCATGTCGCCACGTGCACTCGCAGGACCCTTTCACCCCCTCGTCCCATTCTCTCTAGCACGCAGTATATGCAAATGCGTTGCCCGGCCAAGGAGACACGCTATTCGACGCCTCTTCGCATGCGGTTAAGTACTTACTGTTACCACGCTGTGCGGCCGATAAGTACTAAGTCCCAGGCACGTCGTCGACCGACCATGCTTCGGTGACATGTGACAGCTCGCTGACAGTACCAGTGACATCTTGACAGTTTGACAGCCCCTGGGAAGGGCGGTGTGCGAAAGCGTTGCGGTTGCGAGATCCAGGATTGGCAATGTCGATGTCGGGTTGGCTTGTTCGTGGAGACGGCACGAGGGGCTATTATAGCTGCTCACTGAACGTTTTAGACGGCCGAACTCGGACGATACTCGACGGCTCAACTCCTCTCTTCATTTGTGGTAGATATATGGTATTGTGACCCGTCGTGCCGTGACCCAGGTTCCAAACCTCATGGCTCGACGCACCCGAGTGCGATGACGCCGCCCTACACAGTCCATCACGGTCAGTCGTTAAAACCACATCGCGCGAAAGACACAAATCTCACGAAATTATTATTCGAGCAGCACACCAACTTTCCTGAACATTCCCCTTCCTCGCTCGACGCGCAGACGAGCCCTACAGGAACATATGGAAGGAGCTGGACGTTCAGCTTTGCAAGGACTGGAGCTACGACTCTCGACGAGGCCTAAATGTCGGTGAATGAACGTTAACCGTAAGTGTTTGTGACATAGAGAGGGAGGCTTACCGGCTCGACCGTCCTGCAGCATCGGAGCGCGCTGAAATCGCACTGAGGAGCTGGACCATCCTAATGCGCGCGCATTCAATCTAAAGACGGGTAAGAAACGGCGAGAAGTAATACTCACATTCAGGACGTTCATAGATTGCATGATAGCCGCGTTTCCCAAGGCAGCCAAAGCCAGAACGACTGCAGCAGCGAAACGACTGCCCATGGGCGAGGTTCCGGGGAAGAGCAACACCTGCAACACAAAAACACTTGGCCTAATAAGCCATCAAACCCCCGCAACAGGACCGACCTCCTCCGCACACTACACTACCCCTCCCCTCCCTCCTCGCTCGCGCGGATAGACCAGCGCATCGCGTTCCGAGGTCTCGCCATACAGTCCATTGAATGGCTGCAGAAGCTTCCGGAGGTTGCGCGCGCGGGGTTGAATATACATAGTTGCAGCTGGTGAGACAATTCAAGAGGTTTGTTGAGGTTTTCGAACAGCATTTTTGTCGAGATAAGAGGGATGTGGAGAGCCAGTGCGATTGGGGACATCGGGGTGCGGGGGGTGGAAGAGGCGCGCAAGACGGGAGCCTAAGAGGTGGTCTCGGGTATGCCCGATTCGGAGTCCGAAATGCTGCTATTCTCGGAATCAAACTACTTGGCGCTTGGCGTTCTCGGGCTTGCACGCAGGAGATATATTCGCCGCTGCATTGACGAGCTGTGGTCTAGTCCGTAGGTTTGTTGGTTTCGAATATTTTGTCAGATTAATCTTAGCACATGGTTACAGAGGGAAAAGGCAGGCCGAAGGAAAAATCAAGGCTAAAGCAAAGAGTACGTTTCCAGTATCATAGCCCTAACAAACACTAATCATCACTACAACAAACCGTCATCGTAAAAGGTCGTAAGTATTTTACATCCTCTTCATCTCGCTTCTATATCGTTCTCCTTCTGACACGTTCAGGCGAACTTCTGCTCCACCAGCCACTCATCGAGCGCCTTATTCAGCTCGGGGGAGTGCGACATCATGATCCAGTGGTCCGCGTCGAACTCGCGGCGCGTGAGGGGGCCCTTGGCGTACTTCTGCAGCACGAAGTCGCCGATCTGCGGCAGCGCGACGAAGTCCTTGTTCGCCGCCGCGAAGAAGACCGGCTTCGTGATCTCGTACGCGGACGCCGGGACCACTGGCGAGTCGGCGCAAGTCAGCCACGCGATATCCAGGCGCACGAGGTCGGGATAAAGGGAAGTGGGGCTCACATGCGTCGTCCTTGGAGTTCAGCCCGAGCGCGTTGACGGTGTAGTAGCACAGCGGCGCCGCGAGCCCGCCCGCGAGCAGCGTCGTCTTGTAGTGCGCCCGCACCTGGTCGCAGAAGTACGCCGGCGCGGCGCTCTGCCGGTTGCTCTCCACCCACGCGCGCGCCGCGCCCGACGGGCCGACGTGCTCGATCCACAGCTCCGGCGGGTTCGGGAAGAACAGGCCGAGGAACGAGTCGATCTGCCGCCCATCCACATCAGCACCAGTCGTTGACAGTTTTGAGAGTGCAAGGGCGCAAGGGAAAGGGGGAAAGGGAGACACGCACGTTCTGCTCGATGAGCTTGTCCGTGCCGGGCGCGGAGAGGAACTCGAAGTAGCCGAGCAGCTCGCGCCCGAACGCGCCCTTGATGAACTCGTTCGCGGCTTGCGGGTCGAAGTTCGCGTCCGGCGGCACGTACGACGCGCCGAGGAACGCGACGCCCGCGACGCGGTCCGCGTGCAGGTTCAGCAGGCGCGACGCGACGCGGCATCCCCTGCCCCGTCCAAAAACGACACCACCATCCACCATTAGCACCACTCTCCAAATCCCAGTCAGCGGCGAAGACGACAGACGCACCAGTCATGCCCAACCAGCACCGCCTCCTTCACGCCCTCCTTGTCCATCAGCTCGACAACGTCGCCCGCAAGCCCGGAGCCCGTGTACAGCGCCGCGTCCGTCGGCTTGTCGCTCGCGCCGTGCCCGAGCATGTCCGGGACGAGCAGGCCGGCGCCCTGCGCAGAGAAGTGCGCGACCTGGTGCGTCCAGTCCTGCGCGCTGCTCGGGAACCCGTGCAGCAGCACGAGCGTCGGCTTGCCTGCGGAAGGGGGGGAGAAGTGGTACTTCCACGTCAGCCCGCGGCGCGTGGTGTGCGATTTGTAGGTGCTCGGGTCCATGATGTGTATGTGCGTGGGGGGTTTTTGGTGGTGGGTGGGTGGGTGGGTGGGATGGTGCGGTAAGTGCTGGGTGGACGAGAGAAGGGGGGTGGGGTATTTATGCGCTGCGGAAGGTGCTATGTTACCCTGCTTGGTCCTCCACGCACGCGCGCTGACCAAAACTCGATCCTGCAGGCGCACGCACGCCCAATTACGCTGCACCGCCTGCGCCCGCTCGCCCGCTCGCGCACCAAGAGAGCATCCAGGCTGCGGTGTGCGCACGCATTACGTCCGTGGAGAAGCCTGCGCGGCGCTGATATCGCCTGCGATCAGCCCGGAACGAGGTTTCGAGGGACATAGCCATCGCAGCAGAGCGCATCGATGTGCGTACTGGGGGAGGGTCTTGGGCTCTGTACTCTTCGATGGAAGGCGCACTCGACTATCGGATGACCCGTGCTGCAGCTGTATACGTTTCGGTGCGCATACTGGACCCCCGTTCTATTTCGACTGGACTCGAGGACGGTTCTTTCATCTGCGCGCAGGGCTTCTGGTCTGTCTATCACCGGCGCCCGCGTCATATGCCGCGCGGGTGCGGGTGTTGGTGCGCTACTTTGACAGGATACCCCACAGGGGCGGAAGCGAGGCTGGTGACGGTGATCCCCCGCGTTTACGTGCGGGGCTAGGCTGCGGGTGCCGTCGACGCGTAAGTACTAGGCGGGTGCGCTGGCCCGTGGTTGGCGGAGTGCAGGCGCCTCGAGATTCAGAAGCGGGTCGGGTGGTGATGGTAAGTATCGTTCATATCCCGTATCACAGTTTGCTATGATGCGTGTTGATATGTATGTATGTATTGTTCGTGGATATCGGCCTCGCGGGCGTGTTTAGTTACATCTTCTGGGTTTATGAGGAGGCGGGCATGCGCTCACCGCTGATTTTGCATGGGCGTCTGGGAGAGGGTGCGTCACTTGTGTAAATAGATGGTGGGCGTCGTTTCAAGCCAAATATTCCCCGCAGTAGGGGACTGTACGATTTATGCACAATGCTTTGGCATAATTCGGCACGCACGCAGGAGGACATTGAAGAAGTTAATTCCTGTTGTCTCGAATGGAGCGGAAATTCTGAAACGCACGCATGTGTTCTTCACATCCAATGGACCACCTATATTCGCAGCATCTGCGTTTCAGAATAAGTAAAGGAAAGGGATGTACTCGATACACGCCGTCGCCGAGCCCAGCGCCGGCGCTCGTTTGTGCGCCCACCATACGCTAGATTAGGAAAGCAATTTCCACGCGGCATGGCCAGTCCGCGACGTCATCTCCTTCGAGCTCATCTCATGAGCGCCGCTCTCGACGCTCTCGACGTCGACACGATATGTAGCATGCAGTCAAGCCTTGCATTCGACTTTCTCCTCGATTCTGAATTGTCGCGCTCGTCTTCTTCAAGTCACTTTACTCGGATCCTTTAATTTTCAGCGAGGCTACGGCGTTCAGATCTCCTCCGATGCCTGCGCGCGTGGTAAACGCAGCAGAGCCTCGGATAGCCCCATGCATCCTGGCATGTCGTCAGATTGCTCAGCCTAAGTATGCTCCGACTTCCGAGCGCCGAGCGTCTCAGTAAGATCTGATAATCCTCCCAACCCCGTTTCTTTCTCACCTCCCACCACCTACACCACATACTAACCCCCCCAGCAAACCCACACCCCAGCAAACTCACCCGCAGCGCCCCCTCACCAACACCATGGACCCAAGCACCTACAAAACGCACACCACGACGCGCGGGTACACCTACGCCTACCACCGCACGCCCGCGCAGGACGCCCGCAAGCCCACGCTCGTCCTGCTGCACGGCTTCCCGTCGTCCGCGTGGGACTGGCAGCACGTCGTCGCGCACTTCGCGCCGCTCGGCTATGGGCTCGTCGTGCCCGACATGCTCGGCTACGGGCGCACGGACAGGCCGACGGACCCCGCGGCGTACGTCGGGAGCGGGCTCGCGCAGGACGTCGTGGATATTCTGGACGCGGAGGGCGTGCAGCAGGCCGTCGTTGTCGGGCACGATTGGTGCGTCTTGCCCTCACATCATCGTTGTCTCTCTGCAATAGGGCCAGATGAGGTGGGAGGGAAAGGCTGATGCGCGATCGCAGGGGCTCGCGCGTCGCATCGCGAATCGCGAACCTGCACCCGCAGCGCGTGCGCGCGCTCGCGTTCCTCGCGGTGGGCTACGTGCCCCCGAACCCGACCTTCGACCCCGTGAAGCTCGCCGCGTTCGTCAAGGCCGCGTACGGGCGTGAGTTCTTCGGGTACTGGGGCTTCTTCGCGCAGCCCGGCGCGGACAAGGTGATTGAGAAGAATGTGCGTCTCTTCCTCGCTCCGAGTCCTCGCTGCCGTGTCTCTGCGCCACCTAGGCTGGAGATGTGGATGTGGATGTGGACGAGGTGCTGACCGGGGAGTGTAGATCGACTCCTTCCTGAGCCTGTTCTTTCCCCACCCGCCCGAGCTCTGGATCGACCACGTCGGCCCTGCGGGCAAAGCCAAGGAGTGGGTCGAGAGCAACAGGCAGAGCGACCCGCCTGCGTACTTCACGCCCGAGGTACATATTCCGATCCCTCCAATCGTCCCATTCCGGCACGGTAGAGCTGACGCGTGGCATGACGCACGAAGGTGAAGGAACACTACAAGCAGGCGCTCCTCGCGGGCGGACTCGCGGCCCCACTGTGCTACTAGATCGTCAACACGACGGGGCTGAACGCCGAAGACGACAAACGTGCGTCCATCCTCCCTCCCCTCATCCCTCACCCCTATCTCATTGTTCGTATATGCTACAACTGCATGCACGACAGACGCTGCACTCACGGCCGGTGCTACGTTGACGACAGACACAGTGCATACGACGAACGCTGCACGCATTACGATAGCCGCGAGGCAGGTAATACAGGTATGTACCTTCTATCTTCAACCTATTTGAGCATTCTCTGATGAAGAAGGGTTCTTTTACAGCTCAAAGATCCCTTGTGAGTACCTTACAGCCCCCACCTTATGCAGACACAACTGATCCACGATGTAGGGAATCTTTGCCGAAGGTGGCATCCACGGCCCGGCTTTCAACAACGACGTAACCTGCAAAACCGGACCCTTGGATGCGCCCTCCTACGGACGCGGCGTCTGCACGGTAATGATGTTTCTCGCTGAATGTTCCCGCTCACTCAAGTTCTGCCCATAGAAATCTCTTCCATAAGGATTACATTAAGGAGAACAAGATTACCGGCAAGGTCCGCAAGTCGGTCATCGATGCCGCTTGGGCTGCGGCTGCACCCGCGGTCAAAGAGGTGCGATTCGTGCACTATTTCCCTTCCCTACTTTCTTAGAAGTCTTCTGTAGAGCTATGAGAAGGCCGCTCAAGCAACGAGGCGCGAGAGGAAGAAGGCAGGGAAACCTGGCCCATCTGGCTCGTCCCCGGTTTAGACTCGGCAGCGCGTGGTTCGATGGTGCCGCGAAAATATATGTTGGCAGGTTCTTTCTCTCGTTCACGTTAGATGCGGCTCAGTATATGGTCTCCTTTCTCCTCAACTGGATTCGATGATATTAGATGATACATTTTTATGTCATTTGCTATGATTCACTCATGTAAGATTTCACTCGAGCAATATCATTTATATCGTCTCGATTTCATTCGATGTTTTGCGATGAGGTTATGAATTCTAGCCAGATATGAAATAGTGTCCAATCCAAGATCTCTCGATCTGGTTCACTCTCGCTCGATGCATCAATGCATCATGCCTGATCTGCCGTGTTCTGGTCGAGTCATGGATGGGCGACAGATTTTTGATCGGTACGGCCGTCCATGATACTTAACAAGAGGACCCCCGATAATCCCTATAAGACGCCTGGGCCGCCCGAGGACGAATTTTGACGAATTTTGGCCTAAGGCCACGGTCAATACGGACGGATTTCGGTAGTAAGAGGGTGGTAGGGTTGGCCCGATTTGACGGACGAAAAATGGGCCCTGCCAGTGAGGCCTGGTTGCATACGGACGAAATCGGTGGGAGTCTCGGAGTAATAATGAGAAGATTACGGTCCGCCGGCCGTGGAGCCATAGTAGGACGGGGACGGCGGGCAACGCCCGGAGCAGATCGCAAGTGTATTACAGCCCACGACTATCACTATATAGTAGCATAATAGTCATAAATCTAGGATGGCACAATAGCCGAATGGTTAGAAAGCGGCGGCGCTACTTCTCTGTTTTGTCGACCCGGATGTTCGAACCTCAACGTTGCCATTTTTCCTGACGAACATTTTGCACCATTTCTACGCACAGTGTGTCACTCACAAATAGTTTAGGCCACATTCCAGTATGCTGTGCTTTTGACTGTATGATATAAGCCGAAAGCATGTGTATAAAGTATGGGTTGTTCTGACAAAAGCAAGACACTGTTTCCGCGCATGACCCAGATGCGTTGCAAAGCCATCTGGCGCATTTGGGCGGGTTATGACCGTGCGGCGCCTGCCCGCAGGCGCCGGGAAGGAAAAAATGGAGATTTTTGAGGCCTAGGACACTTTCACGGACGAATTTGAGCAATCCTTCGGAGGCCACGGTCGATACGGACGAATTCCGGCCTGAAACGGCCAAAACGTGTCGGGACGAAAATGGGCAAAATCCCGAAATTTTGGCCCAGGCCTCTTATAGGGATTATCGGGGGTCCTTTAACAAGCCGGCGCGGCTTTTTGTGATGGTACCGACAGGAACCGATGTCTACCGATCTCACGCGTACGCGCTTCTTCCGACCTCACGCGTACGCGCTTCTTCCGACCTCTGTCGTTCTGTGTCTTTCTCATCAGACGCGGTTTTTACTGGGGCTCAGGATCGACTTGCCTGGCACAATGCGACCATCGTCATGCTAATAGCCAATGCTGTAACTTTGGCGGCACCTCTTGCTCCTTCATAGTGTTTTCTCTCTGTGGAGCACTGGGTGCGTAGTTCCGTCTGTGCAGATTTTTATATAACGAACGACTGAGCCTGCACCTCCAAGCTGACCTCCGATTTTGGTGCCCTTATATAAGGATTTACACAGTAAAATGGTACCCGGCTTGTCTCTGGGCATCACGGAAGCACAGAGGGCTTCCTTGAATTCACGCTAGCAGCCTCACTGAAGCTGAATTGATTGGAGCCCGACCCTGACAGCCCGGCATCTTATTCGCCATGGTTCAGCTCGATGGCTGACACAGTGGAAATCTGGCACGGCCGACAATATAAAAGGCCTCAACCATTATGTCTTCCGGCAAGGCTGGTTCCTTCCTACAATTCTTCCCCTCGAGCTGGTCTCCGCTGTCTCTGCCTATCATGCGGTATACATTCACATTCGATGCCTTCTTAGCAGCTGTTTGTCTTGGACTTTCGGCCCCTGCGTCAGTTTGGGGCATTCCGTTTCCTCGTGGCCATGAACTTCCCGCAACTCATATCGACTCAACGGAGGCTTCGCACCACTTTGCGTCAGTCATCCCTGAATTTCATTCTTGTCAACAATGATATTGAAGTTATGCATGATCCTAGAAATGTGTCCCGACGAGCACCTACTCAATTCACGCTCCCTCTGACACCCTTGTTAACAAATACTGGTCGTGAAATGGGCTATGTCGCCTCAGTGAAGATCGGTTCGAATCCAATTCCATACCGCGTGCTCATGGACAGCGGGTCCTCCGACTTTTGGCTCGTTAGTGATACATGCCCGCAGCTTGTAAGCCTCCGATTCAGTTTTCCATCGACTTCTCGGTTACTTACGTTTTATCCGCAGGGGGGCCGTCTTCCCATCGGCCGTTCGACTTCGCGTACTGTCCGACCTTTTGACCAACGTACATATTCTGCCATATATGAAGATGGTAGTTCTGTGGTTGGTACTATGGTCACGGATACGGTCTATATCGAAGGCCGGCTTCTTCCTCAATACCCGTTCGGAGCTTGCAACATGTTGATAGGTACTCCGGCCACCAGCACTTATGATGGGGTCATGGGATTCGGTTTCACTGTAAGCTTGTATACTATACTTCATCCATGAGGGGCTCTGATTATCCATATCTTGCGAACAGGAATCCGCGCAAAACGAGATGGCGACCATTCTAGATTGTCTCACAAAGGCAGGTTATTTACCAAATGGCATGTCCGGCTGGAAATTTTCGCGCAACCTTGACGGTCGAAATGACGGCGAAATCACCTTCGGCGGGGAGAATTTCGCCAAATTCTTCAAGGAAAGACAAGTGCTTGTGCCGAACCTCTCCAGCGGATTGGGAAAGAAGTGGGAGTTCAACATCGACGGGATTTCGATGGATGGTTTGCAGGTCACGCGGGCGCGCGTCGGCATCGTCGACACTGGCACCAGCGTGCTGTCCGTGGACGAGGCAGATGCGCACGCAATACACAGTCCGATTTCGGGGGCCGTGTTGCTTCGCGATGGCTCGTATGGGATTCCGTGCAGTGCCCAGCCGAAGCTATCGATCACCATCAACGGTCGCCCATTCGACGTGGATCCGCGTGACATCATTGGGGATCGCATTACAGCTGACATCTGCTTTTCCAATATCGTTCCGGACAAGAGGAGGAAGGCAGGAGAGTGGCTGTTAGGAATCGCGTTCCTGAAGAATGTATACCTTACTCTCGACGTCGCTGGCAACCAAATGGGGTTCGCGGAGTTGCGTTAGATTTGCTTCAATGATCACGAACAGTGTATCCGTCGTATGGCTTCGAGAGTCGCATTGGAAAAGATGCAGGAGCAGTTTTGAAAGGCCAATACTGATATGTGCACGTGGAGCCTACATCGCTTGGTCGCATATGCAGCCATCGGGGCCGCGGTGGGCCTTCCGCTTGATATCCCTACTAACGCTTTGAATGCACCCAGGCGATTACAGTTTCACTGAAACATGACTGCACATTGGACTCAACACTGAGAATTGAACGAACAGGATTACAATCAGTCTTTCATGACTGTCCCAGGAATATACTATACAATATTCAAATTCAATTTACCGCCTCGGGCCCTAATTTGCCCGCACCCAAACCTGGTGACCTATATTCGCAGCATCTGCGTTTCAGAATAAGTAAAGGTTAATGGGATGTACTCGATACACGCCGAGCCCAGCGCCGGCGCTCGTTTGCGCGCTCATCTCAGCGCTCTCGACGTCGCCGACATTATGTATATATTGCTCGCAACCAAGCCTTGTATTCAACTTTCTCCTCGATCCTCAATTGTCGCGCTCACGCTCTTCAAATCACTGTACTTGGATCTTTGCCAGCGAGGCTACGGTGTTCAGATCTCCTCCGATGCCTGCGCGCGTGGCAAACGCAGCAGAGCCTCGGATAGCCCCATGCATCCTGGCATGTCGTCAGATTGCTCAGCCTAAGTATGCTCCGACTTCCGAGCGCCGAGCGTCTCAGTAAGATCTGATAATCCTCCCAACCCCGTTTCTTTCTCACCTCCCACCACCTAACCCACATACTAACACCCTCAGCAAACCAACCCGCATCACCGCAACACCAACACCATGGACCCAAGCACCTACAAAACGCACACGACAACGCGCGGGTACACCTACGCCTACCACCGCACGCCCGCGCAGGACGCCCGCAAGCCCACGCTCGTCCTGCTGCACGGCTTCCCGTCGTCCGCGTGGGACTGGCAGCACGTCGTCGCGCACTTCGCGCCGCTCGGGTATGGGCTCGTCGTGCCCGACATGCTCGGGTACGGGCGCACGGACAGGCCGACGGACCCCGCGGCGTACGTCGGGGGCGGGCTCGCGCAGGACGTCGTGGATATTCTGGACGCGGAGGGCGTGCAGCAGGCTGTCGTTGTCGGGCATGACTGGTGCGTCTTGCCCTAACATCATCATTGTCTCTCTGCAGTAGGATGGGATGAGATGAAGGAGAAAGAGAGACTGATGCGCGATGGCAGGGGCTCGCGCGTCGCGTCGCGCATCGCGAACTTGCACCCGCAGCGCGTGCGCGCGCTCGCGTTCCTGGCTGTCGGATACGTGCCCCCGAACCCGACCTTCGATCCCGTGAAGCTCGCCGCTTTCGTCAAGGCCGCATATGGGCGCGAGTTCTTCGGGTACTGGGGCTTCTTCGCGCAGCCCGGCGCGGACAAGGTGATCGAGAAGAATGTGCGTCTCTTCCTCGCTCCTCGCATCCGTGTCTCTGCGCCACTGAGGCTGGAGATGTGGACGCGAACGTGGACGAGGTGCTGACTGAAAGGAGCAGATCGACTCCTTCCTGAGCCTGTTCTTCCCCAACCCGCCCGAGCTTTGGATCGACCACGTCGGCCCTGCGGGCAAAGCCAAAGAGTGGGTCGAGAGCAACAGGCAGAGCGACCCGCCTGCGTACTTCACGCCCGAGGTATCGTATCCCCCCTCCTCAGCATAGTACATAGAGCTCATCCGTGAGATGATGCACGAAGGTGAAGGAGCACTACAAGCAGACGCTCCTCGCGGGCGGGCTCGCCGCCCCACTGTGCTACTACATCGTTAACACGACGGGGCTGAATACCGAGGACGATAAGCGTGCGTCTATCCTCTCTCCCCTCATCCCTCACCCCCATCTCATTTCCACATATGACATGTATGACGCGGTCTCTGCACACAGGGATCCCGCCCGAAGCCTACGCCCTCCCCTTCCCCGTCTTCTTCGGTGCGGCGAAGAAGGACTTCATCTCCGTCCCGTCCGCGGCGCTCGCGAGCCTGCAGCCGCACGTGAAGGGCGCGCTCACCGTGCGCGAGTTCGACGCGGACCATTGGCTCACGCTGAGCCACCCGGCGGAGCTGAATGCTGCGCTGGGGGAGTGGCTTGCGGGGCTGCCAGTGGTGTAAAGGCTGAGAGGGAGGGATGGTTTCGGTGGAATTGTGATGTATGGTGGGTTGTAAGGATAGGAAGGAAAGGTACAATGTATGCTAGGATGTTTAGGTTATGTGAAAAGCAGAGTCGGATTTAAGGAGCCAGTGAAGATTAGGATTGTATTCATGCCCCGTAAGAGCCGAAGGTGTTTATAACAAAGCGCTAGCACATACCAGAGCGCGCTTTAGCGCCCAAGTATTCACCCAAGTAAGCCCGCGCTACGCCGCGCGTCTCCCCACACTATACCGTGACGCGTCCAATATCCCAAGCTACTCGTCCCCTCCCATCCCCTCCCCCCTCCCATCCATCCAGCCCACCTCTACACGATGTCCTCCCCACCACCAGCAACAACATACACCCTCGCCCCGCTCGCATACACCAAGCTCATCCTGCACGCGCTCAAGCACCCGCACACGCCCGCCAACGGCGTCCTCCTCGGCACCGTGTCGCGCTCCTTGACGGGCACGAACGCAGTGGCTGTGGATGTGGCGATCACGGACGCGGTGCCGCTGCTGCACCACTGGACGAGCCTCAGCCCGATGATGGAGGTCGGGCTCGAGCTGGTGCGTCGTGCCCCCTTGCATCTCCCACTTCTCCGTCCCGTTTCTCCTTCCTCTCCTCCATTCTCCTTCTCCACATTCTCTTTATTCTCTTTCACCTCCCTCTTTCGCCTTCGCTCTTGCTTTCGCCCCTCTACAACCCCCGGTGAAGCAGACCGCTAATTATAACAACACCGCGCACACCAGGCCCGCGGCCACGCCGCCGCGCACAATCTCACAATCGTCGGGTACTACCAGGCCGCCGAGCACCTGCACCACACGAAACACGCGCACGAGGCCGCGCTGGCGCCCGTCGGCGAGCGCGTCGCGGGGATGCTGCGCGCGGCGTGCGCCGAGGCGGTTGCGCTCGTGGTGCGTTCTGCCGTTCTCTGTTCTGCTGTTCTCTGCTCTCTCCTCTTTTGTCACTCATTTGGGACTGACGCGGTGCGGCAGATCGACGGCGACCGCATAGGCGAGACCGGCGTGCATCCGCTCGTGGTGCGTCCCATTTCACCCCCCTCCCACATATCTAGATACCAGAATCGCTGACTACTGACTATCGGCGCACGTACGCATCGCAGCCGTACCTCCCCACCTCGTCCTCCCCCAGCGCGCCGTGGCACCCCATCCCAGTCCCCGTCTCCCCCGCCTCCACGCAAGCAACGACGCAAACTCAAACACCCCCGCAGACACCCACGCCAACGCTGACGCTCGCGCCCTCGCAGCCCGCGCGCACGCTGCGGCTCGCGCGCGAGCACGGGCTGCAGCGGCTGCTGGGCGACTTCGACGACCACCTCGAGGACGTGGGCGTCGACTGGCTGCGGAATGCAAGGGTGGGCGAGGTGTTGGGCGAGGTTGGCGTTGGTGTGTAGGCTTGGTGTGTGTGGGATTTGGATTTGGATTTGGGTTTGGGTTTGGTTGGTGAAGGAAGGGGCATCTAGGGCTCGAAAGGCGGGCGTGGGCAGCAGGTATGGCATTCACTGGGAGTACGAGTATGAGGACTGTATAGGTGCGGCGCGGTAGTATATCACAGGTTATAGGCGGTCAGATCGCTGGCGGTGGCGGTGGCGGTGGTAGGTATGGTACAGCGTATGCGTGCGTGAGACAGACAGACAGACAGACAGACAGACAATTAGACGGAGCGAGAACATGGGGAGAAACGGAAGCAGAACCTGAGAACGAAGAGCCGGTATCCAAGTCCGGGGTTTTAGACGATAGGTATGCTACCGTGGCATTTACAGCTGGGGCGTACGAGCGTAAGCAAGAAGGGGCTGTGGTGTGCAGGTTGTTGGGGTGGGGGGGAGGGGAGACGGAAGCGGAATGTGGGGTGAGTGGTGGTTGTACAGGCGGTTGAGCGTAAGCGCGGAATGGAGATGGGGGAGTAGGTACAACGGCGGTATAGCAGAGCGGCGAACAATGCTAGACCTTCATCAGGAGCCGTATATATGCACGCTCGTAAACGTGGTTTCGTCGTTTACGCGAAGTAGCCAAGCGCGATAGCGATGACCGTGGACGAGATGAGGTTCACCTAGCTCGAGGCACACATAAGTCCTCTCGCTGCGATATATGATAGGGGAGCGAGACGAGACGCACCTGGTTGTTGGTGAGGATGTTGATGCCGCTCACGGTCTTCACGTCTGGCGCGACCGACTTGGACGGGTCGGACGTGTCCGTCAGAATCTGCTTCGACGCGTCCGAGTACTGCGTGCGCTGCAGCGTCGCGCCGAGGAACGAATCGAGCTATTACCCCACCCGCACGTCAGCGCCACATCCTTCCGGTCATGATAAATAGAATCAGCACGCACCAAAGAGCCGAGCCCGCCAGCGAGTGCGCCCCAGAAGAGCAGATCCCGCACGAGGATGAACGCATGCGCGCGGCAGGCAACATTCTCAGCGAGCAGCGTCGCGCTCATGGAGATGGCCATCGCGATGCCACCACCGATGCTTGCGGCAGTGCCGAGGAGGGACATGCCGCCGTTCGTCCCGGGGGGTACGCGGCGGAAGGTGGTGATGAGGAAGGGCGCGCTAGGCGAGAGGATGCCGAGCTCCGAGGCGAGCGTATCACCCAGGCAGCACGCAAAGTGTCTACACGCACCAAGACACCCCATCTAGTTAGAATGAACAGCGAAAATGCACAGACAGGAAGGCGGCGCACCCGAGCACGACGAAGAGCAGCGCGCGGCTCCATCCGCCCGACACCCGCGCGTCCGCGGGGCACCACTTCTCCGGATTGTACGCGACGCGGCGGGCACCGAGGACGTTCGCAACAGCGCGGCCCTCCGGGAACGCGGGCGCATGGAGCGCGCCCCAGAGGAGCGTGGCGGCGAGTGCGCTCGCGCTGTTCGCGAAGACCTGCATGGCGGAGCGGTACCCGCCGCCGGCGCCGTCGTGGCCGTCTTCGAGCGCGGCCTTGCGCGCGCGGCCGACGCGCGTGGCGCGCGAGCCGGCGAGGTAGAACGCGATGAGCGCGATGCCGGGCGTGCGCAGCGGCAGCGAGAGCATGCTGATGCCCGTCAGGAACGCAGCGGCGGCGCCCGAGGGCGAGAGCGAGCGCCGGCGGAGGCCGTTGACGGCGAGGGCGGTGGCGAAGAGGAAGGGGACGAGGGGGAAGGTGTAGGGGGAGGATGAGGCGGTCATTGTGGACGTCGGTGGGGAGGAGGAGGAGGAGGACGCGGCGCTTGGGGAGACATCGATGCATGGACACGCTGGCACGCAGCTGATTCCGACTCAGCGCTGCAGGGCCCTGCTCCTTTCGGCGTGTGTTATCCCTTACTTACATACTTACAATGCTTATGAACGCCGAGCGTGCACTCGTTGGCCACTCATGTGAACACGCCCGGGCCCTCTATCTCCCACCCCCGCACTATATCTAGCCAGTGTACCCCCAGGCTGCGCCGCACGCCATGTCGACCCCCGCTCCCTCCCTGCCCAGCGGCTGCTACACCACCACCGACCTCAAGGGCAAGCTCGCCCTCATCACCGGCGCGACGTGAGCCCTTCGCTCTTTCCCCGCCTGACCTCTCATTCGAGTACCACTACCTGCAGCGGCGGCATCGGCAGAGCGACCGCACACACCCTCGCGCGCCGCGGGCTCGACCTCGCGCTGCACTTCCGCACGTCCCGCGCCGCCGCCGACGCGCTCGCGGAGGAGCTCGCATCCAAGTACGGCGTGCGCGCGCGCGCGTTCTCCGCGGACCTCGCCTCGTACGACGAGGTGCGCGCGCTGCATGCCGCCGTCGTGCGCGAGCTCGGACACCCGGACGTGCTGTACAACAATGCGGGGCTCGCGAGCCATGTCGTGGGGATCAAGGGCCGCATCACGGACGTGCCGGTGGAGGAGTTTGAGAATACGTGGAGGGTGAATGCGGGGAGTGCGTTCTTGGTGGGTCTCGTATCTTGTATGTAGGGTGGAAGGAGGCTGAGAGGTGCTGTAGCTGTCGCAGCTGTGCATCCCGCATATGGAGCAGGAGGGCTGGGGGCGGGTGATATTCTGCTCCAGCGTCGCCGCCAGTGAGTGTTTCTACTCGTCTTTCTCGATATGCTTGTTCTGACTAGCTGTGCTTTGCAGCGACCGGGGGTGTTATTGGCCCGCACTATGCCTCCTCGAAATCTGCGCTGCACGGCGTCATGCACTGGATCGCGAACCAATACGCGAGGTCCGGCATCGTGCGTACTTCCCACCTCCCATTTCCCATTTCTGCTCTGACCTGTAGGAACGTGTAGACGTGTAATGCGGTAGCGCCTGCGCTGATTGAAGGCACGGACATGTTCAGTAATCCAACGCCAGCGCATTTGGTTCGCCGCTATCTCTCTCTTTCGTGAATGGATGGCCCGCTGATGACTCGAAATTGCAGAATCTTGTCCCCATGGGACGCTTCGGCCAGCCAGAGGAGATCGCGTCCATCGTCGAGCTACTCGTGACGAATGCGTATATGACGAACAAGGTACGTCCCTCGTCGTTTACTATGCCCTCGAATACAGAAGTCTTACGCCTCTGGCAGATCGTCTCGGCGGATGGAGGCATGCTCCCGTCCGTCACGGCCTGATCAGCTCTGTGCGAGTCATATATGCATGATTGAGAATGCGAAGGTGAAGAAGGAGAAAGAGAAGTATAGACCGGGACCGGGTGAGGCGCAGGAGTTCAACGAAGATGTCATCAAGTATCCCTTGTGTATCCTTAGAGCTGTGCTGTATACTACTCTATATATGTGTAGCTGCACGGATGTACATTGTTTTGCTTTCGCCAGTCATGTTCGCGAGCTCCAGCCACTTTCGCGGTGTTCAGACGAGTCGTCCGCGGACCGTCATCATGGTGCCCGCGTCCCCGTCCTTCGGCGAGGGATCCCTCGCACTCGATGGGTTGGCCACTTATTAGACATGCGCGGTTTGCAGTTCATGAAATGGACCTCCGTCCGCTGCACGGGCTACTGTCGATAGTCGGGAGAGGCGATTCAATAAGCCGTCAATTACAACTTGGATCTCAAGATATTGGATACGTCTACTGGCTAGCCACGTCCTATCCCCTCCGCCCGCGCACGCACCCGCCACACCAGCTCCACTCACGCGCATATACACAGTCTAATAGTGCGTCTCGTAGCCCCGCAGTTCGAGGCGTGCCGTCGGGTTCGAGGCGACGCTCGAGTACTAGTGCGCTATCTTGGAGCGAAATATTGACTCCGGAACCGATACTACTACGTGCAACGTCACGGGTAAGAGGTCCGGCCAACGTCGTGCCAGGGGCACGTCTCCTAGCCATATTCAAGCGGGTGCTTCTCGAACCACTCATACTCGCACGCAGTTTGGAGTTGGATTTGCCCGCCCGCGATGGGGTGAAGCCGTGGCGTCGATGGTCCGTGCAGTGTCTCCACGGCGCGTTGGAGTGTCCGTGCTTTGTATTTCGTGGGGGTTGGTCGTGGTGTGAACCAGGAAGTATGATGCGGGAGGCATGGCGCGAGAGACGTTGGGAGTTGTCAGAGAGTTGTTTCCTGCACGGCGCTGATGCGCCAGGGCCGGTGCGGAGATGTCGAAAGACGACGTCCAAGTCCAAATCCAAGGCAGACTCGGTTGAGGTGTTGGCTGCGAATTGCAGGACGGCGTGGACATGACGAGATTTTAGGTGGATATGCGGGGTGGGTAAATCGGCCCGAGACTTACATATGTACGCGCGAAGAATTTTCGAGGAGCAACCACGTCCACGAGGCCTTGAGCTGTAGGTCGGAATGCCGGTACGTGGCGAACAGGAGGTCCAGGGCTGTGGTCGTTTGTGGAATGCTGCAGAAGGCGATCATCGTAGAGGAAGTCGTCCTACAGTCGATGCTGGTCATGAATAGACGATTCTGAGTCAACGACGTCAGCCAGAGGAGGATAGATACGTTGTGTAAGACTCGCTGACCTGCGCACGGGGACGCGGACACCGTGGTCCGGGATGCTGATGCATCTGATAGAACTCTGAAGTAGCTGAGGGGGACTCCACCTCGAGATTTGCGCCGCGTGATTGCGTGCCTGGGGTAGGTGGTTCCTGTCCGATATTCCTTGCTGGTGGCGCGGGAGCTCTGAGAGATCGATAAGTCGCAGGACGAGGGGATGAGGAGACATGAGAGGTGTGGCTTACTTGGGAGGTACGGGGGCAAGCGCTGGTGATCGAGCCACTGGGTATAGGATGTGATGCTGGCGCGTGCCGCGTTACCTGGGCTTGTGCGATGTTGGATCCACGGCAAGTAGGACGGTGTGCCCATGCACGTTGCAGCTGATCGCTTCGCAAGCCGAGCGCGACCACATCCCAATCACAGTGAACCGGAGAAGTTGACACCCTTCCGGTCGAATACCTCGAGGACTCGGCTCAGTGAGACTGTGGCGTTCCTGACAAACCGGTGCGGGCGTAGCGCTGGCGTGAGCGTGGCGCAAGATCCGTGCTCGGCAGCATACCGTGTGCTGAGCATGCTGTTGAAAGCAGCTAGACTTAGGGGGTGACTGTACTGCCATAAGCGCGGTGTTCGCGTCTTCTAGTGTATGAGGGTGTCGGCTCGGCTTCGCTGCGAGGAAGCAGGTCCGGGAGTAGGAGTGAGGGCTTCCGTGGTCTTTGGGAGGACTAGATGCGAGAGCGGCGACATGTCAAACCTCGACTAGCAGAGGTTACCTATAGAAAGTTGGTTAAACTGTGCGGTTAACTTGCACTACTCACCGTAATCTACCTTCATGAAACGATTCGGATCCTAAGCGATATCGATGAGTTGTTCAAACTTCAGGCAAAACAGCTAAGGAAAAGATACCTAGATACCTAGAATAAACGTGTGGTCGCACGATAACCATTCAAAGCTCATAGAACGCGTTGTATAACGGAGATGGGCCCACATACAAGTATAGACGGGCTGAGAACACGACGAATCGGGCATTCCTGATTTGCCCGTAGCTGCAGAACGACGCACTGGACATGTTTTTCGACAGCATTTCCCCACAATTTCCGGCCCGTCAGAATACTCTCCGTGTCTGTACAAGTACAGCGACTGGTACCTGTGTGGCTGGAGAGAAGCAGAGGGCGAGCGCAAGAGGTGGGCGCTGGCAGTTCCTTAGAGATGCTGAGTCAGCATCTGTACATGCTCGCAGATCTCCGATCCGCCACTTGGAGGACCCGTGCGACCGGTCTGGGACGCTTCGACACTCAAGCCCGCCTCTTCACTGCAGGACGTCACCCTCCTCCCTCCCTCTCTCCCTCGTCCTCCGCACCCCCCGTCCCTGCTCTCCACTCCCACCGGCGCGTCCCAGCCTCTTTTTCTGCGCTCCTGCTCCCGCAATGCCCTCCGCTCCCGGAACTAATTTGCGAGGGCGGTGCGCCGCTGGGAGGGTGGGGGGCTCGTGGGCAGCAATGTGCGGAGCCTGCGCAAGGCTGGCGGTGGGCTGGAGATGGTGCCGATGACCCGATGCTGTCGTCGTGCGCCCGTCGCGGTGCTGTTGGGTCCTCTGCAGACTTTCTGTGAGCCGCTCCGCTTCCTTCCTTCTTTGCGCCGGTCCCACACTGGTTATGCGTGGCTTTGTAACGTTTGTTGCGTTCGTCTTTCTTTCGCTGCGCTCCTCAATTCTTGTATCGTCTGTGTCTGCACCTGCGATGTATCGGCAGGACGAAGTTTTCCGTGCACCTCGCATCTAGCCATGCTGAGTGGGTGGAGCGGACAACAGGAGGCCTCGTGTTTTCCAAGCAGCAACAGCTCGACACTCTGTTTTCTCTGTTTTCTTGTGCTCATTCTTCTCTATCCCTTTGAAGATTGTCATCGACGAAATTCACTTTACGATCTGACACAATTTTCTCCCCTTAGCCCAGATAAATGTCATGTTCGGTCCTCGAGGTCTCCCGGCAATGGGTATGCGATGCTTTTTCCTCACTCTATCATCATGGCTCATGAATTGGGTTATAGGCCATCGTCGATGCATTTTCGGTCCCGACGTCATCGATGTTGGTTGCGATAGACGGGAAGCGACTGGCTATATGCGCATTAGAGTAATGGCTAAGGGTATGCGCATTCTTATTCTTCACTCCTCTATCTGCCTTGTTAACTTTGGATGTGCCGCTTTTGCTCTAGTTGCTCTGTTTGCGACTTGCACTCACAAAGCGTCGGCTGACACATGGTTGTAGCCTACCAAACGGACACAACATGCTCCAAAGATTGGTGCGTGCGACGCAGTTTCTTCGTCGAATCCTACCCTCATTAACTCGCTTTATCGTCCCGCTTTTCAGGAATATTTCCGGTCTCGACGTCATGGCTGATATACGATGGCGGAGATTGGCTATATGCGCATCAATACGCAGCTTATCAGTACGCATCTTTTCCTGCAACTTTCCTTAACCACCTATGTCCCTCCGAACATGACTGTTTTTTCTAGGCATTCGGCCTGTGTTCGAAATGCAACCCACGTAGCTTTTTCGCATCGTATCCAAGGCTCGCTACAATGCTGCAAGACGACGTAAAGCGGTGCTCACGATCAGTGCTTGCATATGCGTGGTTTCGCCATGCTATCTGAGTCGCAAAGCCCCTACGCAGCTTGCATCCTGTCGGCACTTGATAGGAAAAACAGCTGTGCGAGCTCCGAGACACTTCGTGCTTGATCGATCTTATAGTGTGAGTACTTTTCGAGCATCTCATTCCCATTATTGACCGTGTTTGGGCAGTGTACGTGCTTTGAGCTCTCATCTTTTCGGCGAAAGGGGCTCTAACCAGTGAGAATAGTGCTTTAGTTTTCTGCATGTTGATGCTGCGCTGCACAATCAGGTGAGTGGCAAAGCGCGGCGCCCCCAAGGTGCATGTCATCTGACGCGTGGCGCAGAATTTCGTTCTGCTATAAGTTACCAATATTGTGTGCCTCAAGCTCGTCGCTCTCATTCCCTCGCCCACGCAACACTCGTTTATAGCTAGTTAGTACAGGTTACTGACGTCGGGCAAGTGACGCCACCGAACAAGCGCCCAAGCGGACGGGGGTCCCGGTGTTTATACGAACCAAATAACGCGCCACCCTCAATTCATCGATTCGGGCCGAGATCTCGGCAAAATTCTCCGACGCCCAATCCACTGTCGCGCAGCGCCGTCGCCGCCATCGACGACCAGCCCCCCGCCATATTTCTCAGCTGCCAGCCCCCTCCCGTAATTTATTGGCCTGCCCTCCCTTGTTCTCCATGATATGCCCCGCAACCACAACGCCGGCCCCTCGACCCTGCGAAACCGCAACCGCGTCACAAACAAGACACGCCTGCGCATCCATCGGGACAACATCGATGCGGATCCGCTCACCTTCGACGAGGACGAGGAGAAGGCGAGGGTCGTCTCCACCGCGGGCGTCGATGCAGAGGATGCCAACGTGAGCACCGTCTTTTCGCCCCTTTGTCGCCTCGCGCGCTCCTTGTTGGACAAACCCCATGTGGCGGCCGCTGATTGGCTGCGGCCGTGGGAATCTCATTCCGCGGAATGCTGACTAAGCTGTGGCGTTCTTTCTGCAGGAGCACCATCTTCAAGCTGTGCTGTCCGCTGCGTCCCAGCGCCAGCACGCGGCGCTGCAGCGCACGACGCGTGGAGGCGCTGATGAGAAGAAGCCGCAGGATGCATACATTCCCATCCCGGATAACACGGGGACGGTGGATAATTACGAAGAGTATTACCCTGCGGGACGCTGGAAGGACCCGTTCTCGTACGTCAAGACGTCAGAGACCGTCGAGGAGGCCATCAAGGATGGCCTCGCGCACGGCTTCACATACTTCATGGACGAGCGGGACAAAGAGTGGCTGGACAAGAACAACGAGGAGGCGCGAGGGGAAGGCACGAGTGCGCAGGGTGCGCTTTCTTCATCGGGCACCACGACGCGGTCGGGCCAGCAGCGCAGCGCAAAGTCCAAGGGCAAGGAGCCCGATGTGCCGCAGCCCGTCGCTATGTCTGAAGACGAGTTCGAGCTCGTCATGGGTCTCTTTGAGAAAGTGACGCACCAGAAGACAGAATTCCTCCACCATGTATGTACCTACGCCTGTGTCTGCGTTTTGTGAGGCTGTCGCTGACTCGTGCGTGCAGGGCCTTGAACAGGGCGCTCCGTTTCCTCCTTTCTCAGACTACCAAGATACGTTTGCAAATTCGCTCCCGGTCGATACGTTCGCGGCGTTCGCAGTGCCAGCGTGGGTGCCTACGCCTCCGCAGATGCTGCGCTTCGCGAAGGTCGTCTATCCGTACTGGAGAGAACGCCGCATCGAGAGGCAGGGTCACACCATTATCCCCATGCTCAACGTACGTTTCCTCCGACGCATAACCTTCACCTGCATATCGCTGACCTCGACGTACAGTACGACGAGACCGACACACGCAACGAGTCGTACATCTGCTTCCGCCGGCGCGAAGTGAAAGCGATGCGCAAGACGCGCGCGTCGCAGGCGTCGTCGTCGGAGAAGCTCATGCGGCTGCAGTCCGAGCTCGCGACGGCGCTCGACCTCGCGAACCTCGTCAGGGCGCGCGAGACGCTCAAGCGCGAGGTCGCGCAGCAGGCGCGCAGCGTGTGGGACAAGCGCGAGGAGCTCGCGAACATGAAGCGCAGGTTCCCCGCGCTCGGCGCGAAGGAGGACGAGGAGCTGTTCTACGACAAGGAGCGCGTGGCGAAGAAGCCGAAGGTGGAGGCGCCTGCGTACGTCATTTGTCCATGTCCCTCGTGGTGTGGTTGTACTCACGTCCTTGTTAAGTCGTATTGGACTGAAGATCAGGAGGGAGCATGGGGAGGGCTCGCCTGCTATCCAGCAGGAGGCCCCGATCCGCCCGAAGGAACGACAGGCCATGATCGCGCAGCTCGTGGAAAGGGATATGGCTCGCATTCGCGACAAGGACCACCATTGGGAGGACAGCATCGACGTTAGTCTCGTCTTTCTGGCGCTTGTCGAACCTTCGCTGATTGTCTGCATTTTCTACAGAATGGTTACCAGTCACAGCCTGTGCCGTTCGCGCAACGGCACTGGAAGTACATCCCGCCTGTCCTCAGCCCTTCAAAGCGTTCTTCGCCATCTGACTCCGAATCTGACGATCCGCCGAAGCAGTGGCGCGCTGTCCGTATGCGCCGTGGTCGCGGTGGCGTCTTGCGCATGGACCGGCGTGTTCATCGCTCGCGCTTGACGCCGGAGGACGAGGACATCATCCGTCCGCCACGGCTGTTTGGACAAGCGCCGTCCGAGGAGGAACAGGCCGAAGTGCGCGAGCTCTCCGACAGGATCCGGGGGCGATGGCGGTTCGACAGTGACGACGAGCCGCCCGTCGGTCCGGATGGTTCTGAAGAGGAGAACCGCACACTGATCGACGAGTACGATCCGAAGTAAGTTTTCTATCGCTCTATTGCGTAGCCCAGTGTCTGACAATTACCACCAGGGTGCTGAGGAAGACCATGAGTCTGTATCGCGATGAGGATCCAATCCGGCTCATGACCGACCACAAGCTGTACTTCACGTACGCGGACGGACGGCAGGAGATCATCACGCCTTACAAGCTCAATGCGCATCCGGTCGTACGTCGAGACAACGTGTATGCCAACCAGCGACCGACGCCGCCACCCGCCGCGGCGCAGCAGGCTGCTGCCGGACAGCCCCAGCGGCAGCAGTCGATACATCCTCCTGGCGTCGCGCTGTCTATGCCTCAGACGAACGGGACACCGATCTCCATGCAGGCCCAGCTGAAGAAGATGCAGCCGCCGATGAACGTGCCGCAGATGCGGATCTCGAACAACGGCGGCATGCGCCCTCCGTCTACGCCTACAGTCGGCGTTCCTCTTCAGCCGGTCGCGTCGAGCTCGCAGGTGTCTCCGCCGATCGTCTCACCGACGGTGCCGCTCAACGGCCATGCGGCGACCAATGGGATAGAGCAAGATTCAAAGCCCATTGTCACCTCGTCCGCCACCCCCGATGTTGCTGTTCAGCTGAACGGTTCCCCTGCCACGTCCACCACTGCTACATCACCCCCTATGCAACTTAAGCCCCCCAACCCCCACCATGCCATGAATATGCCCAACGGTTATGCTATCAACGGTTACAATCATCTTCAACTTGCGAACGGTTTCCTTCATCCAAACGGCCAGGCGACAGGCCTGAGCGTGCAGCAAATGCAGAGCCTCAAGTCTGCATTTACTGCGAGCCAGGACATGTCCGTCCCCGTCACGAACGGCGCGCACGGCTCGCGCGCGGCCGCGTACATGGGCCACGTCGTGCCGAACGGCGCGAACTACAACCTGCCGCTGAACCTCAACATGAACAACATGGCGATGAACATCAAGCTGCCCAACGCGCGCCAGATGCAGTGGGCCGCCGCGCAGACGCCGCAGGCCGCCGAGCGCAGGCCCGCGCACCTCGCGGGCTCGCCACAGGGCCGCGCGTCGCCCGCGGCGTCCGCGCACGGCATCAACATCGCGCACTCGCTCTCGCCGCACCTGCATAGCCCGAACGCGATGCAGGGCCAGCAGGCGTCGCCGCCGCGCCCGCCGCAGACGCCCGTGCCCGTGTCGCCGTCGCTGCAGCAGCAGGCCGCGGTCGGCCCATCTGCGTCCAATTATTAGTGTTGGACGCGGATGAGGGCGTGGGTGATGGTGCTTTTGGTGCTTTGCGGGATCTGCTTGTGGTTTTTTCATGTTTGTGGTTCGTGCAGGGACGTTCTGGAGAATTTTATTGCCTACGTACTACTACCTAAGACTTATCTACCTACCCACCCCCATTCAGTTGTTCGCTTCGTTTCGCGTATACGTACTCTCTCTCTCATACTCCGTTTGAATCGAATCGATATCGCTAGTTGTCGTTGTTCGCTGCTTTTATTCTCTTCTTTCAATCCGTTTCTTCTCTTCTGTGTAGTTGTTCAGCAATCTGTCAGTGTCGTGAAATCTTCTTTTCTTTTTGGTGGATTTGTGTGGTGAGGTGCACGCGGTGAGACGGTTGGAGAAAGGCGATGCATGCATGACATGTATCGTAGAGACGAATTTGATGACTCCAAAAATGGTACTCCATGTTATTGCTACGACATTGTTGCCTGAGTCTCTCCGAGCAATGCAGCGTCGACGACGTCGATATCGATCGTCGCGGTATACGTAAGTTTACCCGCCCACATGAAGTTCTGCAGAACTCCTCCCAAGTAGGCGGATTGGATCGTGTTCTCAATGCACACGAAGTTACAGTAACGTTGTTTGCCCAAGATCCCCAGACGATGTCTCAGAGGCTCAAGGGACCGAAAAAAGCTTCTAGCAAGAGATTAGAATCAAATTCGTCAAGCGTTGTGCAGCCCAAGGTATATCAGTGCTTATTTCATTCATTCCATAAAGCACATCAAAGATTCCAGATTCCACATATACGCCAAACGGCAGAGCAAGCATTTAGCCTTACGCCTTGGCCTTCTTCGCCTGCGCGCGCATCCGCTTCAGCACCTGCAGCGCCAGCCGCTCCTCCCCATCCGCACGGTCCGCATATGGCCCCGGCAGCTCGAGCTTCTCCTTCCCCATGATGACCGCAGGCTTGTACCCGACGGCGCCGTCTGCGCCCCGCTCCTCTTTGCTGGAGAAGCGCGGCGCGGGCAGGTTCGAGCGCGAGCAGTATTCTGCGGAAAGGTGGGTGAGCGAGATGAGATGAGATACAGGAGGGCAGGAAATTGAAAAGGTGGCGTCGAAAGAAGATACTCACCAATGAGCGCCGCGCGGTACGACTTCGCGGACTTATCAGGGGAGGAGGACTTGGTACCGGTACTGGACTGCGAAGTCTGATTGAGCGTCGCGTTTGGCTTCGGCTGGACCGCCCGCGGCACAGACGGAGTCCGGCTGCCCCCAGACCCAGACGACGGCTCCTTCTCCTTCCCTTTGCCCTTCCCCCTTGCCTGACCCACCGACGTACTCGTCGACGGCGGCACGCCAGAAGCAGAAGAGCCCGATCCCTCGCGCTGCGGCCGCCCGCCGTCCGGCGCGCCGGCACTCTGTCGGGCATCGTGCGTGGAGCTCGAGATCGAGCTCTGCCGTTCGTGCGTGTCCGCAGACGGGGATTTCTTCTGGCGCGCCGCGTACCCTGGCCCGGGGACCCAGGTGCGCGGTGCGTCTGAGTCGTCTGTGCCTGCGCGGGGAGGCGGGGGAGAAACAGAAGGTGGCTGACGAGGGAAGCCCGAGCGAGAGGCAGGAGGCGGCGGGCGCGCCTGAGGGGCGTATGCAGATGGAACGGAAGACGCAGATGGCCCAGAGCTCGGGTGAGAAGGGTAAGGATACGGCGCAGGTGCAGGAGCCGGTGCGGCGCCGTAGGGCACGTAATATGCTGGCCCCGCTGGGCCAGGGGGCGGTGCAGGATAAGAAGGATAATCATAGTGCGGCTGAGGATGAGGATACGGCTGGTCATAGCGCGCAGCTGGATCCGCGCCATAATGGCCATAATACGGTTCTGCGCGAGGGGCACCACGGCCATGGGCATAAGGAGCCGGTGCATCGTAGTACGAATTCGCAGGGCCGTCCCTCTGCCTCGGATGGCGCTCGAATGGCGGCTGCGACGCATACGCGTTGTTGTATGCGCCCGCAGCCCCGCCATCCGAGAACCGCCCATCCGGCCGAGGGCCCTGCGCATAGCCGCCGCGCCCGTACGGCCGGTACGGCGGGCGCAGCTCGCCAGGCTCCGGCGCCCCGAAGCCGTCCCTTCCACGCGGGCGCGGCGGCATGCCCCCGCGGCCGCGTCGAGGGGCGCCCGGCTGCTGGCGGTCGGCCTTGCGGGGCGCGGGCCGTTTGGGCTTCCCCTCAGGCGCGTCTGCGCTCGCGGAGTCGGCGGGCGTAGGCGCGGGCTTGGGAGGCAGCCCGGCGGGGGCTTGGGACGAGGACGCCATGGACGCTTCGCTCTTTGCGTCGTCGTCCACCTTTTGGCGCTTGCGCGGGCCCAGCTCGAGCGTGTTCGCGCTGCCGTCCGCGGGCATCGCGTCGGTCGATGATTTGCGCTTCTTGTTTTTCTTCCCCGCTTCGGCGTCGGCGGGGCGCTTGGCAGGCGGGATCGTGCGGACGTAGTCGGCGGGCGGCGGCTCGCCGCGGAAGCGCAGGAACTCGATGGCGCCGCCGTCGAAGGCGAGCGTCACGACGGCGACCTTGGCATCGGTCTTGCTGCTGTAGTCTGCGGGAGCAGTCCATGTGCGGATCTGCTCGGGCTGGGGGTCTTCGGCGAGCTTCAGTGTCAATGTGCAGCCGTACGCTATATCCACCGTCAAGTACGCATGGCAGGAAGTGGATGGAATGGAAGACCCTACCATCTTTGTCCCGCTCGAACTTGTACATGTCGGGAAGCTTGCCCGGCCAGATCTTGGAGTATTCGGCGGAGAGCATCGGCATGATGCCCTCGGACGCGCGGCTCCTCATTTCGGGCGAGATCTTGCTTTCAACGGCTTTGCCGCACTCCCGGATGTAGTCGCCGATGCCTTGCGACATGCCGACGAGGCATACGGCCGCTTTTGCGTCTGCGCGCTTTGGGAATTGTGGGTCGACGAGGAAGGATTTGCATTCCCCAGGCCGCTCCACGCGCAGAACAGCGCCGTGCACTTGTATTCGTGTCAAAATCCAGTCGAAAAGCAAAAATGTTTATACGCACAAGCATACTTCGGTTCCAATATCCATATGAAATTAAGTGTGATTTTGGTTCCCTTCACCGACTGTATGAGCACGTTGAGCCACGAGGGCGCGTTGATCTCGGAGGCAGTTTTGCCTTCTATAGGCTCAGGGAACGGCCGCGGAAGAGACTCGAAGAAGCCCTGCAGAGACATGGCTGCGGGAGGGAGCTGCAAAGTCGCGTCGGTGCTCGCGTCGTCCAGAACACTGGTGTGCGCAGGCTGAGTCTGGCCGTTCCCGTGCTTGATGAACTCAAGCAAATCTTCGTCGATGGCCTCCTCGGCACAGGCAGCCTGGGCAGCGGCGAAGTCGTCGTACTGCTGACTAACAGAATATACTCGTTCCGAATGAAGAGAAAGCCGGATTCGTAGTGCACATCCTACTTCTAAACCAACAACGTTAGCCAGTGCGGGGAATGGGAAGTTGGGATATCGTAGACTATACGTACTACCTCCAGGCTTCGTATCATAAAGCTGTACCCAGTGAGGCCGGACGCGACCGGCTCGCCATTCGACACAGCACTGCTCTATCTGCTTGACGAATTCATTCTCGGACGACGTGGACGTGGAAGCTTGCTCCATCGATGGCTCCGTGCTCGGAGTATCTAGTGGAGCCAGGACCAGCCCCTTCTTCATGGTAGGATAATCGGGAGCACCGTTCTTGATGAAGTCAAGAGCACCTAAGTCGACCGCTGTGGCAGCCGCGGCAGCTTTAGCCTCCGCCTTCCGAGAGAACACCGCTTCTGTGGCATAAGATCGCGTGGACCCGTTGGGACGCGTAATCGTCAAGATACATTTCTTCTCTGCTCGAGGTGTCAGAGTCATCGAAATTGCAGCAGAAGACTGTACATACTATCTTTTCCGTTCTCTTCTATAATTTCATACTGGATTGGATCGATGTTACCGAATATTTGCGAACAAACTTGGTGCAGAATGAACGGCGGAGCCTTCTGATAAGCGGGTGGCCCAGTCGATGGACCATCTCCAGACTCCTCATCCTCTTTCACCACCGGCTCGTCGATTTCCATGGGCTGATCAGCGGCGAATGTGAACGAAGGATGGTCCTGCGGGATACTAGTGTCTGTCGCCGAGGGATCCAGGAACTTCTCCAGGGTCACAGCACCGAGCCTGAGGAGATTAGACGTGACTTTGCTAAGCGCGGTTCGCGTCAAAGAGGCCTTTTCTTTGGAATGAGCAGAGGCTGGGGAGGTAGACTTCGCGACTTCGGTCTGTACCGCGTCCTGCATGTTGAATGGGGCCAAAGAGATTGCGAGATTGGCTGTACTGCAGACTGGTTGAGATGCTGAGGCAAATACCAGCCTAATTTTGAAGACCTTACACGGAAAAAGGATGCACTGAATGTTAGTATAAGAGCATGGGCGCAGGTTTATGAGCGAGTGGTCCTCAAGCTGCGGCTGCGGTGAAGTCACAAGTTGGCTGCTTTGCCGGCGGCAAAGATGCTGACTCATCCAACATTGGATGGTCGATCTCCGGGCCGCGCACGGTAAATGCCGGCACTGTGCAACTTGCATCTGCCAACAGGCGGAGGAACCACATCGCGAAGCAATTCGGTGCTCGAACATTTTTGACATGATCATGCTGCTTACAGGTTCTCGGTGGAGTTAACGCTGGCGCTGACAATTTTATCCCCAGGTTCCCCAGCAATGCCCGTGCGCCTACACCTGTAAATAGCGAAGGTATAACGTATAGTTCGTGGCACTGCGAAACTTGCCACCTCTTCTCTTTCAACTCTCACTTCAATGACCACTTTCTCTCTCCAGTCGCTCGTGGGCGAGCTGGGATGGAAAGAAGCACTGTCCGTTGGTCTTGGATATCTGGCGCTCCAACACGTTCTCCGGTGGAAGCGATACAATGACATCCACCGCAAGTTTGGGGACAAGATCGACAGGCTCACGGTGCAGGATGCGCAGGAGATCGCTGCATTGTCGACACAATATGATATGCCCACCGCGGTCGGGACTGGGGTGGCAGTTGGTTTTCTTAAGACGCATGCTATCGTGAGCGTTCCTCGTACTGCTAACGAGGAAGGCCGTGGCCGACGAGCTGTCATACGAGCCCTCGATATCAGAACTCTTAGTGAATACCGGCCAACTAAGCCAGCTGGATGCTATTGCGAAGCGACACGTCGACGTGAGTATCCATCATCCTTTCGTCGCCGAGATCTGACATCTTTCTCTCGAAAGACCGGCATTATGATTGGTATGTCAATGTTGAGCTTCACGCCTGCGCCAGCTTCGATTGACCATTAATTGCATTGTAGAGACGTGGACATCCTGCCCCTTGTCCAAGATCTCGCCTTCGGAGAAGCCACAGGATCTGTCGTCTCTTGACCCTCGAGCATACCTCGCTATCGCCCGTGTCAACTGGTTGCATCGCAAGTACAAGATCGTACGTTACACGTTTCCACATACAAACAGAAATTCATTGGTCTGTAGAGCAATGATGACTTCCTTTACACCCTCAGCATGTTTGTGATTGGGCCCATCGTACGTCTGTCTCACGGCCGTCAGTCGAAGCAATAGAGTCAATTCCCTTGTGTAGAGAGGGGCAGAAGCGTGGGGATGGCGCACTCTATCGCCGCTAGAATGCCAGGTGTGTATCACGAGATTCAAATTTCATCATGCTGTTTTGACGCTGCCGAATATAGGCGATATTCGTCCTCTGGTGTGAAGTCGGGCGATTAATGAACATCAAAGACATACCGGATACGTTGGAGGAACTGATAACATGGGCAGAGGTAGGTTGAGCTCTTGTATGATAACTTATAAAGTCTCAAGAAAGCCGTTTTTTGACAGGCGTACGAGGAACGCTACATGGTCCCCGCCATTACCAACCACCAACTCATCGTCCCCTTGATGGAAGTCGTCACGTCCCCAATGACCACGCTATTCGGATGGAGGAAGCTCTGGTATCGGATCTTCATCTGCCTCCAACCCGACCGCTTGCGGGTTGCACTCATGTATGTTGCTTTCCCGATGCGATTCACGTATGCTAATACGTCTGCGGCAGGCTTCCAGAGCAACCACGTCTACTTACATCCTTCGCAAACGGCACGATCCGCTGCATAGCATTCTACCTGCGCTACCTGGCCTTACCTCTCGTATGGCCCCGGCGCACCATTCCCGAGGTATTTAAGCCCAATTCTTCTGATGGGTCTCTCCCGAGAATGCGGCCCAAAGCGTGCGTGGTACCTACATATCCATATATATCCCCAAACTGAATACGATTCTCAGCTTCAACCCGAAGCCATGGTACAAGCCCGAACCCCAAGGACTTGCTCGGCTTGTAGAGAATGTCAAAGTCGCGATTGGTTTGCAGAATGCCGAGGATGTTCCCGGACCGAAATTCAGGTCGCAAGGATACCGCCTCGAGGAGCTGGTTCGCTTCGTTCTTCCTCTCCTTGATGCAAAAGCACTAGTACTTATGTTATGTCATTCTAGGGCCCGATTCGGTACGAGGATTGTAAGTATATCTCCTCCGCCCCCATGCCACCCCAATATAGTGACTGATGTTATACTTGCCACAGACGGTCATGACGAGGTTATTCGAGAAGCTGGTGAAATGTTGGGGTGTCCACTTAGTGGTCATTGGGCTCGAAAAAATAGCGGTTCATAACACCTTGGTTTTTATCTACACGTCTCATTTACAAGTACTGTATCGTATCGCTGAGCCTGTGCTTGCCTACGCGCAATGACAATACACACTACTGTAAGCATCATATTGTGTGGTCATCCACCTGTGTAGCGCTGCTTTAGCCGAACCGGCAAGCCGGGCCGGTTGAATTGGAGGCGCTTGTCTCGCGTCATCTAGTATTTACATCCACTGTTCCTCCGACTCTCTCTCTTCCTTCAATTTCACTTGCTCCGCCCAGCAAACAACGAACCAAGTGATCATTACTCTGCTATTACCTTTTAATCACGCCAATTGCTAGCATATCCTTTCGACTTTCTGTTGCAGCTTGAAGCTCACGACCACCAGGCAGAGTGCGGCGGAGTCACTGAGAACGAGATACAGCTCAGGCGAGCTTGCAATTGGTATGTCGCCCTTCAGTTGCCTCACTGATGCGTTCATACCTCTAGCTTACTCTTCTTATGCACTGATACGTCGTCACTAGACAGTCTCCTATTAGATCAATCGCTCACATAGCAATGATTGACCGAGGCACACTCCCTCTCCCTGTCGAGATAATGGACGAGATATTTCAATACCTCCCAAGCGACACGCACTTCCCTTCCCTCCTCCGCGCCAACTCCCGCATCCACGAGATCGCGCTCCGGCAGCTCTACAGCAACATCGACGTCGTCCGCGGCGCACAGGCCATTCAGCTCCTCGCATCATTAATCAAGTACGACAAGCCAAAGCCGACCGCTGTTCCTGCCTCTTCGCGGCCTCGCCATTTCACGCGGCGTCACGACCTCATCAAGGGCCTCAGGATCGACTTCTGCGACAACCAGCTGTCGGTGAACGCTTTGGTGCTGATCCATGACGCGCTACGCAAGCTGCCCCGCCTCACCGGGCTGACGATCGAGTTCTCGAGCACGGACAACCGGCGGCTCCTCTCCTGGATATTCCCGCTCGACGCGCCGTTCAAGTTGAAGACGTTCGTCACTTCTGTCAGGTCGGTGTCCTATACCTACATCTTATTCACCCGGGGCTATTTCTGGATGAATAATCAGACTGAACTCATGCCTTTTAGATATGAACCGAGGCTGGCGAGGTTCCTCGAGAGCCAGCCGGAGCTGCTCGACCTGTCGCTCCGCGGGCTCCAATCCATCACGCCCTTCACGCTCAAACCAGATGCGCTCCCGCGCTTACAGACATTCCGCTCAGTCCACGCCGGGCCCACAGTCATCGCAGAAGTGCATACACCTCCCTTCCCCCTATATCCCATCACTCTGATCATGCCTACTAACTTCAACCCCACAGATTGTCGCAAACCGACCAGTACAGGGCGTCTCGCTTTCCTTGTACTCCGATCACGACTTCTGCGCACTCTCGATGCTCGCGCTGTCCTCCGCCACCGTCAAGCGCCTCACGATCCTCATCCTCGACTACGCCGCGCCGTCCGAGCTCCTGCCACAAGTGGCAGCACATCTCCCGGACCTGGAGGCGCTGCACATCGTTGCGCTCGTGGCGCAATACGACATGGTGAGCCGCGGCCTCTCTCTCACAACTACAGCTGTCATTTGTTTCTCACTGCGTGTTTGCTCCCCCGCAGGACACGCTCCGGGGCTCCGCGTCCCTCTTATCGGCGTTCCCGTCGCTGCGGTACCTCACGCTCATGGCGACCAACGCGAAGGGCTCCGCCGAGGACGAGGCGTCGATTGCGGAGTGCTGGGCCAAGTCGTGTCCCACGTTGAAGACGATCATCATGCCGCAGGGCAAGGTGTGGTTCCCGTGTAATGGGCGCTGGGTTTGCACGACGCCGAAGGAGCGCGGGGGCAAGGATGCGGGGGAGGCGGGTTGTAAGGCATAGTGGGCATTGGAGGTACGGGTCTCTGAATTTGAGGCGGGGCGATATTTGACTCATGCTGGTATGCAGGCTGTGGTTTCATTGGGATTTTGCTAGGGATTGTGTCCGTGTATGATTTGTACTTTATCAAAGGAATGCAGTGACGAAAGGTGCGCATATGGGACGCATAGATTGAGATATTCAACTCCTATTCCTAAACATACATGAGAGAATCCAGACATGATACTACTTATACATGAAATAGATCAACAGCCCTGAACCCTTTCGAACCTAAAATTACATCCCTCACTCATCGCGGGGAACAGCATCACGCCCATCGTCATAGAACCCCGTAAAGTCGAACCTATCCAGCTTCCCACCCTCATTTGCCAACCCAAGCCTCTCCATCGTGAGCCCCGCCACCCTCGCAAACAGCGAACTATCGAGCTTCTCCGCGCCGGGCAGCGCGGCGCCCTTGAAGTCGCCCGCAGCGCGCCCGCCATACTTGACGGAGAAGAACGCGAGCGCGCGCTGGACCTTGCAGAGGTGCTCGTTCGGGTGCACGAGCGTGTTCTGCACGACGCGCGGCCACGGGCTGCCGCCCGCCGCGAGCGCGCTCTTGAACGTGTGGATCGTCATCTCGCCCTTCTGGGGCGCGCCGTTCTCCAGCTTCGACGGCGGCGGCACGGGCGCAAGTGCCTCGCTCCCCGTGCTCGCGTAGAAGTCCGCGATGGGCGCGGCAGGCCGCCCGCCCGCGACGTACCACCCGACCGACATGGCGAAGTACGTGCGCACGAGCAGCAGCCGGCTCGCGAGCGCGAGTGCGGGGTCGGCGCCCGCGGGGTTGGACGCGCTGCGCGGGAGCGCGAAGGTCGGGAGGAAGTGCGAGGAGGTGACGAGGTGCATCCTGCAGCGCGTCGGAACGGTCAGCATGCGCCTTCTCTATCTGCTCCGGTATCGAAAGTGCTCACAGGAAGAAATCAGCGTTGAACTTCTCGCCCGCCTTCTTGCCGGGCCCCGCCCAGCCCCCGACGCCGTACCACAGCACGTTGCCCCAGACGACCTCCTCGACCATGACCTCAAGCCGGCGCTCGACCTCTTCAGCCGTCGTCGCGCCGTCGAGCCATTCCTCGTACCACTCCGTCACGAGCGCGTGGATGCGGTCGCCCGAGCGCGCGATGAACGTCTCGTATTTCTTCGGGCTGCCCGCTTCGACGGCCGTGCCCGCCGCGAAGGCGGGGTCGGCGAGCAGGCGCTGGTGCAGGCGGAAGGTCGGCTTCGGCGGGGGCGAGGAGGCGGGCTGGGAGGTGAGTGTGAGGGACGCAAGGCGCTTCAGGAGGGCGACGCTGGGGGTGGACGCGAAGTCGGGGTGGGACGAGAATAGCGAGAACGGCACGACCGGGGTCTGCATGGGCGGGTGCACAGCGGTCATCGCGAGGCCTATTCGATGAACGATGTGAGTTGAGTTCTTTGACATGCTGGTACATGTCAAATGCGAGCTTACCCTCCGCTAGCTGTCCCTTGACGCCAAACTCGATGCCATAGCCGATGTGGATGAACGGGTGCACAAGGCTCGCGAGGCACCGGTTCAGCATCTCGGGCTGCTTCTTCTGACCCTTGCCGCCGTTGGCCTTGTCGCGCGCGTTCAGCTCGTCCAGGTTGTGGATGTAGTTGAACTCGGGCGAGAAGATGAAGCGCTCGACGGTCTCTGTGATGTCGTGGGTGTCGAGGTAGTTCAGGAAGTACGCGAGGTAAGCGTTGTAGTATCTGAGACCATACTCGTTAGAGATTGTGTACGGTGGGGAAAGCGGAAGTGAACTGACTCGTCTTCGTCAAGGTGGTCCAAGAAATCTTCGTCCGTGATCAGGTGCGGGGACGGGACGAGGGGCTTCTGGTACTGCATGTGCGTCGCGTACGCGGCGTCGAGCAGAGCGGGCGGGGCACCGAGTGCGTAGATCGCAAACATGTGGTGCGTGGAATGACTGTACTCGATGGTACGCATCAGCAAGACACCAGTCAGAAGCCAAAACAAAAACGCACTTGTGGAAGCGCATGTCGTTGAAGTACGTGTGGTAGTGCTCCTGGTTGTGCAGCAGCTTCTCCACGAGCCGCGCCCCGCTCGCGGGGTCGGGGCCTGGGAGCGCAATGTTGCCCCGCGCGCCGGCGGGCAGCGAGTAGAGCCTCTTGGCGAGGGCCTGGTTCACGGTGTTGCTGGTGGGCATATCGTTCGCGTCTGTGGTTTCGTCTGCGAAGTAGGAAGTATCTGTGGTGGTTACGCGGTGTTATGGAGATAGGAGCGAAGGAGTGGTGCGAATGGCCTGGCGTTCCCAGCTGCTACCGCGCGTCTTATATATCGAAGCGGCCATGATCACGGAGCACGGTTGCTCACATGCGTATGTCGCGCCCGATTCGAGCACGCGCGAAAGTTCCGTGAATAGGGACTCGGACCTGACGGCGGTGGTGCAGGTCCCGTGCGCGTGCGTCATCCCCCTCCGCGCCCACCCTCCGGCCGACTCGTGCCAAGGTCTAGTCATGGCCACTGGTCACCGTCCCCACGACGCGCACGAGTTACTCAGCGGCGGCGTAACTGGCATGACATGCTTCTCACCAGGAAGTGATGCACGAGCGGGACGGCTGTCCTGTACGGGTAACGGTCGTTGCGGCGCCTGCGCAAATTGAATCTAGCCCGTCAGCAGCGTACCCACCAGGCGCATCACCGTGTCCGAAATGTACGTGGCCACCACTCACGACGAGCGGCATATCCACTTCGCTGATGCGTTTTTGGAAATGAGCATGGGTGAGTGTAAGATAGAAGTGACAGCCTAGTGCAAAGTGCCGCGCCGACGCGACGCGTCAGTGGCTGGCGGCTGCAGTGCTGCGGGTTTCCTTCCTTCCTGCATCCTTTGTCGCCAAAGAAGCGCCTCATGACATCAACGCCAAGCTGTAACGGGTGGGCTTGACATCCAATACTGGCTGGGTATTTGTCAGGCCCTGCCTGAGGACGAGAGTGAGAATGTCCGAATTGAAGCCACCACGTGACACGGCAAGGACACCAGCTACGTATCCCAGTCAGTTTCAGTCATGCACGACCCGTCGAGGGAGGACTGATGCTCCGAAGGTACCGATATGTTTCAGTAGACGTACCTACCCATCGTCAGACACAGCAGGTACAACACGGTCGGCAAGTTGATTTCCTCAGTATATCGCTTGTCAGTAGTGGGTACAACATACAGCACATTACAATAATCCAATAACTTCATGGACCTGGTATCTTCTTTCCTTTGACTTGTTCTACAACACCCCCAACACCCACACGCGCGGCTGGCCGCGGCGCTAGCAACAGCACTTAGGCAGCGATCTTCAACGCCTCGTCGAAGTCGGCGATGATGTCCTTGATGTTTTCGATGCCGACGGAGACCTGATGATGAGGGGGTGTTAGCGCTCGGCCGAGCAGTAAGACATCCGTCGGCATCAAAACGCACCCGAATCAAATCGGGCGTCACGCCCGACGCGAACTGCTCCTCGGTTGTCAACTGCTGGTGGGTAGTCGTCGCGGGATGAATCACGAGCGTCTTCGCATCGCCTATCGATATATCAGCCGGCCGCACACACACGTCCGCGTCACACATCCGCCCACGTACCAACATTCGCAAGGTTGCTCGCGAGCTTGAGCGAGTCAACGACCTTGCTGCCCGTGAGCGCGTCGCCCTTGACGCCGAAGTTGAGCACGCCGCCGAACTGGCCGGGCACGCGGAACGTCTTGGTCGCGAGCTCGTGCGAGGGGTGCTCCGGGAGGCCGAGGTACGAGACCCACGCGACCTTGGGGTGCTGCTGGAGGTGCTTCGCGAGCGCGAGCGCGTTCGCGTTGTGCCGCTCCGCGCGCAGCGAGAGCGTCTCGAGGCCCTGCAGCAGCAGGAACGCGCCGAACGGGTTCAGCGTCGCGCCGATGTCGCGCAGGATCTCGACGCGCAGCTTCACCGCGAACGCGACCGCGCCGAACGTCTCGGAGAAGACGAGCCCGTGATACCCCTCCGACGGCGTCGTGAAGGACGGGAATTTGCCAGACGTCCAGTCGAACTTGCCTGAGTCGACGATGACGCCGGCGATCGTCGTGCCGTGTCCGCCGATCCACTTCGTCGCGCTGTGCACGACGATGTCGGCGCCGTGGTCGATAGGGCGGACGAGGTACCCTAAATCGGTATGTTCAGATGTCGTTCTTCTGACTTGTATCAAGTCAGGCTCACCTCCCATGCCGAACGTGTTGTCGACGACCAGGGGAATTTTGTGTGCGTGCGCAACCTGACACGCCTAGGTAAGTATCTCATACCTGCCAGATTGAAACTCGAACGCACCTTAGCGATCTCGCTAAGCGGGCTGACGTTGTACTTGGGGTTACCGATGCTCTCCACATAGATCGCCTTGGTGTGCTCATCGATGGCAGCCGCAAACGCCTCAGGGTCGTCTTTGGTGACGAACTTGACGCCAATGCCGTACTTCTTCAAGAGTACTAAGGCCGGATTGGCATTGAGCTCTGCGACCTTCTCTAACCACCGCGATTACACACACCTTTGAACTGGTTGTAGGTCTGTGTATTCCCTGATCAGTCGAGTGATATCTATACGCAGGTAACAAACGTACACCACCGTAAAGGTAAGACGTGGAGACAATGTTGTCACCCGCGCCAGCAATCGCGCTGATGGCCATGAACTGGGCGGCCTGGCCACTGGAGGCCGCTACAGCAGCAGCACCACCCTCCAACGCGGCGATGCGCTTTTCGAACACGTCCTAGAATCAGACACGAGCGATGAGAGTTCTGGTCATGGATGTATCGGAGCAATTGAACGTACGACTGTAGGGTTCCCGATGCGGGAGTAGATGTTCCCGAAGGCACGGAGGCCGAAGAGATCTGCGCCATGCTGTACGACGGTATGTTAGTCTCATGTTCCGATGCAGTGATGAACGCCAGAAATGAGTGAATGGGTATTGGGTTGCAGGATGTAGTCACGAGGGAGACGTGGGAACGGCACGGAAGTAATGCAGAGCAAAGTGGGTAGAGAGACCGGGAGGAGTATATCAATTGACGGATATAGGACCACGTACTGCAGAGTTGTTGAACGTGAACGATGTGGTAGCGTAGATGGGGGGCGCTCTCGCGTTCGTCGTGGGGTCCGGCTCCTGACCAGCGTGCAGCTGCAGAGTCTCAAACTCGGGTTCCCTAATTCACAACCCACGATCAGCCTCTCTTTACGCGACGCGTCGCAAGAGAATTACGCACCTATAGAAGTTGCTCATGATGCGTTCAAGCTGCTGCTACGATGTCGACGCGCGGAAAGGGGATGCTCGGGTAGATAACAGACAGCGAAGGCCGTCTCCGGCGATCCTACCTTATATACTGCGCCAGTAGCATGTTATCTGGCGATCGCGCATGAGAACGGGGGAAGCACGCCATCGAGAGCATTTAATTGCTCATTGTGGAGGAGCCGTGATTGCGTGAAAAAGTGGCAGATGGCCAACATCGCACCAGGGCCTCGAATGGTGGCATTTCAGCGGGCTTTTCTTGGCCGAGTTTGCGTGCGATGATGAAGAGTGGTGCGCTTTGGTGTCTGTGCGCTAGAAAAGTGTGAGCTTGTGGACTCGGGCTGCATGAGAAGGCAATAGGAGAGATCAGGGGAGTTATATGGGGCCCCGAATTGGGGCTAGCCGCATAATCACGAGGTTATTGCCGATCTTATACCCTTACTTCGAGGTTAAGGTCAATCACGACGTACCTTTCATTCTCAACGTTCACATCAGGGAATCCGCCCAAGAAATGTATGCTCCAATATGCAGCTTATATTAGCTTATAAAGCCTATAATCGTTATAAACGCTGTAAGTTCATAC
>NSJX01000010.1:292678-403033 GCA_002286715.1 Dentipellis sp. KUC8613
ACAAGCTCTCTACATGCGCATGTAGGCGCACGGAAACTTCCGGGGTCTTACAAACGCTGAAAGCGCTTATAGTCCAGAGGCGGATTCCCTGATGGCCCCCCAGGACTTTCGACGCTTTCAAAGCCTCAAATCACTTGAGAAGCTTCCTGAAACGAACTTGCACGTTGATTCCACATCACGACGTTATTGTACGATGCGGCTGCACTCAAAGAGATCCAGGATATAGTGAGTTCGACGAACCACCCTGCTTATTGCTCATCAGCGGACCGAGGAATCTTGCATCAAACCACTCACTGTGAGTGCGTCGACTCTATCTGGCATTACAGAGTCCTGCAGCGCATAGAACTCCTCCGAGCCATCGATGGCAGAAACATGGAGGTACGTGCAACATACCCCCTCTCGTTTCGGTCCCGTCATGGACCCGTATAAGGAATTAGCGTCGATCGCCCCGTGGAGACGACGAGGCCAGCTGCGCTCGGCACTCCTTCCTTCACCACGACACCCATCATCTCACCTGCCTCCGCATCCTTTCTACAGAAATCACAGATGATACACCTACGAGAAGTACTTCGCGCGGTCCTGACCGCCGCACTTATAGGCTCGTTGCTGTTCTACACCTGTTCGCGCGCAGCCGGAGCTGCTATTCACTGGACTCTGGAGTGGATAGGTGAGCATCCTCGCTACTTTCTTCCATGTCCTCGGTGACAATCTTTCATCGTAGCACATTGGCTACCTTTGGGGAATGCCGGTCTTGTTTAGAGCCCGAGGGGCTCAATTACAGAGAATGAATTACCGTAAGACAGGTATGCGAGAATCAATCCTGTGGGCTGGTCCATTTTCTTAGCATTGTTGGTATCAGAAACCCCTAATCCCGTCAGAAGCTAGCTTCCTTGTCTCAACTGGAGCTGTCAAAGAACCTTTCTCGTTAGTGGGGGTAGACCAACGACCTTGCTAGTCGAATCGAAATTTCGCAGCAAGGCGTCTTCTTCGACACACGCTGATCCAACCGCTATGCTTCCATCCGCAGTCATGGATCCTCCCTCCTGCTTCGCGACGTAAAACTCATAAATAGCGGGCTTCCTGGCCTTACCTGCACCATCGCACATCGCACAAGAACCGCAGTCCCAAGAACCTCGTTTCCTACCATTTTCGCTGTATCACCATGCTCAAATACCTTGCTGTTGCCCTTTTTATTGGTTTGGTGATTGCTGGTACGTCGAATCATTGCTAGTGACCGCATCCTGTTCGCTCACGATTTTTTACTCTAGTCGCGGTCGTCCATCCACCGATTGTGGTCTATGTTGTTATTTGATCAATCACTATACCTGTTGTTCACTGGCACGATAAAGGTCGGTTCCGTTCTCGTGTATTGCTCTCGCGAACAAAGCAGCTGAAGCATATTATTAGTATCTTCTCCATATTGTTAGCGATCGTTACCCCCGCGGCGTGGAGACCTTGTTCTCAACTGTTGGCGAGAATACAGGGAGGGAGATAGCATTGGACACCGGTCGCTTATGTGTTTACGGTGTATATCAGCTTGTGACACATACTTGATTTTGATTCCACAATCTCGGTAGGAACATCTGAAGCAGCAGCTCCCCACAAACGAGGAAGTCAAGGTCAATTGCTACGAAAGTCAGCAAGATATCGCGGACGGGTTGCAGCTAGGCCTTGCACATATTATCGTGTACTAGTCAGTTGCGTGGCGGGAAAATTCAGAGGCAAATTCGGGAAGTTCACGAGGCTCGGTCGAAAGACATTTTTGCATGCCGATGCCTTGACCGCCTCATCCAACTCCCAGTCACTGCGGATTTCTGTTCACCAGATGCTCTCTTTCATCCTTCGGATCCACCGCGTTCCGACGGCGGGGTTGGGTTGGGTTTATACAGGCGTCGAAAGCAACTCGCATACGAGAAGACGTGGATACGGAGCTACAGACAGCCAAACAGATACTACAAGACCACATTGTCCACAATCTCCATCGTCTCCAACGGCTATTCCTCGGTTCAGAGGTTGATGTTGACGGGCGAGCATCCGAGGGAGATGAGGCCGTTCTGGAACACACATTGCAAGAATATGTTAGGGGCACTGCCAAAACGTGGAAATGTATTCAAACTGACGAAGTTGTTGTTCTCGCAGCAGACGGGTTGAGCGTTGCAGGTCGCGCCAGAACCAATGCCAACGACGCTGATAGGGTTGCAGGTCAATCCGACAAGGACGTTGAGGTCGCTGAGGACGATGCCGAGCAATCCAAAGATAGTGGTAGCAGCCGGGGAACTGGCCTACAAAAAAGCTCGTGATTAGCTGGAGAGAAATGTACAGCATACGCGTCCTAGCTTACACTCTCTACGCTGTTGCAGCACTGGACAGGACCGGTGTTACACTGGCTCGCGGGCGGCGTGGCCGTGACGCTCGGTGGCGTAGTCTGATAGAAATCGTCAGGGAAAATCCACAGAGCACACCATCGTGCACACTGGCACATACCACGGTGACCGTCTTCGTGACCGGGGGGTTCCCGCCGCCAGGAGCGGCCGCCGCAAAGGCGGACATCGTGGCGAGGGTGTAGACGAACGCGGTGGAGATGCGAGGGAACATGGTCGAATAGCTAAGCTGGCAAGTGAGAGAGAAGATGTGCGTCTTCGAGAGCTGCTGGCTGCAGAATCCGTGTCGGACGGTCGCCCTTTTATACATCTCACGAGAGGCCACCTGGCCATTTCCGCGTAAATTCGAGCAGCCTGAGAGGTCAGGTGTTCGTCAATGAGTGTCGGACGTACCGTACTCACTGCATTGCCGAGTAGTGCAACTAGGCCGTGGTGCAAGACTGAATAGCAGCTGAGAATCGTGGAGCCAGTTCATCTGGGCTGAACGGATGCCATAACCTTGCATCACACACCGTCAGAGGGATGCGATGCGTGCCCGTGACATATCGGGGGTGCCGAGCAGCCCGCAGCCCGCGCACGAGTGCGAGTGCGAGTCAACGTGCATGCCTTCCGTAAGCCTGGCAAAACGAAGCGGGAGTTCATCCTGATTCCGAGCCCTGCGATGTGATGATTCTGGGGTAGGTTGTTAGTGTAGAGGATGAGTCGGAATGGAAGGAAGATCGTGTGTACCCACGGGGTTCACATTCTGAGGCTTTCGGCTCAGCACAGTACAGATCACAAGCGGCTGGCTCCATGGGGTGTAAACTGCATGGCCGTCGCCGACTTGGGTGCCAGCACATGGGGCGCTGACGTCGATGTCCTGGGCAAGAACTCTGAAACAGCCTAAAGAGCGGAGGAAATGAATAAAGAATTCATTTTTTTCGGCGCCCCATGGCTCTGACAGTTGCACATTGAAAGTATTCGAAGTACAGCGGTGAGTGGCATGAGAAAGAGACGTGGCCGGCGAAAGCCGAAGGGTGGTCCCCGCGCCGAGTGTGGGGAACCTCAACCTTCCCTTCTGCGTCTGCAGTGGCTGACAGAACCCTCTGTCGCTGCACAGCAGATGGTACACGATCGTCTCTTCCCAGTATATAACCCACTCTCACATCTCCGCAGACCTCCGTACGCGTTCCATGTGAAGGCATCGATGCGACGTCAAACATACTTTCCGCAAGTAAAGTCCAGCGAGGTGGGCCGTAATTATTTCATTGACCAGCACAGCGTTCATTGGCTGGCTCGGTGCATCGGAGGACGGGCATCAATTCCATTGGATAACCGAATTCAAAATACTGACATGGGGCCCCACCGAGCCAGCGCTCCGCGGAATACCTGCACGAAAAGTGCATGCACGGTCGAGACTGCGTCGACTCGTGATCCTAGTGCTGGCAATTCAAGGTAAATGCATTCTAAGGGTCACTCAGGATCATACAGCACTGCTGCACTGTTACGTTCTACTGTCTCGCGGTCGTTCCTGGTGGAGCGAAAGACGCACGGGTGTCGACGCGTTGCAGGTTCGCTCGTGTCCTCGTGTGGTTTACGGCACCGTTAATCACCTCGGGCACCACAAGACTGCTTCGTTCCGGATTCGGTAGGAGTGTACGTCGAGATGGATCTCTATTTCGCGTTTGGCAAATTTTAGAGGCCAAATATTGAACAAACATCACTACAGCCTGCATCTGCAAGGCACTACTTACTTTGCAGGTTTGAGCGTACTCTCCGACGCCCACCATTTCCTACCACCTGGACGTATTGACAGTATTTTTGTCACCCATGATGTTTGTGGCGGCCGCTTCTCTGACGTAGAGTAATGATTCGCAGGTACCGATGGACCCACCCTGTCTCGACTCCATGTATACAACTGACATTGACATGCCTTCGAAGCATGACTATACACATGCCGGCATTCACTGCGAATTTCATACAACCCAAGGACATATTCCCACCAATCAGGTATCGTGCTCCACAGGCGTGACGGCCAGGCGCGCTGCATTCGTGCGTGTATCCAGGGCGGCGTCATGGGGTCCAAGTGAGAGAGACCTGAATGTTTTCTTGAGGCAAATACGACGGCCGATTCTCCGAGGACATTTGGATCCAGGATCGCCCACTGACGGGATCATCCCCTATTTCATCTAGCCAATGAAAAACAGACCGCTACTAATCCAATCTGTGTTCGTTCCAAACATCTCGCCTGCACGTTTCTGGAACCCTTCTCCTTCTTTATCACGACGCAAATATGTGCCATGAAACGTTTATTTCCGCCGCCAAGTGCAGCCGTAAATAACTCGAATCTGACAAGAATAATTGTCCAAATTGTCCGTCAAGAAACCACAATAGCAGTAGTAAGAAACCCGGCGTGAATCTGAGCACCACCTCCGACCTCCTTCGCTCAGCCGCTCTTAGTCGTTCGAGACATCCTTCAGAGGTTGATGTTCACGGGGCTGCAGCCGATGTTGATAAGCCCGTTCTGCAAATCAGGATATGTCAGCACAGCTCTCGAGACTGTAACGGCTACAGAAAGAACGTACGAAGTTGTTGTTCTCGCAGCAGACGGGCTGAGCCTGGCACGTGGCACCGGAGCCGACGCCGACGACGCTGATGGGCGTGCAGCCAAGACCGACAAGGGCGGTCACGTCCTGGATGACAATACCGAGCAGGCCGAGGAGCCCTGCAGCGGCTGGGGAAGAAGCCTTCGCAAGACCGTCAGATCGACATCCGAGAGATGCAGCGAACATAGTCTCACCTTTTGAACGCTGTTGCAGCACTGAACCGGGCCCGTGTTGCACTGGCTGGCCGGCACAGTCGAGGTCGTCGCGGGAGCCGTCTGTGAAACACGTTCACTATCAAGCAAAGAACCGCAAGAGGTTGACTAGAGGGCTTACCACAGTAACTGTCACCGGCGGGGTGGTGGTCGGATTGCCCCAGGGAGCGGGCGAAGCAGCGACCATGACGGCCGAGGTCGCAAGGACGGAGACGAAGACAGCGGAGACACGGGCGAGCATCTTGGAACTAGTAGTGAAGGATGAGGGGTGCTGGGAGACGAACGCTGCTGGCTGAAGAGAAGTAGCGGGGAGCAAGCCTTTATATACCTGTCGAGCCAGCCGCTTTGTGCATATTATGAAACGTGCACCCTGTAATGAGATTCCCGCGTACTTGCCCACTGGAGGCACATCGAGCGACTGGGCGTCGGCCGTGCTGTGCTGCAATCTGCTTTCCCCGCGAAGGACTGGGTCGTGGATCCAAGGTGTCAATAACGTATAGACCGTCTTCTCGGCGTGCAGCGATCTAGTCGTTTCCGGTGCCCAAAAGGGTCCGCGCCGTCGAGTCGTTGGCATATAGTGGAAAGTGCGTCTCGATGGCAATAAATTCCGCTGTTTCTTGCCATTTGCAGCGTCGCGCTGTTAGGCATTGACGTGGACCGTGCGGTACGGGGAAGGCCAAGGATTCACAGAGCTAGGCCATATTTGTTCATACGACTCTTCGTAATTGAACCTGCGTTGGCTTGTACACACGAAACGTGCGATCTGCGCTGGCGCTGGTACAGCATTGGCATCGTGATTCGATAATTTCGGCTCGCCCACCAATGCCAGGCGACGAATAAGGGAAAGCTGTGCATATCATGTATCCTGCAGGATGCCAGTGGGCGCGACTTGATTTTCAGCGACCGGAATCAAAGGATCCTCGTAAGCATCAGGCGTGGCAGGATCCAACACCTCCGAGTGAAGAAATCCGAAGGCGCTTGAGAAATTGTTCCGTGTCGACGACACGAAGAGGGAGGGCGGAGCTGGTTCAAACGCGTGTTTAGGACGGCATTTGCCGAGTTTGTTACGTCCCGACCAACCACCGGAAGACGGATGCTCCGAGGACCCTACTACACTACGGTCGACGTCTTGCCTTGTTGGAGATTCCCAGCAGCGATGCAACTCTATCCTGTCAAGTCAATCACAGAGATTCTCCTTTTTTTCCACGAATGCGATGGATTCCACTGGGACCTCCCGTGAAGATCCTTCTCAACGCACGAACTTTCGTTGGCACTCGCAATCAAGCAGAGTGCTTCTGGTCCATCGGATCGTGTACATCACTTTTTGACAGGCAATATGGAAGCAGTCACTGTCTGCTGGTTGTTCCGGACATCTCGGTGACGTTTTCCCTTTACCAATTTCTATACCTCCAGCAGGCCCAAGATAATTCGCTGGCCATACAGTTCTTTAATATCCGCTCTCATGACGAACAAATTCTCCAGTGCCTTGGAGCAAGCAAGTCCACCGACGTCAATTCCGGAGGCTTTTTTTAAGCGAATGATATACAGTATCCTCGAGCCTACATCTCCAGCGGCTATGGCAAGCTCAACTCGATCGCAGTACGCGATGTTCGACCATGGAGAGTGTCATTCTCCTTTGGTGTAGCTGTGCGTGATGCCTGTGATTGAGCCGCATTGTTGACGAACGACGCAAGCGCTCTAATCCCGCACTACGCCAGCATATCCTGGTACCGGTGAGTAGCATCTGCCAATCATCTTCCATGCTAAAGAACATCGCGTTGAACAATTTGCAAAAATACCTTCTGCCCCAGGGATGATTTCGCACTAGGATTCGCGTGTGAAGTCACGGGGCTCCTGACGCCCGCCTTTCAGCCGCAGCTACTTCCAACTGTTCACATACTTATCCCGACTTCGAGGCCAATTTATCGAACAAGCACAGCTCAGCATCATCCCGCAGACTCAGATCCACCTGACCAGTCACGCGTCCAGCGCTCAGCAGTCAACGCGTACGATCATCAGACAGCGACCCGTGTTTCTCTCGGCATTTCTTTCTGATGTTACATTATCCATTCTGTTCATCCCGCCGACCGTCTCCGCCAACTGTATTCCCGAAACGCCGCATCTCGACCCTAGAGCCATCCATCGTTGTGGAGTAAACGTCGAGCCCTTCGCTCCTCGATGACCTCGTTCGTGACATCGCGCATCGAAGACAGACTTCCGCAAGCTGCTACTCGTCCGGATCTCACACTGCGGTATTTCCCGACTCAGAGCTCCACTATTTCCCCTTAATTTCAACTTACAGCACTCATACTGTCCGCCCTCTCCGACCTCCGGAGTGAGGCATTTTCGCCCCCAGGCTCCGCTGCAGCCAGTTCATTCTAACGGTGCACAACAAGCTTTCAATTTAGGCTCCGAATCCACGACCCGCACACCACCGTCGAGGCCCATCGCTCACAGCAAATAAGCTATAGCCATCGTTCGGCTCCGCCGAGATCGATGCAGATGAGCTTAAACGCCACGTCCCGTGTCCACTCAAAATTCGCACATGGGGTACTGCATTTCCATTACGCGATTCGAATTCGCGAGGCGCTGGACGCTCAGGCGCACGCACGGGACCGCGATTCTCCATTTGTCCTTTGGCATCGTGTCTCGCTCTCATTCCCATCGACATTCTGGTGGACTTCCTTCTTTGTCTTGATGCTTGTTGCTTGTTGCTTGTCACTTGTGATTTAGATCATGCGCCAGGCTTTGGACGGTGAGAAAAGAAGGTCTGGTTTCATTGATGGACTGGGGTGTCTTCGAAGTCATGCAATGGACCCAAAAACCAGTTCGATTACCGACCTCCCATAATGTATTCTCGTTCGTTCTGACAATCGCCTTCGATTCTCATTCACCATGACCCTGCTGTCTGAGAATTCAGCATCCGCTCAATAGGTGCGGATCCTGCCTTGATGACCCTGAGCATCCATGCCCAAAGGCGCTTAGGCTAGCGTTGTCTTTCGTTGTCAATCACCCAACGAGATCAGGTCTAATCTTACAACTGACCATCGTCGACATCGCCGTCGGTGTGCATGACATACGTATAACTATCCCACAGCACGTCACGACCGCCAAAGATACAGGATAGCCACGATTGACAGTAACACTAACGGTGCAGGTAAGTACAATGAACAAGCCCAACTGGGCCAACGTATAAGCGAATCAGGATAATGAGTGAGAACACTGAATAACAAGCATGTCCGAACAAGAGCCCAATGCGCGGGTATTTACGAGAAGCTATAATGAGTTAAAACGTTCAGTACATATAGTACGGCAACATCACGACGTGTCCAAGCGCCAGCGGCGATACCTAAACACCAAGAGAGCAAGAACCAATCCCAGACGCTCAGGCTCGAGTTCAAGCATCTTTATACGGCCGCTGGGCCCCGTCGTACTGCAGCGGCGTAGCCTGCAAATCGCCTGCAGGCAGCACAGGGCGATACTCCACATGCGCCCCATCGCCCTTCACATCCTCCCCACTCCCGCTCCCACTCGCGCCCACACCCGCGCCGCTCGCCCTGCGCTGCCCGACGAGCTTCATCATCGTCTCGTCGTGCGGGCGCGGCTCCTGGCCGGGGGCGTACTGCACGACCTGGTCGTCGACGACGATGGCGCCGGTGCGCTGGTCGAGGCGGAAGCGGAGGCCGCGGAGCTTGCGCTTCATGCGCGCGGCGTCGTCGTACGGGAGCAGCAGCTCGCCGAAGCCCGAGTGCGCGGTCTGCGAGAGCACGGTGCCGATGGAGCCCGGCGCGTGCGTGAGGTAGACGAGCCGCCGCGCGCGGTGGTGCGAGATGTGGATGTAGAGGATCGTGAGCGACTCGAGGATCAGGATCGCGGCGAGGAAGTGCGTCGTGAGCGGTCTGCGGGGGGTCGATTGGTTCAATACGACTCGAGGGCGGAGAGAGAAAAACGTACTCGATCCAGAGGCGTGGTACGAGCTGCGTCACCCTCGAGAAGACCTGGTTGTCGGTTGGGAGGAAGTAGATGGACTTCGCGGCCAGGGCAAGATATTGCGTCTAGAAACACCATCGTCAGATAAACATACATGCGCGCCCGACAGAAGCGCGTGGACATACATATACGTTGCTCGTGAGATTCATGAAACCAGTCGGGTCGTCAAAAACGGCCTGCAGTCCACTGCTATTCTGCGCCGCACCGCGGAAAATAGCGTTTGGAATCCCGCTCTTGATCGACGTGGCCCGCGCCTGCACGTTCGTGTCGGTGCTCGGTGCGAAAAACAGCCTGCCTGTGAGTCAGTCTCCGTCTCTACGATACATACGGCAACTGCAATGACGTACCCGTTGTAAGTGTTGCCGTCGAGCGGCGCCCCGGTCACATTGTTGGGCTTCGGGTAGTTGTCCAGCGTCTGCACACCCGTGAGCGCGCCGCTGCTCAAATCCGCATACGCCATGACGTCGAAAAGCTGCAGCCGCGGCGTGCAGAACACGGTGCGCCCCTCGTGCGTGCCATCGGCCTTGACATGGTAGTACCAGAACATGACAGGCTGGAACGACGAGTTTGACGGCGCGTTGCTGCCGCAGTTCGGCACGCTGACCACGCCGTACTGCTGCGCGGCGTTGTCGGGGTCGAAGAACGCGGGCCCGCCGGGGCACCCGTCGACGGAGGTGCCCGAGATGGAGAAGTTCGTCGCGACGCTCGTGTTGAGGGTCGTGTTGAGGGGGTTCGCGCAGTTGACGTTCGTTTGGATGGCGGTGGTGTTGACGCCGACGGAGCCGTTGAGGTAGCTGCCCACGGGGAACTGGGGCTCTGGGTTCAATAGGGTGATGAAACGCAAGGTGCGTTGCACTTACGACGAATTCAGCGGTGGCCCAGCCTCCGTGGATGAAGGGAGCATCTGGAAGGCCGTTGAAGACTGGTAATATGGGTGAGCATTTGTATGGTTAGACAACTCGTAAATGTATTCACCTGCAGCTTCAGCAAACTGATTATAAATTTAGTATGTATTGGGCACAGAGAAAGATAACACCACTCACGCCAGCAGACGAAGCGAACGCATTCAAGTCCCAAGCGTCGGGGGAAAGACCAATCACCCGGATGCTATCCGCCGTAGAGTCTAAATGAAATCAGTCTGACGTGCTCAATCGAAGATATCGAGTCCGCACGCACCATGCGTCGACGGGAGCTGACGGACGGAGAACAAGGAGCCCGCAAGAGGCTGGAGGACGAACGCTCCAAGAGCAGCGAAAGTGGAAAACATGATGAGCGTGTGCTTGAATTTGTAGGCATTGAAGAGAATTGTGAATCGGCTGTAGTAACCCACGAGGATGGTTAGTTGCGCGGATAATCAGACAGCACGCGAGCTTACTTCAGAGCTACCTGATAATTGCCGCGGTCGTTAGTTACAGCGCAGAGAATAGTCAGCGACACGACGCACATAGTCCAACAGCAGTGTCTCTTCGGCGCGACGGTTTCCGGTCGATAGCAACACATATGGCTGTCTCCAAGTCAGCCTGATTCTTTGGAATGTGGAGCGCGTACTACATACCTGCCACCAACGAACATTCCAATCACACGTCTGGATCAGATATACAAGCGGGATCATGAGAAGAGTGGGGAAGAAGGACTGCGCAGGAATGGAGGTCAGCGCAGGCACAGCCGCCACCTGGCGAACAGTCTCGAGGGCTCACAGTAAGGAATTGTGTGGATGCGAAGGAGAACACATTTTTCTGCGGCACGGATATCCCTGGGACCAGTTCAGGGTTCTGCGCTGTGCATTTGGGCAGCAAATCCGACTCACCTCCTCTGTCTTGCGAAATCTGCAATGCTATCTCCAGAGCTATCGCAATACCCATCATCAACATCGACCCCGTTATGACCACCCATAATTTCAGCAGCCATGGTTCCTACAAGTCGGGTCAAAGATCAGTCTCCAAGGACAGAGCACAGCACGAAGACGACGCACGTATTTTGGTGGTCGTTCAGAGTGCACGCCAGGTGTAGGAATGAGGGCGACAGAACTACGGAAGCTCGCGCGCGGCTTGCCCTGGCTCGACGCGGACCCGCGGAAGCCAGGCGAAGCAGGGTCTGTGAACTTGTCGGCGGCCATGGCAGCCTCGTACACGTCCTCGTTGGGATACACGGGCTTGTACCCGCTCATCGTGGTATACGCAAGGATGGGTCGTAATTATAGTGATCGTGCGGCGGGGGTGAGGCAAGACACCGGGACTGCGATCGCGGGCTATGTCGCGCAATCCGGGCTAGTGCACCTTGTCTCTGAGACCGGGGCGAATATGGAGGACGGCGCGGAAGGAAAGGAGAAGGGTGCTGCGCCGGTGCAGGAAAAGCAAGCAGTTATGGAGGCGGCAAACGAGCATGGGTATCTCGGCGTGGCGGGCCTGTCCATCACCATCATCGAATCCTGTACACCAACTTGTTTCCCTATCCGGCGAATAAACAAATACTTGTAGATCGTGCTGTCCTCTGCCCATGCACTGCATTTTCCCCGTCGAGGCGGAGATTCCGAGCCACGGTCTGTGCTGCCGCGGTGCCGGCACTCAGACAGACAATTAGAGTGCTGGTGTGGGTCAGACCCTTCGCGTCATGGGCAAGACAATAACACCTCAAGTGTCCGCACCCCACACCTAGACCCCTTTATAAAGCCATTTCGTAGATCCAATGCGTAAGTACAAATACTTCCATCCTTTGCTATGTATTCCTAGGAAATAGTGCGTAGTCATCAGCGCTCGCAGTCCACCGCAGAAATCGAGCGGCATTCAATATGCTCGCCCTGGGCGCATCACTGCAATATCCTCTAGTCGCGATGCATGGCAGCGGTCAGTCTAGAATCGTCAGCGCATCTCAGTATTCACTCCTCTCCGCGTGTACCGGTGCTTTCCAGCGAGTGTCGTTCGGGCTCGATGGGCTTCGCGTCGTCAAGCACCTCCTTGGGCAGTTCTGTCATCATTGACTCGTCGTTCTGCAGCAGGCCCTCTTCGAGCGCTGACTCGCCTGGGTACTCCAGCGAGATTTGCGTAGGTTGGTTCGGGTTCGTCTTCTCTTTTGTGAGCTATGTCCGACCACGGTTTAGCCAGGCCTGAATGAAAAGACATTTGCAGAACTTACAGCGATGTATAAAGCAGAACTCATAATGATAATTGTGCCGGCGATCGATAGCGGAGATGGCGTAACGTGGAAGAATATTCGTTCAAGAGCGAGAGCGAAGATGATCTGTAGGGAGGATTTAGAATCACGTTCAGGAACACAACCGTTTGAGATGGACTATTAGCACGCACCTGGATATATACCGCCATCGTCCCTCGACCAGCAGTCTCGCGTTGCAGGCCCATGGTCAGAAGTGTCTACAGAACGAACATCGCGTAATGTCAGCAGACAAGGATCAAGTGCAGGACAGCAAGAATACTCGTACCTGCGCAATGAATCCAAAAATACCAATCATGAGAAGCATAGCGAGCCAGTCAGCCCGCCTTGGAATCACGACCGGCTCTTGCATGATAAGCATTCTACCAAAACTCGTGAACACGACACAACTAGCAAGTAACACGAAATTGACTGACCCCACGCTAGACACGATCACGCACCACGACGAGAACGCCGTCAGAGAGTGCAGCGGGTGCGCACGCTTCCCGATGGCGCGGATAGACGTGTCTGCACGGTTAGGAGTTACTGGTCAGCATTTGCGCAGACGAGCTCGGCAGGATCAAACGCACAAGCTCCTGTTGCACCTACGACACCGATCAAAGCGACTCTGAAGGATTGCGTCAGTCAGGTTGATGGATCATTGACATGAAATTGAAGACGGCTTACCCGACTGCAATGAGCCTTTGCGTTGGTGTCCCTTTCTCGACAGGATGGCCTTCAACAATGTCGTCGCCGATATCATCTACGACGGGCATAGTCGGATGCGCGCCGAACAGGAACTCTGGGCGCGCAATGAGCACGACACCGAGGAAGCTGCATACTATGCGGTCCGAAGCGGGTCAGTGTCAGTCCATAGACATAGATAGGCTCGGATGCTAACGTCCAGCGATCGCTTCTTTGCGGGAGAAGTGCTCCTTGAGGAATATAGACCCGGCGACGCCCGTGAAGAGTGGCGCCAGGAACGTCAGGACCGTCGCATCCGACAGTGATAAGAACCGCAACGAGTAGTAGATGCCAAACAGGCCGAAGAATCTGCGCGACGTTAGGACATGTCTTGCAAGGAGGGAGGATAATGGGAGGATGATATACCCAATGAAGCCACGGAAGACGAGCAGCAGGCGCACGCCCGGAGGACCCAACATCGGGTCTGGTACCTTCTTCCAGTACCTGCTCTGCATCAGACGACCCGTCGACTACGACAATCAAAATGCACACGACGTACATGTAGAGCATCGAGCACACATATGTTATCGACTGCCAACGTCGTCAACATCGACCCCGCACACGACCAAAATCCCATAAGTAGCCGCTCACCATTCGCACAAACACCAGCTGATAAGCAAGATACCGTCATCAACACCCCGCCAAAGCCGCTCAACACATGCACACGCACCTCGAGCGTCGGGACGGGCTTATCGAGGTTGTTCAGCGCCTTGACCGCCACGTTCATGAGCGAGAAGAACAGCTGCGCGGACGCCACGAGCAGCAGCCCCGCATTGTTCTCGACGAAGTCGCGGACCCCGCGCACGCCCGCGCGCCATCTCGCGAGGCATTTCTGCGGGAACGTCTCCACCAGCGCCTCCGCGGAGGACGAGCGCGACGCGGCGGGGGACTCGGGCGCGGGGATGAACGTCAGATGGCCCACGGGCGGGAACGTCGTGATTTCTGGCGTAAGAGCGGTATACGCCGATCGTGTCGCGGCCATCCGTATCTTCGAGTCCTGATATCCAAGTCGTGGAGCTAAACCCTAGAGCTATCGGTCGTGCAGCAGCCGCAGGAGAGGAACAACGAGGCGCAGAACAGAGCGCGGAAAACTTCCTCGCGAGAGCGTGCGGGAGAGGTTCGGGCGAGGGCTGAGGACCGTCTTCGAATCTGAAGCACAGTGACCGCGAGAACTTGATGAGGGGGACGTAATTAGTGCACCAGTGGTTCCCCACAGCCAGTCGCCTGCGCGCGCCTATGCGCCGGGCGGTCGCCGGCCCGTGGCATCATGTGACGCGATAATACGCGTCTGTGGCGTCGGCGCTAACCGAAAGGGGACTTGTGTTGTGGTGACGCCACAGTGCCAGGAGTACTTCAACTACGCGACAACGTATGTGCGTAGAACCTCCACTTTCACCGCGCGAGACCGCCTGTCGACCCTGCTTGAGATGGGCTTGTTGTTTGATTTGAAAAGCCTGATATATGCGGACACTTACTTGCGTAGGCATTACTAATATTCTAGCCGCCAAGGCTCGCTGGCTGCAACTATACAGCAGCAGAGGCGGCGTGCGGAAGCGCATAGCAGATGCAACCTCTACGCGGCGAGAATGGGTTCCTCGCATTCAATTCGACGAAGATATCCTTTGCTGGCCTTTGGATACATTTGCATGATCAACCTTTAGAAATAGCCGGTAAGCGATAACCTTCTTGCTTTGAGCGCGCTACGAACAGGAATTTTTGGATTCTAACTTTAACTCACCCAGGGTTCTCCTTCGTGCCTCAGTCCCAGCGTCGAACATCACCGCCTCCAAAGACGCCGGCTTCGAAAGGGGCAAATGCGTCGGCGGTTTCGTTATAAGACCGGTCGCTGGTGCCGACCGCACAGAGCATATCCAATGCGAAAGAAAATTATGCCGAAATTTGGTGGTGGTCCCGACGCTTTTACAGAGGCGATATGGGCAGAAGAGAGGTGCGTGCACGTTCACAGGAAGCCGCTGGTACTGCTCCAGGTCAATTGAGTTGACAGGTAGCAAGCGTGGGAACATGGTGCCGAAATGGAAGGTGCTGTGTATTTCGTCGGCTGCTGCTCAGATTGCCCTTCGACAGGTGTTCTTGAAAATTTTCATCAGCATTTTTTCAGTCTTTAACTACTCGCAGCTGCAGCAAGGGCGTCGTCATCGTCTCTTTCTTCCAGCCCCCACCCTCTCACCCATCGTGCAGACATGGCCGTTCGTTGAACGCCGTCGACCGGCGGAGTCATGCGCGGCCCGCCTTACCATTTGCTTCCGTTCGTTTGTGCAGTTTATAGGCTTTCATCGAATACACCGACTTGAGGGTGGTGCCAGCCCGCCTCCACCACCCCAATCCACAGTCCATCTCCGTTCAGCGAGTTCTTTCGCTGGCTCTTTTCTAGATGCAGGTCGGCGATCCCTCATACACCCACTAACTCCCTGGTGTCCATCCAGCAGCGGGCTTCCCATTCCCACAGGGAATGCGGACGCCTCTCTCCCGCCCGTGACATGTCGTATCGTTAGCCTCACGTCTTCATCGCATTCTGGTCACTGCCGTTCTCACCGGCGGCGCTTCTGCTCGGTCTGGAGTGCATGTCCCGTCCGCGGACGAGCTGGTGAGGACCCTAGATACCTTTCCATTCAGCCCGCATACTGATTCCTATGTACATGCAGATCTCCTGGTCGAACCTGCACGAACCGGCTCGACTGACCCTGCATCAAGAAGCCGTATTACCGTGCGCAAGGTGCCTGCCGTCTTGGTGTCGACATCGGCTTCTAAAGGAGAACACAAGGTTTGCAAGCCTCGCCTCCTGGACCGCATTCGTGCAGATGATGCCCGCGGCAATCTGGCCAGGCAGCGACGGATCACCCAACCTCTCATCCTGCGCCACCCGACCGAGGAATGCGACCATGCGCGTTTGGCACTCGCCTTGTCCTCAGGACGGGGGCGTCTGTCAGAAGGAGCGCCTGCGCGTTCTCGAGTCTCCCACGTTCGCTGGCTGCAGCAGAATCAGCTGCATCTTCTGTATTTCCGTCGCGAGACAGACTCATGGCAGGCACTACAAGCACCGTCGAGTCGGCGTTCCGTGGTCCATACCCGGCTTTGGCGCGCGCCGCAAAGCTTCGCGGCTCGGAGCCCAGTCCAATCGCTGTGCGCACAGCACCCTCGTTCCGCGTGCGACGTGCGACTCTGCCCAGCCATCCGCTGTCGCGCTGTCGTCGCGCGCGAGGATACCGCGTCGAGGCCCCGTCATCCCACTCCACACCGCCCGTAGCTGCCCAAACTCACACCGCCCCCTCCCGCCGCCCCCATCGGCGTATCCTCGGGCCCCCCTCACTCAGCAGCCCACTTCCGAGCCTCACCTTCTCCGCTTTCGAACGCCCGCTTCCCAGTCCTCGAGCGCACGCCTGGGCAGCAGCGCACCCGATCTGCTTCTCCTCGCTGATCGCATCACCTGACGCCCTGACAGCGCGTCGCGCGCTGGGGCTGGCGCCCCTTCCCTTCCGTGCGCCGCATCCTCTTCGCCGAGCTCGAGTATCTGCGTCCGCGTCGGCTTCGCGTTCGCTCATCGGCTGCAATCCGCGCTGCGTGCGTGCCTGCATGCTTCGCGCCCTCCATTCCTCCCTTCCTTGCCTTCTGCACGTACCTGCCTATATTTGGCCCCGCGCGTCCTCGAGCACGACGCTTCGCCTCGGACGTATACAGACACACAGCCGCCGAAACATGGCACGCCTGATCCAATCGCACCCAAGCCCAGCTCGAGCGTCTGATCCGCGCCCGCTGGCACGCGTACGCTTCTCGCCCCGCATGGTCCCCCTTCCCGCTTCTGCGCGCGCGCGCCCCTCTGCCGCCGCGCTCCGCAATCCGCACTCCGCACCCCGCAGGCGCCCGAGCCCGTCCGCGTTCCCATCGCCGCATGCGTCCACATGCACCCACCGCGGTTCGCGGCTGCAGTTACGGCACGCCGATTCAGAGTTCAGAGTTTCAGTTTCGAGTCGGCGCGTTCATGTTCGCGTTCGCGCTCGCGTTCGGCATTCAATTGGAATTGGGCGTGCGCATCTATCTGGATGGATGGACGCCGATGTCGATTGCGACGTCGATGTCCAGCTGAAACCCGCTCCCGGTCCCATTCGGCTCCCTCGGTCCCCGCTCGGCATCTTGCAGGTGTTTGGCCCTGAGCCAACAATATCGGCATCGTCACGCTGCACCCAGAGAGCGATGGAGACGGAGACGGACATGCACTGGGACTGGGACGCGGCGTGGTGGTACGTACGACGGACGTGCTAACCATAATGCGCGCGGCGCACGCCCACGCGGGCCAAGACGCTCATATATGATGCCCTCACTCACTGCATCCCGACTCGGACTCGGACGTCGGGTTCGGATTTTCGGATTCAGAATCACAATCTGCACAACCGCCTGCGCTGCGCGACGGGCGACGGCACCCACACTGACCAACGCAGTCCAAGCGCGGACCCACATGTCGCGGTGTGCGCCCACCCACCTCGCTCGGCCCTGAGACTGGACTCGCAACATCTACACGATGTGCGGCGGGCCCTCACCACCACCACCGCTTCGCAGCGCAGATCGCCGCGGCCCGGTTCGAACTTTCATCGAACCCGGCTTCTAGCTTCGAAATTCGAATGCACATGCACATCAGCAGCGCAATATACAATATCCCTCCGCCTCCGCCTCCCACTCCCACCCGCACCCACAAGCTTCAAGCTCCGCACAATCCTCGCTCTGCCATCTGAAATTGCGCCGTGCCACTCACTCCTTCGAGCCAGTAACCACGAGCAACACACAACGCGTAACCAGTACGTACCCGCCGCCGCCGGTTACGTCCCGCTCACGTATACACGCACATCGGACTGATCGCGCACCCGACCGACCGACCAACCGACCGACTGCGAACTTGCAATTGGACTGCAGTCTGAGCTCCGGCCAGGCACCGGTACTGCTCCCGGCGCCAGTTACAGCCACCTGCAGCTGCCTCGAGGCTCGCACATCAGATAACCGGAAGCACGACGCCCGTGGCGTGGGGCGTGGTGTGGTGGGCATCGTTACCGCACTGATCACGAGCAGTCAGTTGCAATTGGTCTTTGGCGACCCTGGATTAATTGCGGGTGGGTGGGGGGTTACTGGCTGTGGGGCGGAGTCGAGTTGGGGATCTGCGCGACTGGACTCGGACGGGTGTTGTGCAGCGTGGAGGGCCCATCGCAGCGTGCTCGAGCACGTTGCAGCCACGCGCCCGGCGGCGTCCCACGTTCTGCCAGTCGCCAGTGCCGGGCGGTATGCATATGCAGTCTGTCTGCCTGCTGATAATTATCATACTAGTAGAGTGCTCTGCAGTGCCCCGCGCCGCGCTCTGATGCTGTCCTCTCGCGTCGTTCGCTGCATCGGTATGTCCAACTAGACCTCACACTCACACTTACACCAGGACCAGGACAGGCCTCCTTCTGCACATCGGACTCCAATAATCTTAATCGTCACCCACAATCATAATCAGAACCCAGAACCCAGAACGAAGAACGAGGAATCCAGAATAGAATCAACCTCTACCTTCGCCCCGCCAATCAGAACACCCCTCCCCCCCGCTCCGTCTTCCGTCTTCCATATCCATATCCATATCCATATCCACGCTTCTCAACCCCATCTCCATCCGCACGCCGCACGCCGCACGCGTCCATCAGATAACCGCACCTCGAGGCAGGCCGGGCGTATCGGTGTATCTCCGAGGCCGCACTGTCACGTATGTTGCGATCGTGGACCGTGGATCGTGGATTGGGTGGGTGGGACGTAATGCCGTCGCCCGTTGGTTCTAAGCTGGAGTTGGTGAGTTGACTTGGGTTGGAGGTGGAAGTGGATGCCGGGCCGGCGCGCGTGCTGGGCATGCGATGCGATGTTTGTGGTCAGGCGGCTGGTGTTGTGTAGTGTGCAGCGCCAGGATCCGACGCGGGGCGTGGTATTTGGTATATGGTATATGGTATATGGTATATGGTATATGATATGCCTTTTGTTCGATATTGACGTTGACGCAGGTGTACAGTAGATGCAGGCGCGCTACGCCATCATGCGCATGCGCACGCGTCTTGTCTTCGAGTCTTCGGTCTTCGAAGACGTCGACGTTGACGTCGAGCTTGCTGAAGTACAAACTACAGACTATAGGCTTAGCCTTTGCGCTGCGAATCAGCCTCGAGCTCCTCATCGACGCCTCTCTCACTCTCACCCCCGCTTCCCCACAACGCAACAACCCCCACCCTTGTCTGACAATCGATCCATCACCCCATCGCGAATCCCCCTCAAGGACAGGCAATTCCCGCTCCTAGCTGACCTGTAACGAGGGCCCGGGGCGAATCAGATAAGCGCCAGCACTCAACACTAAGCATCGAGCGATGGTGTTTGTTCCGTTATTGTGTATGGTGTATGGTGCGGCGCCCGTGCCCGTGGGTTAATTTGTTGCAATTGCGTTGTCCCCGTCCCCGTCTCCGTGTGCGTATCCGTGTGTGCGTCTACGTCAATGACATTGTGCTTGTCTGTCTCCGTCGCGGTCAGGTGGTAAGTGCTGGTCCCCGTCGCCGTCACCGTCACTGTACGTCTATGTCCCTGTGCCGGTCTCCGATGCACAAGCGCAAGCGCGACGTCGGCGTCTCGCGTCCTGGTCTTCGCAGGACTTGGGCTCCGGACGCCGCACGTCGCATCATCGGACCAGGCGCGCGTGCGACTCGCGAGGGCGTCGTACGCGATCGTGGGCGTTCTGATCTCGTCGACGCGCACATGTGATTCCACTCCGTCCTTGCTTCCCCTATGCCTTCTCACTATACCTCACAACCTTGCACCACACTAGCCGGTAGCTCCAAACCCACAAACCACAAAACTCATTCACCTCATTCACACAATAATACAACCACAACATCTCAATCTCAATCTCAATCTCTGAACCCACGTGCAGATGGATAAACCTGTGTGTATGTACAGTAGAGTGAGCGGTAGATGGTAAGCGGTAGATGGTAGACGGGTAGATGGTAGAGGGTAGATGGGTACGACGGGTACTTATAGCTAATGTATATATGTATATAGTATGTACTTGAAAAGACGGAGACCGAGACCGAGATTCAAACTGTGACTGATAGGAAACCAACTCCCCCGAGGCAGGCAGGCGAGTGGGCGGGCGGCGTACTTTTAGATGGCGGCTGGACGACGACGACGGCGAGAAGAGCGCAAATAATAATCAGAAGCAAAGTGAAAAACAAAAGGGAAGGAAGGAGAGAAGGGAAGGGGGAAGGAAGGGGGAAGGAAGGGGGATGCGAGCGCGGGTAGGGGCAGAGCGGCATCTAAGTATTAGCGAGTATAACCAACCGACAGTGGAGCGGAGCGCGGAACGTGAACAGCGGGGAGGAGGAGGTACAAACAAACAGAGACAGACAGAGACAAACAAACAAGCAGCGAGGACAAGCACAGAGGTAGATAGACGATAGATGAGCTGATAGAAAAGAAAAGGAAAGAAAGGAGTAGGGGGGAGGCGGAGGCAAAAAGAAAAAGAAAAAGAAAAAGCAAACAAAAGAATCCATATCCAATCGTCATCCGTGCGCCTTTTGACGTGTGTAAATGTAGGTGTAGATGTAGGAGATGTGGGGAGGTGCCGAGTCCGAATCCGAGCGCGCGTTACGACGCGACGCTGAACGCGCCGTACTGCCTTTGCGCCTGTGCCTGCGCCTGAGGGTCGAAGTACTGCCACGGGGCCTGCTGGCCGGGCGCCTGCTGCAGCACGGGCGTGCTCGGCGCCGTGTGCGCGGCCGTCGGGCGCGGCGCACTTGCGTTCGCGTTCGCACTGGCAGTGGACGCGCGGGCGGGCGTCGAGTGGCGCGACGACTTGGAGTGCTGCAGGCACTCGTGCTGGCCGCTCGCGAGCAGGCGCAGGCCGATTGCGCCGTGGTCGCCCGAGTGCTGATAGTGGTAGCCTTTGGAATGCTATCAGTACACCAGGAAGGGAGTAAATGGAGAAAAAGACGCACGGAGCCCGTTCATGTTCTTGTACCGGCGCTGGCAGTCGGCGACGCCACACGCGAACGGGCGGAGCCTGCGCTCGGCCTCGCGCTCGACCTCGCGCATCTCGCCCTCGCTCATGACGCCGCCGTCCGCGCCGCGCTGCGCGCCCTTCTCCGCAAGCAGCGCCTGGAGCGCCTCGAGGTCCTTCGGGGGCGCAAAGTTGCACGAGCCGTGCGTCATGTGGTACTTGAGCCCGTTCGCCTGCTTGTACGACTTGGAGCAGTTCGGCTTCGGGCAGCGGAACGGCTTGGACAGCAGCAGCGACGACGCGGGCCGCGAGAGCGTCGTGCTCGCGCGCGGCGTCGACGCGGAGCCGGACGCGCCTGCCGAGGAGCCGGACGCGGACGCCGCGACGGCGATCGCGGGCGAGGACACGCGCGAGGTCGACGGCGTGCTCGCGGGCGTCTGCACGGGCGCGGACGCGCTGCCGCTTGCGCCGGTGCTCGAGCCGAAGAGCAGCGCGGGCGGCACGCAGCCGTTCGCCGCGTCGTGCTGGTGCGAGAGCCCGGGATTGACGGTGCCGGGCATCGCGCGCGAGTAGTCCGCGTAGCCGGCGTAGGCGTTGAAGGCCTGTGCGGGCGGGGGCGGCTGCTGGAACTGGGCGTGCGAGGATGGGAAGGGCCGCGTGGGGTGCGACGGGAGGGGCATGACGGCGGTCGTGTCGAAGGCGGAGATGGGGGACGACGGCGCGGACGCGTAGGCGGCGGCGGCGGCCTGGTAGGACGGGGGCTGCGGGTGCTGCTGGGGGTAGTGCTGCTGGAAGCCGGTGGCGTGGTGCGGGTAGGGCGCGAGCGGGGTGTGGAGGGGCGTCTGAGGGGGCGACGACGCGCTGCTGCTCGTGGGGCTGGTGTCTACGTCAAGCTCCATGTCGAGCTCCATGTCGTCAGGGTCGAAGGAACCCTGGGCGTGCGGGGGCGGTTGTTGGGGCGGAAAGTAGGCCGGTGGCTTGTGATTAGGGGAGGTCTGGGCAAAGGTGGCAGAGGCAGGTGGGGTGGGGTAGGCGGCGGTTTGCGCGTTTGGCGGGGCGGCGTAGGGGTCGAGGACGACAACGTGGCACTCCTCAAAGTGGTCGACGAGAGCATGGAGGTCGTGGAGGTGGAGGCCGCAGCAGGTGTAGTTGCGGCACTGGGAGGAGTCAAGGACGGTACAGGAGTCAGGCGGGGAGAACGGACTGACGAGTTCGTCTTCGCGTTCGATCGCGTTGAGGGCGTGGAGGAGGGAGCCGCGGTCGCTCTCGATGGACGAGGAGAGCTTTGGGTTCTGTGCGCTGGAGGAGGATGAGCGGTCGTTGGGGGAAAGGAGGGAGGAGACGGACTCGACGGGGGCTCCGAGCTGGCCTGGGGACGAGCCGGGGTAGAAACGGCTGCCAAAAGAGCCAGCACGCCAGGAGATGGGGGAGCCAAAGAAGGCGCGAGTGTAAGAGGCAGGATTGAAAGTGCCCGAGGACGAGGAGGCCATTGGGGCCTGGTCGTTTTGGGAGGAGGGAAGAGCGATGGGCTGGGAGGAGAGAGTCATGAGAGATTGAGCGTGGCTGGCTCGAGTTGCTCGCCCGTATTTAGCGGCCAGTGTCCGGTCCGATCGTTATCCCAACATCCCACATCCACCCAAACACAAGTCAACACTGTCCCGGCTCCGCAAGCCGCGTCCTCCACCGCACGCACCGCACGGCTTCTCCCCGTCCCGTCCGTCCCCCAACTGCCTCACAGCCCCCGGTCACCCTATGGTTCGCTCCACCGCTCGAACCGCCCCTTGCTGACCGAATCTCAGACTCTGATGCACCGCGCTGCACCCCGACCGACGCCCAACACGTTCTCTCACTCACTCCGCCCGGCGGCGGTCGTGCCTTCCTGCCATGCGCCATCACGCCCGGGCCTGATCAGTGCCCGCGACGGCGACCGCGACGGCGTCGATTCGTCTGCCTCCAGCAGCGCGCACGAACATCTCTACAGTATTGCAGCGGCACGTCGGCACACGCCCAGGCCCAGGCCCTCTGCGTCTCCCGTCCCCGCGACTCTATTGCTCGCACTCTATGCGCCGTCGTCGACACTGCGCCTCGCCGCCGTGCGTCATGCGTCGGGGCTCGACAGTCAGGCCTGGAGCGTGCCACACCGCGCACGGCGTCCCAGCTCGCAGCCGCAGTCTCGCCCGCGATGGCATCACGGGTGTCGAGGCGATAGCGCCGGTGCTTAGACTCGACACGAGGATATCATCGATCCTCGTCGCGACCAGCACAGTACGTACCGTACTCGAACCATCACGATCGCCAACGCACGCACCCCTATCGATGATTGACTATTGGCGTCGTCCTCATTCGCGTTTGTGCGCGTCTGTTCGTGAATGAGAATCCTGCATTCTGGACTGCACCACCGCGGCCCATCCATCGTGCCCCCCTCTCCCTCTGCAGCCAGCCAGCCAGCATCCGCGCCGATTCAGACGCGTTCTCGAGCGCACCGCGCGATGGTATTGCATTTACATTTAGTCCGCGATCTGCCTCCGTGCGCGCCGTGCATGCTCAGAGGTGGGATCATCACTGAGGCAATTCGTAATTGCCAGAGGCAGGCTGGGGTAAGTAAGTAACATCCTGCACCCTTCACGCGCGAGTCAGTCGGCGCGCAGGGATTCAGAAGCGCACCCCGCCCCCTTCCCCGCCCCCTGACCTCCCCACGCCTTCGAATTCCCCACCGCGTACACATCATTCCCCCTTTCTCCTCCCTACCCACCCTCACTATACTCCCTCCTTCCCTACTCGCACAACCCACCCCACCACCTCCCACCTCCACCCGCATTGCACCGCCCTCCCAAATAAGGAATTACCTCGCCTGAATTTCCATTTCGACGTTCGGCAGGCCGGGTCAAAGAGGCAGCCGCGGCATCGCGCGCCGGCGTGCCGGGCTCCTGGGCCTGATGCGTGTTTGGTTGGATGGGTGGTGGGGAGGTGGGTGGATCCCCGAGCGCGAAGCCCGAGGGGGCGATCGGGGCGGGCGTGCTATGCGCTACTTACTGCGAGTAGCGGGGGCGGGTGGAGGTGTGTAAGGTGGGTAGGTTGGGGTGGAGGGCGGAGGGTGGAGGCGGACGTGGGTATGAAGGGTGGGTAGCGGGGAATGGTAGGCCAGGCACGCACGGACGCGCGCACGACGACGCGTCGTGGGTGGTGACGCGAGGCACCGCGCGCCGCGGCGGGCGGGGTGGGATAGCCTACTTTGGCGTGTTTGTGGCCTCTTTGGGACGCGCAGCGCGTAGCTCGTTCAGTGCAGCGTCTACGCCTCGCACTCGGCAGTCGTTACCTGCATAGAACGCAGCGTGCATGCGCCGGTACAGTATGCCTGCACCTGGTCCAGTACTAGCTATAGCGAACCGCCATCTGGCGATCACTCAACGCTTCCAACAAATGGAAGCACCCACGACCCACGACCCACAACCCGCGCGACCGAGCGATACCCGATATGGTGCGTATGCCCCGGACTAGCAACCACCAACCAGTGACCAGTGACCAGTGACCAGTAACAACCGTTCCCAGCACGCTTTGAACTTACTTACTTACTTACTCGCACCAGTACTATACACAACTAAAATCCCAATTAATCCAATCCCAATCCCAATTCCAATTTCTGTACTTACTTCCCCCACCTATCCACACGCCCACATACCCAACCGACCCAGTCCCTCCCCCCCTCCGCGTTTCGATATGCGATGCCCACCCGCCACCCACACCCCGCGCCCCCAAGCACCCACCCACCCACCGGAATCGACACGGACACGCAGCACCGCACCGCGTCGTGTCGTGTCGTGAGGCCCAGACTCTCGTCTCGTCTCGGTCAGCACGCGCGCCGGGCGGTCGGTCGGCGAGCGAGGGCAACGGGTACCTTGCTCGCCGGACCCGATTCTGGTGCGTAGGTAAGGAGTTCTGTTTTTGGGTTTGGCTTTCGTGGTGTAAGAGAGAGAGACAGGCAGAGTGCGCGAGCGAGCGCCGTGCGGGAGGTGGTGATCCGCCTCGGAAATGCGCCGCGCGATGTGCACCGTAGACTGTGTACTGCGCATCGTGTACTGCGCCCTGGAAGATTGTTTTTTTTGTTCAACGCAGGGCGTAGGGTATGGTATAATGCGTAGTGCGTACTGTACGGTGAACGGTGAATGGTGGTGCCTCGGCCTCTTGCCGGGAGCTGCTGCGCGCGGTGTGTACCGGCGTCCGCGCGATGCGTACCGGCACAGCTCGAGGCGCGCTGCACAAACAAACACACGGAGCGGCATCCGACAGAAAACAGAACGAAGACTGAAGACTGAAAATTGAAGACTGAGAACCGTGACGTGCGTGATCCAGATCCGCCTCGGAAATGCCCCGCGCGCAGACGTGAACGCGCCCTGTAAGATTGTGTGTGTGTGTGCGTGTGTGCGGGTGCCCTGTAAGATGGATAGATGGTGAGCACGGTGGCGCGTGGCGCCGGTGGTTGGCGATTGGTGTACAGGCGCAGGCGCGCTGCGCGAGGTGTATAGGTGTAGACGCGCTGCGCGAGGTGAATAGGTGTAGACGCGAGGTGCATAGACATACACGGACGCGTCGCACATGCGCGTGGTGCATAGGCATAGGTGCGGCAATTACGCGAAGCGCATAGACACAATCGCGTCACCCTTGCGCGAGGTGTACAGACTCACTAAGCTTGCCCGAGGTGCTTAGACGTGCACATGCGCACCGACATAGGCATGCACACCGACATAGGCATGCACACCGACATAGGCGCGTCGCGAGCCGACACCAGCACATCTGCCATCGCGCATATGGTGTACAGGCGTACGTGCATCCGGTAGCGCACACACCATACAGACGCGTCGCGCGCCACAATCCCGAATCCGAGTCCGAATCCGAGTCCCGAGGCCTGATTCCGATGCAGGTCCACGTGGCCGCGGGCACTCGACATCAGAGGAGATGCGCCTGGCGCCTAGTACTAGTACCACGACGTCGACGGGTGATGTCGGTGGCCACTCGCATGGAAGGATAACGCGACAGTGATGCGCGGTGAGAAGGTTCGATTAGCACGCAGACGCAGACGCATGCGCATGCGCAGATGCTGACCGAGGCGGGCTGTCCCAGCGCGCGCCGTCCGCGCGTTCCCCCTTCCCTTCGAGTTCCTCGATACAGATGCAGATCCTCCGGCCCTCGGTTACTATCGCGCGCGGGGCCGCCGAGGACAGGGCGGACGATCGTCCGACGGCGCTCGTCCTCGAGCTCGGTGTTTTGCGTGCGGGGTACAGTCATGCGGTGCGGGGGGAAGCTGTCCAGGACTAGTGTTAGAGCTCGAATTCGCCGAGGATTATGCGTCGCTCGCGCGCGCGGGACGTCATGTAAGTACATGCGTTTGGTATTGATTCGCGTTAGGCACCAGACGTCAGGCCGGAGACCAGAGGTTGGATAGGCGCGAGTGGATGGTGTAGCGTGCGTTGCTGTGAACTGTGATCCGTTCGCCGTTGACCGTTGACTGTTGACTGTTCAGTGTTCAGTGTTGGTGATGGCAGATGGCAGACAGTCGATAGCCTGGCGCCCACGCGAGCAACAAGCCGGCGGCAGCAAACCGCAAAATCCAATTGCTCGCGCTACATAGACGTAGGCGTAGGCGTAGGCGTAGACATGGACATGGACAGAAACCCTCAACCACAACATCGCCACCAAGATCAGGATCAGGATCGCAGGCAGATCGGGCGCGGTGCACGGATGCACGAATGCGGGGAAGCCGCTCGGGAACTCGGGATTCGGGACTCGGGACTCGGAAGTTGCGTCAACGTCAACGGGCGCTGGGCTGGGCGGGCGAAGTATAGATTATAGATTCAGACTTGGCGGGGGTGGGTGAAAGAGAGTGCGTGTGGTGTGTGGCGTGTGGCGTCGAGGCGGGGAAGCTATCCAGGCTGATTTTTGTGTTTTCGCCGGGCGCGCGAGGAGAAACCTCGGGGGGTTGTGCCAGTTTGCGCACGGGGGTTTGCGTTGCGATTGACGCGTTGACGCGCCTAGTGCAGTGCAGGCCGGCGCGCGCCTAGGCGTGGAAGCTGATGTTCAAGCTTCAAGGCGCGCATAGGTGTTGAGGTTCAATGTTCAGCGCGCGCCTACGGTGTGTTGCGGAGGAATATACCTATGTGTTATGGTTCAAAACGCTGACTTATGTTCCGCTATTCGACGTGTCTGCGTTCTTCGCTTCAAAGCGCGGTACGGCGATCGTGAGCGCCCGCGCTTTGAAGTCCTATCGCGCGCCTGCATGCCGCGGAGATGATGTGTGATGCGCTGTGGCGCATATAGCTGTAAGGAGCGGGATCTGTCGCTGTTACTGTTGAAGAGTGTAATCAGAATATGATCAGTCATCCGCTGGGCGGGGAGCCGAGGCGCGAGCGCGGGTACAGAGGATGGAGAGGAATGGAAGATGGAGCATGGAGCATAGGTTATGGAACATATGGATGCGGGCTCCCGACGTCAACGTCTCTGTCGTCGTTCCGTTTGTTTGAAGAAACGAGTAGTAACCATCTTGTGCCGTGTATCATGCATCGTCGAGATGCGCGTCAACTTGGACAGCAACCGGTCCAACTCGAGAGCTCGGAGGCCTGTGAAGTGTGTACTGCGAATCGCCCGGTCTATAGTCCACAGTCCGTCATTGTCGCGACATTCGCGACGAGCTGAACGGGTTCCTGCTTTTGCGAGCTCGACAGGTTCGATATTGATGTGACTGGAGCATATAGAGCGGCCATACCAGGTCCCATTCAAGTCCACGTCCACGTCCAAGCCCAAGCTCCAGACGCGATGTTAAACCTTGAACCTCGAACCAGGTATCCCAAAAGCAACATTCGGTATGAAGGATGCGGAACTGCCGCTATCGAATCCATACGGGGTTGAAGAGCATGAATGACAGTGACGTGTGCGCAGACGCATCACGTCCAAGGCGGCAGATCGCGAGCCCGGCAGGCCAGCGCTCGCAGGCATTGCTCATCACTCGGGACGAGGAACGAGTCCGTAGCAGACGTACGGCATCCATATGATGATGTGTGGCCACGAGCACATGGACGCGTCGGGCGGATGTATCACTGGCGATGCATGCGTTCGGTTACGGTTGCAGCAGGAACCCGAGGCTTCGTAGGTGCTTGGGGCTGGAGAACTGGGGAATTGAGACTTAGGATTGGGGGCCCGCCACTGGTGTACAGCAACAGCACCACTGGCCGTCACGGCGTCGCACCAGAATTCGAAGCCGCCGTCGCGCCCCTGGAGAATCGTGACCCCATACAAGTCGGGCTAGCAGCTAGCGGCAAGTGGCGCCAGGCGCAGTCCTCTTCCTTCCCGAGGCAAAACGGTCTCCGCGTCCAATGTGCTTCTTCCACGGCGACGACGGTGACATGCACATGAACGTGAGCGCGGACGTGAACCGCAGGTGGGTAATATGCCTGCGTGAAAGGAGCCGTGGCACTGACTAACGCTATGAGCTAGATTCAGCATTGAATTGAAGAAGGCCAGGCGAGATGGATCAGTCGCACCGTTTGCCATACTTCATGATCGTCAGTGCCATATCCGACATCGATACCGGGACCCAAGCGAAAGACCGACGAACGTCATTCGCGCTCCTTGTCTCGGTCCTCATTCCAGTCGCGAAATGAAGACAGAGAAGACTTTGAACCATCGTGCATTGCCAAGCCAAGCCAGGCGCCACGGTGTCCCCGAATCCGCGATAATCTCATCGCAGCCCATAACGCGAAGGCCATTTTCCTAGTTTCCGCAGCCTAGCAGCTGAATGAACGCGTCAAGTAGATCCGTCGGAGCGCCAAGTTCCGCGGACATTGCCAAACGCGAGAACGACGCGCGTCGTGCGTCGGGCGACACGTAGATCCCGGCCGGAGAGCGTGCACGAAGGAGAGGAAATGAACGTGACCGCTGCAGGACTGGGTGCACGGAGGTAAATACCAGCGAGCGGTGCTGCGGAGAAGGAAAAGACGACGCCGACGCCATCGCCGACGCAGGCTGCTCGAATTCGAACTGGGAGTCGGGCGGGCGACCGCGACGGTTCGCGCTCAAGATGAGGCGGGCGGCGCGCGTTGATGCGGCTCCGAGCCCGACGCGCGTCGGGGAGACCCCGGGTACCGCCGGGCACGTCTCTGCCGGGCGCGCCCGCTCGTCGTCAGTCAGCTCGAGCGCGTTTCTGTCCCCATCTCGAACTCTCCAGATCGCCCCTGTCTTCGAAGGCAAGATCTACGATGCGATAGACGTGGAGGGTGTCGCCGAGTTGTCGAGCTTTGGCAATGTCAGTACGTGCAGCTCTATCGCCACGGATCATGCAAGCATCATGAACGGCTTTCGAGGGCGGCCTCATGAAACTCGAGGGTTGCTTGTACAAGGTAATGTGCTTTTCTATGCTTCATTATTATTAGTGGCGACGCTTATAGACCTTCTAATAATTAGGGCCAGCCGTTGCGATTCCGTTTCATTTATCGAACTCATCGCAAGAACGTCCGCAGTCCAAGATGGTCTCGCGATTGCAAAGACCGCTCTCTGCCCCAGCCCACAGGTCACTCGACGTCAATGTCGATACCCGCGTCGAATCGACTATTGTCCTATCATTGACGTCGACACTCGACGGCTGTACCTAGATCGCGGCTGGCCCTTCCAGAGACTCGACTGAATTGGCGGCTTGCACCCTCAGCGCGCCCGAGTGTCTCCGAGCCAAACCTGGCCCTCCCGACCTTCCCTCTGTGGCCTTCGGAGCCGGCCCATAGCCTATTCTGGTGGTCCTGACCGAGACGTTTGGGTCGCCCGCGCCCGCACGGGCACGATGGACATCGACTCCCGCCGTCCGCCGCCAGCGTCCGCACGAATCTTCCAGTATAGCCTGACCCCATCCCCGCCCGGCGCCCCGCCTTACTCAGCGACCTCGGGCTTCTACTCTACATCCTTGAAGCTCGCAGTCTCGAAGTCTCGCGGATGCATCCTGCTCATCGTTGACCCGTCCATATACAAGCTATCCATGATCCACGGTACCCGACGCTGCTCGAACGTCCCCGATCAACCGAGTGGCAGTAGATGCGGGATCTGGGAAGGAGATAGCTACTCCGTTGGGTCTGGGGAGCACCAGCTCGCCCACGCCCGCTCTTCCTCCCAGGCTGTGCTAGCCTCCACTTGGTGCCCCCGCCACCGCCCACGTACGTACGCGCCTTCTGATGCTGCGCTGAAGCATGCGTACGCTCCCTTCCATCCTGTCTCTAGTCAGCACCAGCTGCTGCGCGAGCGAAACGTGGATGGTTTATGGCTCCACACCGGGCTTGCTGCACCCTGGCCGGACTCCATCCCCATGCTACCCCGCCGGCGGTTCATCTGCGTTGTGGCGCCAAGCTGCTATTTCAATCGTACGACACCAATGTCAATCATGCCTATACATTCGTGCAGGGTGCATCTCAGCATTCTGGGGCATGCGCTAAGTATACTCGGTCGTCGGTTCGGGCTATCCTGTTGTCTCTGTGTATGACGGCCCCGGAACGCAGCGACCCGCCGCCCCCCTCGTTGTTCACATCTGTCACATTCACGGACTACGAAAGTGTACGTGCTACTGGCAACGGAACGCCATATGCGGCCGCGCATCGCCACCGCCCTTGTACGACGTCGCGAATGGTTTTGCCGGCTGCACGACGTCGTGGCTCGTGGCTCGTGGCTCGCGGCGATCGGTTTCAGATGGCGAGATGCAGATCTGCGCCCTCTTCTCCGTCAGCGCGAGAGCAGCTGGTGCCTGTTACACGTTACGCGTTACGCGCTGCGTGCCCGCTGCATTCGCACTCATTCCAGGAGTCTCCTCTAGGCCCTGCACGAATTGGCGTTATTGGACATTTGGCCACGACTGCGACCAGGTTCGATCCTCCACGATGCCGCGGGTAAAGTGCTTTTGCATAATGACATAACTTCTATCCCCTTATACGCCGAGCATGTGTATGCATCCGGAGTCGAAGCCTCGTAGACCATATGCTACACAAGGCGCTCCGCTGGTACGTCTGATCGTTGCCTGCGCTATGTATGTGCAGTATATTTGACCATGTTGCCGCAGCCGTCTCAGCTATATATGTGTCCTTTGGGCTGCACGTTTAGCCTCTTCTGGCTCTCAGCTCGTCGACCTTTTCACATTCCAGCGCCCGCTGCGCTTCGGCTTGGTTTGGTGTTCGCTGCTGATTGGTACGGGCTTGCACAACAGAAGCACGGGGGTGCAGGGTGCAGGGTGCAGGGTGCGGATCCAAATTGCGTGCCCTCATGCGCGGGGGACCCACGCCTGCGGCAATCCTAAACCAACTTGGCTCGTGGTTCGTTTCGCTCGCCTTCCTTCTTTCCTTCTCTCTGTCGTTTGGGCCCACGGACACTCGCTTCCGGACAAGAACACTGTGACGATACAACATCATCAATATTGCTTCTGGCGCGTCCTTTGTCGTTTCATCCTACTTTGCCACTTCTGGCGCGAGTGTTGTAGGCGCTATTGCGTCGACGGAGGTGATTTTGTGTTTCGGCGATCCCACGCTTTTAGCTATAGACTACATGAAGGCCTATGAACTTCCAGCCATATGCATAGAACCAAGATACTTATATCACACACCTCGGATTTTTGTACTTGCACTACGTCGAGTGATCAGGACCGCGACTGCATTAGGACCGAGACTCATTCCACCGCAACCCCCAACTCTAACTCTTCAATGTGACAAACAAACCTAGACCACGGACATTCTCAACACTCTCTGAATCTGAATCTCCGAGAGTCGGGAATTGAGCGCGGCCCACCCCAGCGGTAGCTATCGTTATAGTAGCTTCCATTCCCTCGATCGCTCCCGCGGGCGGCCTGCAGGTAAGTACCCTCGGGCGATCCGTCCTGCACTTGCGGTGGTAAGGTGGGTGGTCCTGGATGACGATGACGATGGCGGCCCCGACTCCCCCAGAATCCAGCATTGAATCGCTGAAACGCGCGGGAGATACTTGAGGCCGCAGCTGGAGATCGATAGTCGCAGTCGCAGTTGCCAGCGTTCTTACTTACTACGTAGCCAGTGCGGAAGCGGAATCGGGCTCGGTACCGGGAGGGTTATGATTACATGGTTGTGATCGTCGGCATCGGTATCCCTCGCAACGCCGCCGCTCACTCAGAGTAGAGCCGGGCGACGGATGTGGAATAGAGTGCTAGAAACCCAGAATGGTCCTGTGGAAGTGCTATAGGGAGATATCGATCGGGTTTGGGATATCTACGTTGTAGCCATAGTGATATCTACGGTACTGTAAGTATATGCGTGTAGATGGTAGGATATCGAGATGAGTAGATGGCAATGTTAAATGTATACCAAAGAAGAGAGAGAGGGCATCGATGTGCCAGTGCAAGAGAGAATTATTTCTCGCTCGTGCCATTGGCGGTGTCGGTACGACGAGCCCAGTGGCCCTGCATCGGGCAGCCCATCATATCGCCCGCGCTGCGTATGACGGCCGCATGTCCATCTGCACACAGCGCATTCGTCCGTGAGCAAAATACAAAACCTCGACCCAATTCAAGGCCACAAGAAATTAAAGGACGCACCGTTCTCGAATCGCAGAGGTCCCTACAAGCGCAAGTAGAAGCGAGATGGGTCAGACGCGGCATAGACGCGAAAAAAAAAATAGAACGGACCAGCTCTTCGATGCGGAATCCCTGCGGTATATACTTCGGCGCGGGCACGTCCTCCGCCTTGATGATACTAACCGCAACCAGCGCCCGCTCGAGCACCCAGCCGAGGCCAGTCGCTTCGGGTTTGTACCACGGCTTCGCGGAGTACCTGCATGCACGACGACGCGAGTCGTATGTCGCGAAGGTCATTGGAAGGTGCGATTATTTATGCTGAACATGCTTACCAGGCGGGGCGTATGCGCGGCAGCGAGCCGTCCGCCGTGGGAGACGGTAGAGAGGCAGGGATGTAGCGCTTGGGCGTGAAGCGCGGCAGCATGAGGTAGTGTTGCGCGAATGCGGTGAAGACGAGCATGTTGTTGACGAAGGCGCGCAAGAGGTACGGTTGTTCTGGCAGCCTGAGATGCGTGGCAGGGTCGTGGGTCAGAGAGGGTTAAGATTGAAGCGAGGGGGAGAATGGGGACTTACAGCATGGCGACGCGGACGCGTTCTTCGAGTACGCAGATGAAGATGCGCTCTACGAGCGACTTGATCCAGGGCACGGTGGAGATCTGGTATGTCACTTCGTCTAGCGTATGCGTGGCCAGCTCGTGGTTTGTCTGCGCGGGGACCATGTTGCGTTCTTCGTATGCCTGCATTATGACAAAATGAAACGAATGAGTGGACCAATAGAAAAATATGGAAGGTGGGGGCGTGAGATACCTTTGACCATACAATGAGTTCCTCGATGGTGTCCGGGATGTCCTTGATGTTCATCAAGTCGCCGACCTCCCTCCAGAGAACGAGCCGCGCTTGGCATTCGAGCTTCGAGAGCTTCCGCCAGCTCCACCTCTCTGCCCAGTACTTCCCGCGGTAACATTTTTCGCATCAGAATCCACTCTACAGTCGATGTCATGAATGTAGACGCGAGACTCACGATGGGCTCGAGGATGAACAGAGCTAGCGTGTACAGATAGTCGTCATTGCTCTACAAACCACACTCAACGATGAGTCCTAGTTCTTTGAATTCGAGGCATAGAGCAAAGAAAGATGTACGGACGATCTTGTACTTTTGATGCAGCCAGTTCACCCGCGCCATAGACAGGAACGCGCGGGGGTCCACCTCAGCTGCATCAACAGGTTTGCCGTTCTTCTCATCCTCAGACGTTGGGTACTTGAACATAGGGCAGTTCGACCAGATCGCTGCGAGCGCCAGCGTCATTGTGCGACGTCACCGTGACCAAATCCGAACATGACATGAAACATGAGAGCACGTCGACAAGGCGGCAACTCGACGATGACGCACCAATCATGATTCCCGTCTGCAAACGCGACACGCGATACCAGTACATGGTGTTCAGTTTCAATTCGCGTGTAGGCGCGGTAGAGCTTGGACACTCACGTCGGCGTAGCGCTTCGACACGGACTCCGCCGTGCCCAACTCGCCCGTCTTCACCAAGAGCCCCGAAATCGTCGGCTGCGCAAAGCCCAACCGGTCAGCAACCCATCCGCCGCGACGCACGACCGTCCACAACGCCAATCCCGCAGCGAGCAACGAGCACTCACAATCCCATACGTCTTAAACAGCGCCAGCGCGATCGAGTACCACACGATTGTCGGCATGTCCCACTCGGCCGACAGCTTCATGATCTCCTGCGCCTCCGTGGGCGTGAGGCTGTCCATCCTGCCCGCGTACTTCCGGTGTATGCTGTTGTACTGGCGCCAGCGCAGGAGGCGCACGAGCAGCAGGTAGCCGAGGCCGGCGGTGGGGAGGCCCCACCAGGGCAGAGCGTGCGCGAGAGATCCAGGGAGAGGCATAGCAGGGGATCCGGAAGTTGAATGCAGCTATGTCGGAGGGGTGTGGGGTCGCTGTTCGCTTGTTGTTGGTCGCTAGTGGCGTCTACACCGGTGGGCACGGGTGCTGTGGCAGTCGAACAGTCCAGAGCAGCAGCAAGCGCCTCGTCCACTCGTCTTCTTATACACGCAGCGGCGCCGGGATGGGCGATCCTTCCGCGAGGGCCTACTTACATACAAGGCTGGCCAGGTACTAGTCACCTCGAGAGTGCACAGGATAGATCATAGTGTTGCGGTACGCCTGGAAGCTAAGCGTGCTGCCCTGGTTCAAAAAGCGTGTCGATCATGGGAGGGAAATGGACGATTGGCTCTGCCTGCCGTTCAAGCGCTGTGTTACCGAAATTGTATGGATATGATAGGCCGGGGTCCGAGGCCACTAGTAAAGAATGGCGATGCAGATACTGCGAACACGAGCCGCTGCGGCCGTGGCTTCATTGCAGGACGGTGAAAGGTGGATCATTTGCAATAGGACGCTGCTTACAGGCTGCCAAGTACTTGATACCGCGGCACCATGGACGTTGAACGCGTTGATGAGGCTGATACTTCAGACATACAGTGACGATCTCTCCTCCAAGTTCAACGTTCAACCTCAGTGACAAGCACTGTTTGTCGTCTATTCTCGGGGTTGGTGTGATGCCTTGTCTAACCAGCTGGAGTCGCTGCCAGAGGCGGTGGAAGCCAGAGGCTGATATTTTTTCGATAAGTGGCACATATGGCCTGGTGAGCGTCCCGCACGGCCTCTTAACGAGACTAGCTCGATAGCAACGTCTGAGGCCAATCGACATGGAGGTTGGGGAGGGTAATACTACGCTGAAAATCCGCAGATTTCAAAGTTTGTCACATGTAGTAAGAGAATGCATATGGGAATTGGTGCTCGCACTACTACGATTATAACCTATGGAGTAAAAGTGTAAAATCCATCGTTCGACCACAGCGTAAGGAATTTTCCGCGATAACACCAGTCATACTTATAAGACCCCCTACTACAAGGAACTCTCATCATCTAGAACAAAAAAAAACTATGTTTGGTAGCGGCGAGGTTCGAACTCGCGCGGACTCGCGCCCATTGGGAATCAAGATAACTTAAATCCAACGCCTTAGACCAACTCGGCCACGCTACCTCGATCGCATTTGCTCTTATTCAGACATGAATCATTTTCAGGCTCGCAGGCCGCGTCCCGTGGTTAACTTCATGTAACAGTCGTCAATCTCAACCCTGATGAGATCAGAAGGATACGGTCTGCCTGGGTAAAGTGCGGCCTCTCGACAGGTCATAAGAAGGCAGGAAGAGTCAGTCGTCCTGGATCTATACCAGGGTCGTCTGCACAAGCTCAATGTGGACATAAGTAATCATGATGTACGGAACAGAATCTGGACCATAAGCTTTGAGCCATCTTCACGATGTCAGAAGCAAACCATCTTACAAGTTATAGGAATACAGCGACAAACATCCGTTAAAACCCAAAGCCAAAAGAACCTCATCTCACAAAAAGACGCTTGGCCCGCAGCGGCCTGGCAGCACCCACGCGCCCTGTCTCCTGCTGATACATCCGATATGCTTCTCGAAGGTGGTCGGGTGATAGTGGGCCAGTGTCGCCACGGCGGGCTTGTACTGCGCGAGCTGAACAAGAGCACTGCGTTCAGCAGGCGGCACGTATTGTGGATGGACGTAGACATACCTTTCTCGACAATCTCACCAACGAAAACCTTCGAGAAACCCGCCACGACCTGCGCCACTGGCTGCGAGACTTGATGTCCTAGTGTCTGTTGTATGACCTGCAGGCGTGGCGTCCTCAGCTCTAAACGAATCCGCATTCACAAACCACGACAGTGTGCTCACCTTGCGGACTGCTTGCTTCGGCAGCGCATGCCGCCTATACGCCTCGAAGCGCTCGTACTGTTCGGGGGTGAAGTTGTCCATAAGAACTCTGCAGCATCAGGGGTCAGCAGTGACACACTACTTATATATCGCACAGCCCAAAGCGCAACAAGGAAAAGGAAACAAAGACGATCCGTACTTCAAGTTATCCTTCGACTGACTCTGCCATGACAACTGCGCGGAGTAATCGTCATCAGCCATCGCTGGCAGCATATCGTCCTCCGCATCCGCATCCTCCTCCGCCCCGGCACCAGAAACACCAACGACGCTCGGCCGTTGTGTGCCTACAGTCGAGCCGGGTGTCGGCTGCCCGACGGGTATGATGACGCCGGCAATGTCGTCGTCCACGTCAGTAGAGGTGGAAGGGCCGGGCTCGCCAGTAGCGGGTGTCGCAGGGGCTGTCCACTGTAGAGGCGTCGCGCGGCTTGTGCTCGGGCCTGGCGTTACGGGCACCTGAAACTGCACATGCGGCGTCTCGCCGGCAGAGCCGAGAAGCGTTCCTCGGGGCTTGCGGCCGCGTTTTGCGCCTGGTTGGCCCCGCCCGCGCCCACGAGGTGTCGGTGTGCCGGGGTTGGCTGAGATGAAGGTGCGTTCGGGCGCGGGGAATGTTGTGAATGGCGAGGAGGTCATGGTATCTAGAGCAGGTATGCGCGCTGTAAGAAATTTGAAGTGTGAGCCAAGCTAGTCGTGGTGCAAGTCGTGGAAGATGTGTATGAGGAAAGGAGGAGACGCGCGACGCGGGGACTCGACGGGCGCCTATAGCCACGTGGATCCCGCCGTCGGTCACTGACGTGAATCTTGTGAAGCGCCCGATGCTTTCCCAACATTCACGGCGTTCTGCTTTGTTGTCGAACCCTTCAATTGTGGTGGCTTGAACGCAACCTACTCAACATTCCTGGTATACACTCTCGTCGACTTCCGCAAGAGTGCCCATGGCGCGCAGCATCTACAGCTTGTCCCCATCTCCCGGGCCTGGCCCGCTCTCCCCGACGTTCAGCGACACATCAAACGAGGACGACGTACACGTCATAGGCGAGGATGGCGATTATCTGCAATCGAGCTCAAGACCATCCTCTCCGGCTGTAATCGAGGCTCCTGATCCCAATGACGAGGACACCGTCACCTGTCAATGGGAGGATTGCGGTATTGTATTCAACCATCTACCCACCCTCATCGAACATATACACAATGGTAGGGTCCTGTTTATTTCTGTAAATAGAACGATATCATAATATGCCTTTGTTAGATCACATTGGGGTGCACAAGTCCAACTACACTTGCGAATGGGCGACATGTAATCGCCGTGGCCTAGCACAAACCTCTCGTTTTGCCCTGATATCCCACATCCGCTCGCACACAGGCGAGAAGCCATTCGTCTGCTCACGACCAGGTACGAAGCCGCGCGTCCACCCTCGCCAATCCCCACTAACCACCCAGGCTCTCCGTGACCGCACGAAACGCAGAGTGTGATAAGTCCTTCACCCGCTCCGACGCGCTTGCGAAACATATGCGCCTCCAGCACAATATCAGCCCGCCCCTCCCAGGGCGAGGCGGCAACCGAAAGCGCAAGCGAATAGAAGACGAGGCTTCCGCCGACACGGCTTTCAACACCTTCAAAGTCGAGCCGCACCCGCCCTTGGAGGCTCCCGTGCGTGGAGAAGGGGACGATGCAGGGCCAGGAGTGAGAGCCGGATCGCCATCCGACGTGCGTCCGCTCAGGACCGGGGACTACTTCGCGCCCCGCTCGCCGAGCCCCAGTGATACCGACGACGAGACCTTGCCGGCGTACCTCGCGCAGGCAGTGGACCCCGCGACGGGTTTGGTGCTCAAGCGGTCGCCTGCGATGGTCCGGTATCTCCTGATGAAGGCGAAGCACCGGTTCGTGCTGGAGGAGCACCAGACGCTCATCGAAGAACTGCGTGTGCTGCGCGCGACAGAGCGGGAGATGCACGAGGCGAAAGATGTTGCTCTAGACGAAGTCTTGCGTACGGAGTTGGGGTATGTTATTGTTGTCCTGACTTGGAGGGCGAGCTACTGACGACCAATGCTCGTGGTCCACAGGCCGGCTGCAGACCCTCTGATCACGCCGATGGTCTACGAATCATCCGCGGACCCGTATCCGCGTCCCGGAACTTATTACACGCCGCAGGGGTACAGGTGACGGAAAATGCCTTAGATGCGGTTCTTGCCAGCTATTTATTTATACCATCGAGTTTGCTTTGTTTTGCGATCCCCGCTCGTTCGTTTGAGTTTGGTTGTTGTACACGTTCTGTATTTCTAGCATAAAAATCAGTTCAAGATGCACGTTTTTGAATACGGCACGACGTATCGTGCTGGGTGTTCTGTCGTATATATTTGCGCATCGCGGGGCAGCTAATTTGCGTCCGTTGTAAGGTGGAGATGCCCGAATTAGAAGGCGTCAGTTTGAACACTTTAGGGCAGGCTGTATTGGCGAAGGCGCTGGAGGAAGGCAAAGGTTCTTTGGATACTGGCCACTATATCACTGCGAGCGACGTACCGCTGGAATCACCTTATCGCATTTCCCCCTCCTTATTCCCCCTACGAAAAACCGCGAAGGAGACCTGTACGAAGGAGCGCATCGCCAGATGTCTCACTTCGCGCGCAGCCCGCGCTAACGCATTGTTGTTCGCTATATGCCGCGCAGCCTGGTGCGCACCCCCCAAGGGATCCATGGGGGCATATCGGAGTACTGTGAAAGTGCGTGTTTAGTTCTGCGGAGACCCTGCGGAGGAGACTGTCTCCTGGTGCTCACATCGCGTAGATCTCCTGATATAATGTCAGAGACCTCTGTTCGCTGTATGCCGCCCCATGCGCCGCATTCCTCCGGGATTTGGTCCAGGGAATTGCGGGACCTCCTTGTGGTTACAGAAGTGAGTGTCCCATTGTGCTTGATAGGTGCTTGCGAAAGTGGCAGTGATACGCTTCGACCGAAATGTTGCATGGTCGCACCAGCGGCTAGCGTAACTTTGACTATAGTCAAAGTCGCTGAATGGATAGCTTTTCCTGTCCACCCTAGCCATCCCCTGTGGGGAAGATATGCTTGCCGGAATCGAGTGCATATACCTGCTGGTGAGTCTACTGGACTTGACTGACCGCATCATCCCGCGCGGGGCCCCGAGCGTCGCGAAACGTTCAGGACACCCTGACGACGACGAAGCGCCGCCGTGTACTCGAAACACGAAACATGGCATGCATTGTGCTTTCGAGGGCGTGGACCAGACATTGTGAGTGTCTTGTGCCTGCGTTCGCGTCCTGCCGGCGGGGCTTTGCTGAATGCCTTCCCGATTAGGACACCCTTGTCCGTGCTTTGCCTGGGTAAAGCACCGGCGCCCTTGTTAAACCAAGCATGGGCCTTGTTCCATCAGCGGGATTATCAAATGTAATGTGCAGGTAGAGACGACCTCGTCGGGTCGACCTACCTGCGAGGCAAGCTCGAAGAGCGACTGCATGGACATCGCTGCGGGACGATGTTGCTTGACTTCATGCTATAACAGAAGACACGTAAAGTATCTTGTATGTCTGACGCGCGCCGTTATCAGATGCAAGACGATCTTAGACAGAGCGGCGGCGCGCGCTTAATGCGTCGACAATAGAGGAGCGGGGTTGAATTCGGGCTATTATATTAATAAGCGCCGCACTTCGCTTTGACCTTCCTCTCTTCCACATAACAACCGTCTGCTCTCTCTCTGCTCCGCCACCTAACTCACTTTCCTCCCCCCATCGTCTGCCGTCCCCCAAGTGATCCCCTCACTTTCGACTGCACTCTATCTTCCCATAACAACAACTAAACCCTCTTACACTCTATTCAACGCATCTAACGATGGCTCGAGGCAAAGGATCGGGTGGCACGCCTCCCCCCAGCGCGGATCGTCGTCAGCATCGCGTCTCCTTCGCCGAGTTCGAGTCGGGCGATGGACCCACGGTACGTCGCTTTCCTCTCTCTCGACCTCCTCCTCGACTAATCTCCTGCCCTCTTTCCCCTCCCCCCTCGAAGACGCCGAACCAGAGTATCAGTACCCACCCCCCAACCCCCGCTGGCGGCATCCTCCGCCGCACCAGCCGGATGCTCCGCTCCTTCGTCGGCCGCAGCGCCTCCAGCCCGGTGAACTCTCCCCCCGCCCCCATCTCCCGCCTGGGATCCGACAACTTCCGTCACACCCCGCCCCCCACCATCCTCTCACCCCCTCTCGCGACCGAGTCCGACCGCCCGCGCCACCGCGCCGAGATCGGCTCGTTCTACTACGGACCCGGCCCGTCGCTCCCCACCACCGCCCGCAACATGCCCACGCCCCGCCGCGCGGCGTCTGCCCCGGTCTCTACGCCGGCGCCGGCATCCGATAACACCATTCCCGTCGCCGACACGGAGCCCGAGCAACCAAACGGCTCTGCCACCGACAGCCTCGAGCGTGTCGAAGACGAAATTGAACTCCAGCTTCAGTACCCTGATAGTGAAGAGGACGAAGAGGACGAAAAGGACGAAGAGGACAAAAAGGACGAAGAGGACAAAAAGGACGAAGAGGACGTGGAGGACCTGAGGCCTGCTCCGTGGGCTATCAACGACGAGCCTGCGTCCGACGAGGACGCCGACCGCAACAACGACGTCGAAATGGATTATGGCACCGACAGCGAGTCATCCGAACTCGAATATCAGACCAATCGTGATAACAATAACAACAACCACAACCACAACCACAACCACAATGACAATCGCGTCCTCGCGGCCCCGGCCCTCTCGCCGGAGGAGATCCAAATTCAGATCGACCACGAGTACGCGCTCGCTGAGCAGGCCGTGCTGCAGCTGAGGGCCGAGGGAGAAGGTCTTACTGGACGCTTGAGAGAAGAACGAGTCACCTGGGCGCAGCGTTTCACCGATATGGCCTCAGGCTGGGACGATGTGGCCGATGACATGCGGCAGGAGCTCACGAGCCTCTTCCCGACGCTCGCAACGCAGATTGTGGGTCCCGACGGCGCCATTCAAAGCCCAGTCTCCGCCGCAAACATCCTTGTGTACGTCTGCGTTTTTATTCTCGCTTGTGTTCTTTAGAAGTACTGACGATGACCTCTGGTATAGGGCTGCCCATAATATAAGGGCGGCTGATGGCAAAGAGCGCCGTCGCCAGCATAGCAAGGCCGCCCAGGCGTCCTCCAGCAAGCTTCCTCGCGAGAACACTCCCTCGCCCTCGCCAACGCCCTCCCCCTCTGTGAGGGCCTCGCAGAACAAAGGCAAAGGCAAAGCCCGCGCGCAGCCGTCTCCCCCGGCAGCGCCTCTCCCTATCGTTGCACCCGTTCCCGTCCCCGCCACCGAAAGGCGGTACTCCGCCTCCGACAAGGGCAAGGGCAAGCGCGTCCGCTCGCCAACTCCCCCTCCCGCTGAGCGCCAGGAATCCCCCTCGATTCCTTCTCCCTCTCCCGCGCCCAAGCGCCCGCGCGTCGACGCCAGCGTCGCTGAGCTGACTGCCTATGCTGCTGCCACAGGGCGCAGCACCGAGGACGTCCCGCCCAGGCTCGCTGGACCCGTTCTTCGTGGAAGGCAGCTTCAGCGTCAAGGCGCCATGAACCCCATCCCCGCCCCGACAAATGCCCTCGCGGCCGCATCTTCTGTTTCTCAGCCTCAGCCTCAGCCTGCCACGGCTGGGGCTACTACTCGCGCCCGCCCCCCGCCCCTTACGCGCCAACGCGCCATGGCCAATGTTCTTGAGGCGACAAACGCTCCTACGGCCGCTCCCTCTACGTCCCAGTCTCAGCCTACCGCGGCTGGGTCGTCCGCCCGCGCTCGTCCGCCTCCTCTCACGCGTCAAAACGCAATGGCCAACATTCTCTCGCCGACAAACGCTCCCGCGGCCGTACCTTCTGTTTCTCAGCCTCAGCCTCAGCCTACCGCTGCTGGCACTACTACTCGTACTCGCCCGGCCCCTCTTACGCGTCAACACGCCATGGCCAACGTTCTCGCGCCGGAGAATGCTCCCGCAGCCGGTCCTTCCGTTTCCCAGCCTCAGCCTACCGCTGGGACCAGCGCTCGGGCTCGCCCGCCTCCCCTTACGCGCCAAGGCGCAATGGCCAACGTTTCCGCTTCTACTGCTCAGCCTTCCACCAGCCACGGTGCAGTGTTCAGCGCGCCCCCGCCGCAGCCTGCGCCTGCGCCTGCTCCCATGTCTCAACCTCAGCCGGCCGCAGCTGGGCCATCTGCCCCTGCTGCCCGCCGAAACCAACTCAAGCGCGAGCGCGCCGTCTACTTCGACCGGCAGGGTAATGTCGTGGATTCGCCTTACGATGAAGACCTCGATGCTCCTCAGGCCTCGACGTCTGCCCACCCTGCCTCCACTCAACAGGCGCCGACCCCTGCCTTCAACGTCGACAACTACGGGATTGTTCACTTCAACGACGCGCAGAGCGCCCAGGCAGGGATATGGGAAGAAGGTGATGAGCAGGTCCGTATCCAGCGCGAGATGGCGCGGACGGCGGGCTTCGACTACCGAGAGAAGGCCAACCAGAAGCTCTACATAGACCTGGAGGTTTCACTCAGGCACGTCAACCAGCACGAGAACGCGAGGGAGACGGACGACGAGTTGCCCATGGAAATCGAGCCGACCGAGGACATCACGCCTATTGTCGAGAACAGGAGGCTCATCTGGCAGTCGGCTCGTGCGTACGACCAGGCGCTTCAGGAGGAGATGGCGCGCAGGTGGGCCGACGTGCGCGAGCGCAGGGCCGCGGGCGAGGAGTGCCCGGACCCGCAGAGGCCGGCCGACGAGGAGTTGTCCACGGCTTACCAGGCGCTGATCGACGACATGAACGTGGTCGACGACGAGTTGCGCGAGGAGGGCCGCCCCCCTACCAATTATTGCCCGGACTTCGGGATGGACCACCTCCAGGATGTTTCGGACTATTTCAAGGATTTCTAAGCGGTATGGGAGTTTTCGTTCCCCCGCTACCAAACAAAAAACAAAAAATGGATCTGGTCTCGGTTTTGCAGTGATACGTATACGTCTCGGTACTCGCATTGGTTTTTTCTTTCTTTCTTTCTATCTCTCCTGGATATGTTTCCTACTATCATCTGTCTGCATCGTCTCGGCCATATTTTTTTCTGACAATCATCTGGTTGCATGTTCATACCGTTGGCTTGTTTATTTCATTCATGGGACCGCCCCCTTCGCTTGTATTATTATTCACTATTGCATATACGGCGCATTGAATATATTTGTCTAACTTGAAAACCCTCAGACCTTATCGCGCGTTGTCTCTTATCTCGTCAAGCCCGCACAGACCGACGGTAGCTGCCTCTCTATCTCCAAATATCCAGCGAGCCATATGTGCTGCATGGGAACGTGCGCCGCCGACGAAGCGCTCGTGGCTCGTGGCCAGGACAGTCGAGTGCCCGGTACCGATTTCCGCAAGCCAAGACAACGAAGATGTCGAGATGCTCGACGGCTAACGACATGGAAGCACACCGACCACAGCCCACGGAACTGGGACCACCCCAGAAAGCGTGGGACGGGCCAGGTGACCAGGGAGGCAGCAGCAAGAGCGGCGGGCCCGGGTGCTGAAGACTCTTCGAAGTTTAAATGTAGGCGGGGGAAGATCGACGCTACAGAAGGACCCCTGCGCGACTACTTTGACGCTGCTCGGCAAGCGTTCTGAAGGCCTAGAGGTCAGACCTAGGCAAAACAGAAATATAATGGTAACAGGATTGCTTAGAACGGTCCAAGGTACAACACATATTATTAGAGTATTCGCGCACGCTGCCGAGGTGCCCGTGCTTCAGTTATGCCGAGATGAATGTTGCATGAGCAGAGGATAGGGGATTTGATTGTCACGGCGCCCGCGGGCTGTCGTATATGGATCAACGATTACAAGCTTGTTTTGGAATGTAGATCGTGCGTGAAGTCCACACTCAGCGTTGCGGAGAAACCCGCACCACGTTTTGCCTCGGGGTGCGAATGGGGTAAATAAATCCCAACGGGAGGATCGTCTGGAGAGAGGTCGTTGGCTCAATCGGCTGGTCCGTGGAGAAAGTCAGAAGAGTATGAAATGGGAAGCGGAACCTACCATTCTCCTTGACATCTATTCGGAAAGCAGACATCGAAATACGTTGAAGGATGAGTGAAGTCCGCTGCTCCACGTTCGCGAGGAACAGCTCACCACAATTGAATTGGGGAGCCGATGAGGAGGGACGCCGGCCTTGTGCTGCGGAATGACGATTCAGCTGTGACCAACCAGGACCAACGATGAGGCCTTGAGGCTTGAGCGGACCTCACGTTTGAAGATTCTTTGAACACCAGGTCACTTGCTAGTACTATACGTGACTTGGAGAGCAAAGTCGGCAACAAGACGGCTCAAGGGCTCCACTGGCACAAGGTTCGACAGTTCGGGTGAGAGAGGGGCATAGATTTGCGGGACATGGGTTGCGCGAGTAAGGGGCAGGAAGCGGCGCAGAGGACAACCAATAGAGACGCGAACACGAGAGTTCAATATTAAGGCACATACGGCCGGGCGTATGTCCGCGAAGTAATGAAGTACTTTGAAGCCTCGTCATATGTTGCCGTAAAGGCGCCTCGGAGGTCTGCAAGATCTACCGCGGCCGAAAAGACCGGGAGAATTTGAACCTCCTTTGAGCTTTGCAAGTTGATGGAGCCCGAAACCATGCAAATGGCTGTACTGTGCAAAGGCCGAGGATCAACGCTAGGCAACTGCTGACCAGGCCGAATTGAGCACCGCACGCGTCAATCTGACAAAATTGTCCATCTGGAAAGTATGGAGGCTTGACAGCAAGTCTACAATCTCCTTTGTGTGGATAGCGAAATAATACAATATCTCAATAGATGAGTAGCTTTTCATTTGAGGGAGTTAGAAATACGGTACCTACATCTCAACGGACCATCTGCGTATGTGCCGCCAAGCCAAGGCTAGAATTCCGAATCTCGTCAATAGATAAATCGATAAGAAAGCATACCGAGACGTTGACAATCATGGGAAGAAACAGCTCTTCTATGTAATCTGCACCCCCTGCGGCGACTCTGACAAACAAGGAGCGACTATGATGCTATCCCCGTAGAGTCAGCATAGAAAGGTTAGGCTCGTAAAGCGACAATCGCCGTGAATGATGGGTTTTTCATTGGTAGCGTACGAACCTTGTATTTATCGGTTCATTCGACTTCATGGTGTTCAAAAAGACAGAAACTGGTAGATTTGGAGTGGACGAGTCAGACTTACTATGACCCTAACCCGAACCGTGGCTGCGAGGTACCGAACGCTGGCAATCTCAGCCTCCTCCTTCCATTGCATATCTTCCGCCCACCAGTCTTCCAACACGTCTAAAGGCCGGCCGCGCCGGATTGCATTCGAATACTACTCATGGTGTACTCTCAAGTGTAGTGGCCATCTCTGAACCATGTCGTCTGCTTCCGACGGGCTGCCCGTCGGAGGGCCTAGCACGAAGAGCGAGACGCTGATCCGATTACATCGAATATAAAATTACGTGGTTTGCTAGTATTCCGATCAACCACAAGGACAAGGTATATAGAAGGATCTGTTCTCGACGTGCTCGGGGGACCGTCACGGGCACACTATTTGGTACGTACATCCCTCGCTCGTCCGCGTGCACTTTAGAACATGACGCCTCGTTTACGCGTCGCCGACCTCTTCAATTCAACAGGGATACAATACATCTGTCTAACCTGTCACTGACACCTCTGTGCCTGCACTCGTTTGATGGGTGTTCTCCGCGGCTCGACCACAGCCCAGGCGTTCATCTTGCATGTCTCTAACCCCTGCTTCTACCCGTTCACTGCACCGCTCAACCTCCGTTCGTGAAAATTATTCACTTCAAATCACACAGGTCTCGAACCTGTGGATGCTAAATAAAGGCCGTCGTTTTTCGCTTTCGAGCCTTCCCTCAGAGCCCACTCGGTGTCGGCTCACGTCCCAGATCGTTGCACCAGCGACTCAAGATGCGTTTCCTTCGCTTTCTCTCGGCGGTGACTGCGCTCTTTACTGCTGGCCACGTAGCAGCGGGGTCGACTCTCGTTGAGCCCCGGACGAACCTCGACACACGCGCACTTGTCGACGTCTGCGCTTCCGTGGATGCGGACTTGAAGGTCGATTTGCTCGGCATCGTTATCGTTGTTGGCCACCTCGGTAATTTGTCTTTGCTGTGCCATAACATCGACTTTCTTTGTTAACGCTCGATACGATAGATGTGTGTATCTGCCTCTCGGCTTTGCCACTCTTCATTGAAACCAACGTGATCGCCATCGCTGCTGTGGCTCTGGTAGGAGAGAGCGCGGCCACTTCTGCTATCACCTCCATGGTGCGCCGTCTACCTAGCTACATTTTTCTTATATTCTCTTTTCAACTGATTTATCGTATTAGGTCAACAGCGCAGCTTCCAAGTCTCAATGCAAATTCCCAGATCACGCCACGCCTGCTTGCGTCTCGGGCAATCCGTGTGGCTTCCAGTGCAGCGACGGCTTCACGCCGTCGCCAGCCAAGAAACCCACCGATTGTGTCTGCGAACCGCCCAAGACTGTCTGCAACGGCGTTTGCGGCAAGTTCCCGCACTGCGCCACGTCGAAGCCGCATTCCAAGCGCGATAAGCGCTGGGAGGGAAGCGGCACCTGCGCGTCGCGGGGCGAGGGTTGGATGGCATGTGGTGTTTTCGGAGGCGCTGCACGCGCATGGGAATGCATCGACACGATCAACGACTTGGAGAGCTGTAAGCTATTTTGTCTTCCATTCAGATGGACGATAGCTGATTCCACGGATGCAGGTGGTGGATGTGCCATCCCTCTGACACCCTACACGCCGTTCGGCGTAGACTGCACTGCGATCCCGGGTGTTGCCGATGTCTCCTGCTTGTCGGGATCGTGCATCGTGCATCGCTGCCTTCCCGGCTACATGCGCACCTCTGATGCGTCTGAGTGCGTCCGGGCTCACGTTTCCTCCCCGGCGTTCGCGCACACGGAAAGTCAGGCGTGGGAGCTCGAAATCCCAGCCAAGGACTACGGGCTCGAGCATAACCCGCTCAAGCACTGAGCGTCTCTTGGAAAGACTGGAGGGTTCCACATAAACGATTGGTTCTTGAAGCATCTCCATTATGCCTTTCTGTCCTCTCGTGTTGGGATGTCGATTCTTCTGATGAACTTGTTATCTTCAAACGTAACGTGACGTCTGATGTTACAAATTATGAACGAGTGCGTACTAGCCTGCCTTCTACGTCGATTTGGACAATACGATTGACTGGTCTTGACAAGGAGTGATGAGGGGTGACGTGTATATATCAACAAGTGAATGGTGAAACTACAGTGCGGATGTGAGGGCTGAGTTGGGCTCAAAAATATCTCGGCACATGCGTGAAGTACGTCCCTTACAAGCAGGTGTCTGAATCTATTTCGAAGGCCGTCTCGTCCCTCTCGACTTTTGGAGGCCTAGGGACCGCTGCATGTTTTGTGAGATGTTCTTCGATCGATGGCAGCCTGACGTTTTTGATCATGTCCGCAGCATTCGAGCCTCGTTCCGAAGGCGCCGGTGCGGGGATAACGCTCTATTGTTCTTATCGGGGGTATATTCGTTCACACCCTTAGCTGCGGACCCTTGTGCAACTCGGCGCTTGTAGCCTGCACGTTCTGCTATCAGCGTTCGAGTACCGGCATCGAAGGATATGACGCACGTCATCAGCCTGAGCATCATACTTGCGTTCCGTTGAGGTATACCTACGTATCGGAAGCAAAGTCCTCGTCAGCAATCTCTTCTTATCAGATAAGTGGCTCTTATTGCCATCGACCGGAAGCATTTGATGATCTGGTCCGTTCTACGTCTTTATTTGTCACCTTTCTCCTACGTGTAGATGCCCGGCGCGAGCTGCTGCTGCTGCACGTCGGCCACACCTGAAACTGATCATCATTGTTGCAGTAATTGTTCTATACGGTTGCGCTCCCACTCTACCGAACAGCGTCTTTGTATCTCTCGTTGCCCATCGCTACGGCTGTTGTTACCTTCTATTGTCTCCGAGCAATTTCAATTTCCCCGCCTCCGCCATAACAAAAGATCACGTGGAGCGATCAGGACGAGACCTCAAAAATGCGAGCAATGTGGCGCCGAGGGCCCAACCTCTTTTGTCTTTTGGCCCGAGTATATAAGCGATGATGTTGGAAGTCGCGGGGATCAGTGACATTCCTCTGATTCACCATCGTCGTCTCCTCATACGCGTCTCTGGCAGTAAGTACAAACCGAACTATGCGATCATCTTTTTCTGCGTTTGACTAGCTGATTAAATACGCTCTAGGACCATAGAGCAATATGATTCCGACTATTCTATCGCCCCAAGGCCTCAAAGCATATGACATGCAGCATATGTGAGTTGGCCGCTTTCGTGGTTTGACTCAGTTGTTGACCCAATGTCTCTGTTCGATCCTTGCTATAGGGAAGAAAACGGATTGACGCGCGTGCCATCCCCATTACTGCAGGTGGAATCAAATCGTCCGCGCAATTCTTTGACATCCGCGAACATCATGGACCTGCCGGTCGAGCTGCTGTGCAGCATATTCCAACTCTGCAAAGCCACTGAGTCTCGTTATTCCCTGAACGAGGGCTGTGACGAGGAGTTCATCCACAACAAGAAGACCTGCGCCGGGTACGAGAGACAATTTTGGGAGGCTTACGCGCAGGCGCCGCAGTGGCTTGTTATCTGCAGGGTGTGCAGACATTGGCGTCGAGCCGCCATGGGCTGCGCGTCTCTGTGGACAACGCTCGACTTCGCCGATCCCGAGCTGACCTCTATGTTCTTGTCTCTTTCGAGACAACTTCCGCTGGACGTCAAGGCCTTTCTTGCACCCGAAGCGAAGGGCGATGCAGTCAAGTTGGCGATTAACGAGCTTCAGCGCATCAAACTCCTCGTCATCTATGCAGCGCGTCCTACCGATCTGCACAGTGTACTCGAAGGCCACGAGGACGAGCATGCCGACCTCCTCGAAGAGATCTCTCTCACAGCCGACTTCTACGAACCCGATGACGATGAACACTTCGACGTGAACGACCATACTTCTCCACATGGCTTGCTGACCGGGCAGGCTCCCCGTCTTTGGAGTCTGGACGTCAGCGGGGATAGGATACTGGACGATCCATATCCAAACGGTCTCCAAAATCTCCGTCGCTTGCGGCTACACGATGCGCGGGAGTTTTTCAACGAAGATAGTCTCGACACGCTCTTGTGTGCCCTCGAGATGATGCCTCAGCTCGAAGAATTGCAGCTGTCGTCTGCAATCCCCGACGAGACACGCCGTGCCGAGACACCGGACGCGCCTGACGGCGTTGTCTCCCTTCCCTCCCTCAAGAATCTCCAGCTCGCCGACGAAATCCACCTAATCGACCGCCTCCTGCAACATATTGACTTTCCCCCCACTATAATATTTTATGTCGAATGTGAGATCGACACAAGCGATCAGGATGAGGGGCTACAGGCGGAGTGCGACAGCCTGACAAGAATCTGCTCCGCCATCCCCGTCAACCCCGACGCGCCGACACAGACTCTCTGCGTCAAGAGCCTGCAGACGATATCCGGCTGGGACTCTCCGCCCAGGTCGACGAAAAATCCCTCGACACAGGTCGGCTTCTGCAACTTCTGCGTCAAGATCATGCCCGACGATACGACCGGTGACGCGCTCGCCCTCCTCTCCGGCGCCGCGCTCCATGCGATGCCCATCAAGGACGTCAAATGCGTGCTCTTGTATCACGGCGAAGAGCTCTCTCCGGACGGTTGGATCCGCAATTTTGGCCTCGCGAGCCACGCTACCGAGCTCTCCATCGGACCAGACGCCGTGGACAGGTTCCTCGTCGTCTTCGGGACGCTTGAGCCAGGTCTTCTGCACAATGCCGAGATGGGGAGCGATGATGCGCGGGATGGTCTCCTTTGGCCGATGATGAAGATTTTGACTGTTTCCCTCTCCGACTACCATCTCGAGGACATTAAAGAACCCCTAGTGCGAGGTCTTGAGATTCGTCGGCAGGTCGGGGCTCCTGTCGAATATCTGCGTGTTATAGTGGACGCCGAGGACGAGATGCATGAACTATATCAGACGATATTGCCTGCTCTTGTTCCAACCGTGCTTATTACCGTAGAATCTTGAACTTTGAATACGCTATTGCAGTCGATGACAGCGGAAATTTTAGGATATTCTAATGGAAGTCTACGATACCTTAATACGAAGTGTACCTTGTTGACGAGAAAATCATTTCGTACGGATTTTGGCACGGCTATGATTACATTCATTCAAAATTCGCATTGAGACTGAACGGAGGGAAACATGGGCGACAAACGGACTATGCCCCCAACTTGAGGCCACCAATCCACTCGAAAAGAGCGGTATTCAACTGCGGCGAATGCGAAAGCATTACCCAATGATCCGCGGCGAACTCGCGAATGGTCAACGGACCCTTAGCGTGCCGCCCAAGAGGCAACAGACTAAATGCCGGAGTACAGACAAAATCGCGGGCCGTGGCGCCAAAGAACACGGGCAAATGGAGGTCGTACTTATCCAGAGGGACAACTGTGACAGAGATTGTGAGTTAGGAACAAGTCACAAGTTTCATGTATCGAGACATACGTTTGTCATCCTCGGCATTCAGACCGAGGGTGTTCACTTTGTAGTAAGAAAGGGGGCCAGCCATGCCGCCCTCCAAGAGCGACTCCTTGTAGTGCTCCTTGATCTAGGAGATCAATTTGACGGTTGGTAGCCACAAGTGTTATTGTCAGCAGATAGAATAGTCTCGTCTAGGAGATGGTCTACCTCGGGACTGAGGTACGCAGGCGCTGGGCTTTGTTTGTTGCTCTCAAGCCATGCTTTCGTGCCTCCTGCGGCCCCCAAGTGGTCAATCCAAAGTTCGGGAGTGGCTGGAAAGAGCAAGCCCAAGAACGAATCGATCTGCACGATGACATAGGTGGCGGTGGCATGAACGAACGATCTATGTGTGAAGTCCTTCAGAGAATGAGTGACGTACATTCTTTTCTATAAGCTTGGCGCCACCCTCCTCAGAGAATGGAATCCAATATCCCCACAGATCACGACCAAATGTCTGCCGACCGTACGCTAGAGCGGCGGCGGGGTCGTAAATGACGTTCGGAGGCACGTAACCCACTGCGAGGAACGCCGCAGCGAGCACATGTTCGGGGTGAAGGTTCACCAGACGAGAGACGATGCGGCTCCCCCTGATGGATTGCGCCGCTGTTAGCATCAGATGATATTATATGACTACATGCAACCTCACCAGTCGTGCCCGATTGCAATCACTTGCCGAAGGCCCTCGTGGTCTAAGATATCAGCAACGTCTTGCGCGAGGCCACTCCCGACGTATGATGCTGGGTCCGTAGGCTTGGCAGTGCCAGCGTAGCCTAGCATATCGGGTACGATCAACCCAAAGCCCTTTGGCTTGAAAAACGCGACTTGATCGCGCCAGTCCCAGGAAGATGACGGAAACCCGTGCACAAATAAGAGCGTAGGCTTGCCCTCTTGGGCTGGCGAAGCATAGTAGTTGTAGGAAAACCCTCGCGAGGTAGTGTGTTTCTTGTACGCAGAGGCGTCCATGATAGATCTAGAATCGCAGGTGGGGGTGGTTACTGAGAGGATAGGGAAGATGGATGGGAGATTCTGCGATATTTAAGCAAAGAATTGAGGTCCCGCTCAGCACACGATGCAGCGGCACATGCTTGCGCGTGGCTCTGGTGCTGCGGGTTGAAATCATCTGGAAAGGTTTGTCAGGATGGACTAAACTCCATGGAGCCTTGGAGGAAGTGTTCTTTTTTCTTTTTAGAAGAAAGCGATTGCTTACTGATTCGAAGATGTGTTCTCAGAAGCTGAAGACTCCGAGTCGGATATAAGTGTAATGCAAGGACTGGAACGCGCTCACTGGTGGAGGCGCTGCAGACGCCGGCCACGGTCCCTTGAAACTCAGCCCTCCTCCGACCGGAGAATGCGCTGCATCGTGCCCCTAACCTGAATCGAAACCTGCCTTTTTCAAGTAGTACACCCACCGTCCTCGAGCCCTGCAGACTGGCAATAACCTGGACATCATTGGTATCCGAATTTCTTTTCTCTGAGGCAAGGGATCCTTGGAACTCAAGTCCTCTCTGCAATATGCATATAAGTTAGGTATCTTACCCATCGATGATTTTAGAACTGACACAGCATTGATACTAATCTAGTCAAATCTAAGGTAACTGTGAACTGGTCATATCTTATTGCCTCTTTACCTGTCGCGATTTTTATACCATTTTCCATTCCTTCAGAGCCTAGTCATTCCTGTCTCAGTCGCCTGTGTCCCTTGGTTACCGCATCATCTCTATGTCGAAACGCGCAGCCTTAGAGCTACAAGGTATGTTTTATTTTCATACCTATGTCCCCGACATTCCGCCTGCCGGTTGCGCAGCACTAGGGTCGCCTTTCGATCACTGCACTTCGGCTCCCGACACCCACAAGGGCCACAATACCCTGGATGTCCGTCCTTCACTCGGCGATGTACTAAGGACCCCCGAAGACCCACCACTCGCGATCCACTGGACACCTGTGTTCCGCGTGTTACCACCAATCTCATCAGTACGTCACCCATCCACGTTGACCTACGTCCATCCAACACAAACAACGTTTGCAGCCGTCCACGTCTGTCTGTCTGCCAGAGATCCTACCTTTCCAGAGCAGTATGGTAGCCGAAGCCAGTGTGTTCGCCGCGGCCGTCACTTAAAGACTCATATTCACCATTCGCAAGAAGTATTGTTGAGATGTATATGCTCAAAACAGAGTTCAACCTATCCCTGAATCAACTTGGTTCTCACGTCCCTGTTGCATTCGAGAGATGGATACCCATGCATTCAATATCTATACTTGAGAAACAGCATACAACATATGATACCGTGAGACCTCATCTTGAGCTTAGTGTTCATCCTCTATTGCACCGGCACGATCCCGAGCTCCTTCTCCTTCTTCAGGGCCCCATCTATCGAATCCCCCACCATCTCCTTCCACCCCCTAAACTTCTCGAGCCCGACAATCTCCTTCGCACTCGACGAGTCCCACTTGGCCCACTCGTCCAAATTATGGGTCTCCTTGCCCGTCACCGTCGGCAAGCGCGCCCTCAGCTCCGGGCGCGCCTCATGGAGCCACTTCACAGCCTGCAGCCACGTGAACGTGCCCTCAGGGCCGATAGCGACAATGCGCTTCGGCTTCGACGCGGGAGACGGAGCCGCCTTGAGCGCAAGGACGTGCAGGAGCGCCGCGTCGCGGACGTGTGTCGCAGCGGTCAAACCCTGGGCTGGGACAGGCCGTCCGGTAGGCCCGCTGATGAGCTGGTAGACATAGCCGTTCGTGCCGTCGACGGGCTTGTCGAGGACCTGCCCGTGCCCGGGCGGGCCATAGAGGAAGCCGGGGTGCACAGTCGCGACGTCGAGCTCGGGGTGCTTCGCGGCGAAGTCCCAGAGGGCCTTCTCCGCGAGCGTCTTGCCGAAGGCGTAGATTTCGAGCGGGCCAGCGGCAGCGGCGCTCTCCTGCGTCTCGTTGCTCCAGTCTGAGAGGTGTCGCAGTTGGTTAGCGTTGCGGTCAACGATTAGGGGATGGGTACTAGACTGACCGGAGGCACCAATGGTGATCGGGGTGTGGATCTGAGCAGGACTCGCGAGGGTCAGGATACTGGCCGTGACGACGATCTTCTTCACGCCGGCTTTGAGAGCACCCTCGACGGCGTGGAGTGTGCCTTCCACCGCGCTCTGTTCGATACTTATATTACTACAACGGAGAAGATAACGAAATAGAGCTATTTACCTTTATGAGGATGTCGGTAGGGGCTTTCCCAGCCAGCGGAGAGCCGACGTGGATCAATGCATCAACACCTGAGGAGCAAACAGTATGAATAAACGAAGTGGTAGAATAGCTAATCCACCAACCCTTGAACGCTTCGGTAAGGTCGTCTGTAGCGAGATCATCGACGACCACGATTTGGAAACGATCCCCGAAGGACGCGTAAGCCGCTTGCACGCGTGGCGCCTTGCCCGAGCGCGCGGTGCTAATAGAAGACATGTACTTCATGAGCAACTTGCTTCCTAGAGGGAAAAGGAAATTGCTTACCCACGAACCTTGTATCCGGCAGCGAGCAGCTCGTCAACGACGACGGAGCCAAGGAAGCCAGATGCGCCGGTCACCTACAGGTTGGTTCACAAGCGAGATCAGAACGCAGCTTCACAATGACACTGAGGAATACGTACAAGAACAGTCTGAATGTTGGAAGACATTGTGTGTTAAGAACTTGGATAAGCTTGTAAGGCGATTGGGAGAAATGGACGAGTTGTGGAATGAAGGAGACGAACGAAACCTGGGGTTTATATACCTTGACATGTCAGCTCAGCAGTCCGCTCAACAATAGCTCGAGGGACGACGCGTATGTTGGTGACTACGTCGTACGGGCATTGACCTCGGGTAGGCCTCGGGCATCCCGAATCGGCCAGCGAGCTTAGGAGTCTCGGTGTCTATCAAACACATTGGTACGCGCGTCTCGACTGAATGAATCTAGTGTTGACGTGGATCCGCGTCTACTGAGTAAGCTGATGTATATGGGGTCGCTGGGAAACGTATGTGCATCCGATCCTGAAAGAAGAACAGGAATGAACAGGTCCGAGTCGCTACGGCAAAGAACTTCGACGATTTCAAGCCGCCGAGGACGACGCCGGGTGACAAACGACCTTCATAAGATAGCGCCACGTACAATCTGTATCGGGTCCTCTGTGCGCCCTCGAGCTCGGGCAGCCGACAAATACAAGGGCTCGACGTCGATTGCATAGACGTTGAGCGGGAGAGCGTTCCTAGACATTCCGGATGAGGAGTATAGCGTAAGACCGAGTCTGTTCCCCGATCTGAGCAGTCGGCTCCACCGAGCTCGGTCTCTGACGATGAATCTGCTGCTGTTTCGGCGGCTGGCTATGTTCATGAGTTGTTCTATTGCCGTAGATTCTTCCCTGTTATCGAACTGGGCACTGTAAAAAAAATTGGCATCCTCGCTGGAACAAGAAAAAATGATCCGCATCTGACTCGAACCCAGGGGGTCATTCAACGTTAGCGAGCGCATTATCATTGGCCGGTTGATCGGAGTCAAACGGTCAGAGGCATCGCTAGAGACCTGTTCTTCCGACTGAGCCACATGGGAACTTGAATATAAGATATGTAACCTGTACTAGTGCCGTCATCTCAAATATTCATCTGGTACTTATCTCCCAGTGCCGCACGTTGCCAGTCTACGGTCATCTGCCACTGGCTGGCTGGCCAGCCTGGTCTTTGATTAGAACGGGGCCCGATATCATCATATGCAGCTCTAAAGCCTCTGAGCCCCCACTCTGACCACCCGAACACTTCAAGGCGGTACCCAAGCATCACCGAACGTCAGAATCACACCAGTATCAGTGAGTTCAACCATGTCGAACCCCCTCAAGGAGCAATACGACACCCAAGGCTTCGTGATCATCCCCGACTTGATCCCGGCGGCCCTCCGCGAGGAGCTGGAGCGCGCCAGCGAGCGCGCGGTGGAGAAGACGCGCAGCGGGGCATGGCCGCACCGGCGCGTCGTCGGGAAGCAGTTCCCGCCGTACGGGAACGACGGGCCCGACTCGTGGGGCGTGCAGCACGTCATGCACCCCGCGCTCGGCGAGCCGGTGTTTGCGCGGTGGTATGCGTCGCCCGAGTTACGCGGCGTCGCGCGCATGCTCTTGGGATGCGAGGAAGAGGATTTGCAGATGGGTGAGTGCTGCGGCATTTTGGCTTTGTGGGCGGCTTGATGTGCCAATTATTTTGCTGGGAATGGGTGATAGAGCTGTTTAACATGCTGATCAACCCGACGGCGCATGACTTTGCGCTGCGATGGCACCGCGACGACGTCAAGGAGACTGCCACCGCGGAGGAAGAGCGCGATGCGCTCGCGATCTCTTATCACGGAGTATGTCGTCCTAGTTCTCTATTAAAAAGGCTCAGCCCGTTTTAAGCATGGTGCTCGTGGAGGTGCAATGGAACACGTAAGTTCCAGCGAGCTCGTTCTCGACTTTCGAGATGCTGAAGGTGTATATGGCCGCAGAGCCTTGTATGATGATTCCTGCCTGTACATCGTTCCCGGGTCACACAAGGTCCCGCGGACGGCGGAGCAGAGGGCTCAATCGATCTCCTCTGAGCCGCCTGCGGATCCTATGACGATGCCAGGCGTTATGAAGGTCGCATTGAAAGGTATGCCTGCTGAAGATCCGACCGCCTGCTGACACTGAAGCACTCGCGTATCCCACCCAGCCGGTGACAGTGTATTCTACAATAACAACATTTTGCACTTGGGGACATACGACTCCAAAGTCAAACGTGCGACGCTCCATGCGACGATGGGCGACACCCGTGGGGGCGCAATCCGCGCACGCAACATCCTGCAGCACGGGCTCGCGTGGATGAAGGAAGACAGCTTCCGGGAGACGCTGGACGCAGATGCGCAGGCGATGCTGGATCGGCTGATCAGGCTGCAGGAGAGCGTTGGCGAAAAGGTCGAGTACTCCCTGGACGGGTGAATAAATATAAGGCAGCTGCAGCACTAGCAATGAATTACAATTCTGGAACGCAGCACACGGTGGAGCACGAAGATAAGATACGTAGCAACACGCAATATGTACGAAAATGAGACAACATCAGACAGCAGAAGAAGGTACACGATACCAGTACACCAAGAAGAATCGGAATACAGCCTAAGAAAGTTAATACGCTCGACCAACGCGTGAATATACTACAACGAACAACAGCTTGAAGTAAGAAAAGCCTTGTCGGTTTCGTTTGGTAGGCCACCCAGTAGCTAGACAGCTACTTCCGGCGCCGGCTCAACCACTGCAGTAATCTGCACGGTCTCCTCCACGACCGTGGTCGTTGTGACCACGTCGTTCCCAGGGGCAGCAGCAGCGCCTGTGTACTAGCGATTAGCATCTCCACCGGAATCCACACGGACCCACATACCATTCCCAGTGACAGCAACATCCTGGGCCACCTCATGCTCAGCCTCAGCTTCAGCCTCAGCCTCGCCCTCAGCCTCAGCTTCAGCCTCCGCCTCGCCAGCAGCATCCGCATCCCCTCTCTCCGGCGAGCTGGCACCTGCAGCAGGGGCAGCCTCGCCGTTCTCGGCCTCAGCGTCCTTGCCCTTTTTCCCGCCACGGCCAGATCGCCGGCCGGCAGAAATGACGACGGCATCCATCTTCTGCGCGGCCTTGCCCCGGGTCGTGCGCGAGGTCGGGGTCGTGGGCTCCTTCTCTTTCGCAGCCGCACGGCCCCGCTTGGGACGGCCGCTCGTCGTCTCAGCGCCGTTCCCATTTTCCTCGTGCGCGGAGCGCGAGCGCTTGTTGGCGCCCTTCTTAGGCGTCGCGGAGGCGGGTGCATTCTGCTCCTCGGCCTCGATGGTTTTGAGCGTCGCTTCGACTGTGCGGGGCGTCAGCATTAGGAGGCGACATCGGGGCGACGCGAAGAGGTGCGAGAAGGTGTTCGCGCGGGTGGAGAAGACACCTGCGAGCAAAGGGAAGTGGAATGAGAGAAGGGGGACGTACGTCCGTTGTCCTCGACGCCCTTGATGAACTCGAGCATCTCCTCCTTCTTGCGCTTCGTGTGCGCTCCAAGGTCGCGGCAGACTCCGCGCAGGGTGTCTGCCTTCAAGTTCTCCCAGGGAAACGGGACCGGCATTGTGTGCTGCGTGCGGGGGTGGGTGCGTGGGTGCGAGGAGATGGAGGGGGCGTTCAACGGCGAACGGCGGGCGGGCGCGCACGCTGAGACTCCGACGGACGCGAATGTGGCGGAACGTCTGGCGCACGTGCGCGGGCATGCCGCGCATGTGACCGCATGGCAGACGCGTCGGGAGGGCGCTCGAAGCTCAGGCGTGGACGAGGCGGCACTCATACACGGTCGGCGAAGCCACAGAATAGGTGAAACCTTTGTTTAAGTTATATAGCTTGAACGGCAAACGGATCTGCTAGATCGTAAATCACAGATAGACTTCTCACTGCACAATCACGACGCCCAGCTCCTTCTCCTTCTTCAAGATCCCGTCAATCGCATCGCCCACCATCTCCTTCCACCCCCTAAACTTCTCAAGCCCAGCGATATCCTTTGCGCTGGACGCATCCCAGCGGCACCAATCATCCAAACTGTGCGTCTCCTTGCCAGTCACCGTCGGCAAGCGCGACCTCAGCTCCGGACGCGTCTCATATAGCCACTGTACCGCCTCAACCCATGTGAAATGGCCATCCGGTCCAACCGCGACAATGCGCTTGGGCTTCGACGCAGGACTAGGAGCCGCCTTGAGTGCAAGGACGTGGAGCAAGGCAGCGTCGCGGACGTGAGTTGCCGCGGCGGGGGTCTGCTCGGGCACAGGGCGTCCAGCGGGGCCGCTGATCAGCTGGTAGATGAACCCATTCGTGCCGTCTGCGGGCTGATCGAGGACTTGTCCACGTCCGGGTGCACCGAAGAGATATCCGGGATGTATGGTCGCAACGTCGAGCTCGGGGTGCTCCGAGGCGAACTTCCACAGTGCCTTCTCGGCGAGCGTCTTGGAGACGCCGTAAAGGTCCATGTCGCCTGCTGCCGCGGCTCGCTCGAGCGTGTCGTCACACCAGTCTGTAAGTCGGTCTGGGTTATTACACAGGATGAAGGGAAGGAGAAAGTTCAATACTGACCTGAGGCACCAATGATGGCAGAGCTGTGTATCCGTGCGGGGCTCGCGAGGCTCATGATACTGGCCGTGACAACGATCTTCGTGACACCAGCTTTGAGAGCTGCTTCGAGGACACGGAGCGTGCCGTCCACCGCACTCTGTTCGTTTTCCGTGTAAGCCTTAGATATGAATCAAGGTGAAGGGAAAGATTAGGGCAGACCTTGATGAGGACTTCGGGGGTTGCCTTGCCAGCAAGAGGGGAACCGACATGGATCAACGCGTCGACACCTGCGACGTATGTTGCGTTAGTCTTTTTGTGTACGTCGTAAAAAGCAGAAGATATTGCACGCACCTGCCAACGCGTGGCTGAGATCGCTTGTCGCGAGGTCATCGACAACTACAATCTCGAAACGGTCCCCGAAAGACGCGTATGCGGCCTGCACGCGCGGTGCCTTCCCAGAGCGCGCCGTTCTATACGCAACACAAAATCGAATCAAAGTCGGTATGAATAAGGTGAACTCATGGCACGCACCCGCGAACCTTGTACCCAGCAGCGAGCAGCTCGTCAATAATGACAGAGCCTAGGAACCCAGAGGCACCAGTAACCTGTAGATCGAATCAGAACAGAACGTCAACGTCGAACAGCCAGCGAAACGGACATACAAGGACTTTCTCGATATTTGAAGACATTGCGAGGTGAATGAGACGAGTGCTGAAACGAAAAATAGCTGAGGCTGGTCGGCCCCATTGCTTGCTTATATACCAGAACCAGCTTGGGGCTGCCGCTGTCTGAACGAATATCCCAAGTTTTTACGCGATCGATGTTACGGGGTGGTACGGGCATCGACCTCGGGCATGCTGAATGACTCTGAGAGAGAAAAGTGCAGACATCGATTTCCTGCCGTAGAATCGGAGACGACGGCCTACACTGCGTCGTCCTGTGAAATTTGTGAGTCGGCGTCAGCTCGGCGTTCACATTATGCCCAGTGAATGGTGCCTGCCTTGCTATACGAGGACATTGCTTGCACTTGAAGGACAGGTGTTCTGGTAGCACCAAAGCATCGCGATAGGTCGCTGGATAACGGACTCCGAGTCGGTCAGCTCGCCGAGGCGGGGTGAAGTGGCGTTGTGGAAGCGGGCCGATTAGTCGGGTCGGGGCAGACTCGATCCGAAGCAACGGGCGACTTGCCGCAATACAATTCTCGTTTTGCCTGTCGATATAGCCAATCAGCTTTCTCAGAAATCCAATTTCATGCCTCGGAAAGGAAAGAAGAAACCTACGATGCAAAATGCGGACGTTCTCGAGAATGAGCGGCGACTTGAAAGCATTCGCTCCGACAGAAGTTAAAATATAGCACCGCCACTGGTGCCGCGTTGCCGACGCCGACGCGTATATCGCGCCGCGCCAGCTCTTTCCGAGTGCAAACTGAGGGCGTGCTGAATCAGGAGGGGGGTCGGGGAGCTTCGAGGATGCCCGTAGGTTGGATTATGTGGTCGAAGATACCACCTGAATGACGAGTAGACAAGATTGTCTAAGAGACGTCGGCGTCGACTAGATAGACAAGGTCATCCGAGCTGCTGCGATAGGACGATATGAGCCAGGGCATAAAGTGCAAGTTAGGGAACAGGGGATCGCACCCTCGAGCTTGTTCGCTGCAGTGGATTCTGTGCTGCCCTAGGTGTCGTGGTTTATCAGTTCTGTCAGCACGTCAGAGTGACTGCGGGGGCCCACAAGACCGTGCTCCCCATACAGCGCCGATTGCCCGCTTAATTATGGGCTGGCCTTCCTAATGTATTGAGGTGTGAAGATGGTAATAGCAAGGTCGGATACACAACGAAAGCGCGCCCTTATTATCATACCTCAAGTTAAGGCAGCAGGGCGGCGCCGGCGCTACGTGTTGAAGTATGATATGCAATGAAAGGGCGCTCCGGGCGATTTGTTATGCTTGATTTTTCGGAGAAGAGGCGTGGAGAGGCTGTGGGATCTAAGAATGGCAGTGGAAGACGGCAGGCGTCGGGTATAAGTAGCGATATTAGTATTCAATATCGAATCTACTGCGCCTTTACACTCCATCCTCCATGCTGCAATACGTACGAGCGGTAGAGATATGGGCCGTGTTGAACAGGATTGTCTAAGACCTGCCGTATAAATGAAATCGGTCGTTTCAAAAGACAGCTGGGAAGCTGTTCGGTAATGAACACAATAGTGCTAGCAATGATGTGCTGGCTATACAGTGACATTCTGCCCAAAAAAACAGACATGTACCCGAACAACACTTTCATAAATTGTCAAAGGTTGAATGGTACGTAGTGAAACTTCATGGATAGACTCACCCGCCAGCGGCTATGCGCTATTCGTCTCAGCTTGAGGCGCGTGGCACAAACCGAGCAACGTGATTCGTGGGCGCTCCTTTCTTGTCGGACCCTGTCCATGACGCAGGTCCGATTGTAAGATAAGCAATGCGAGATGCACGCGGCACGGCGTAACCTAAATGGCAGAGACAAAGTCAAGACACCGTACCACTGCGCCTAGGCAGACTAGGAGGACACATCGGCCGGTGTCAGCCTGCCGCCGACGCGTCAGCAGACTGCTGCACACCACCCATATATGTGTTTGTTCGATACATGGTGCATCCAACTAAGGGGGAAACAGGGCCTGAGTTGAGGATGTAAAGATCACGCCCGCTTGGACACAATAGCCTGAGCAGACTAATATGCAGATTGCGGCGCCCGCAAGCGTAAAATGCGGGGTATTGCGGGGCAGGAGACCCACGTCGATCAGCGTGCATGCAGGGATGGGTAAAGAGAGTACATATGCATACTCCGGGCGGAAGAGCGTTGAGCAGAGGAGAATAAGGCGGGGAGTTCCTTGAAGAGGACAAGGGTGCGTGAGCTCGCGACGCCCATATACGGCAGGTCGCGTATGCACGTGATGTGGTGCGCGAGCGCGACTGAGAGGCTGACGGCGTCGTCCGGATCTGCGGTGCTCGTCCAAGATCCGGTCAGTCGACGATGGATGGAGTCTGTCTCGGTGAATTCGCTTCGGATTCATCGTCTATAAATTCTTCATCTTGCCCTGTTGCGTATCGCACACCCTCCGCCCACCATGTCTGCACCGTCTGAGTCCTCCGCCCCGCTCTACACCGACCCCTCTCCACTCGCGCTGCACGTCATTGTCATTGGCTGCGGACTCGGTGGACTTGCAGCCTCGCACACGCTATCGCATGCACTCCCCAACTCGCAGATTACCCTCCTCGAAGCCGCCCATGCCATCGGTGACGTCGGCGCAGGCATTCAGGTTTCCCCGAATGCATCCCGCCTCCTCCTTCGCTGGGGCCTCGGGCCCGACCTCGCCACCTCCGCAGTACGCCCTGAGGCCATCGTCTTCCGCCGCTATGCGACAGGCGAGCAGGTCGGGTACACGCAGTGGGGCGCCAAGATGGAGGCTGTCCACGGCGCACCTTACCTCCACGTTCATCGCGCGGACTACCACCGCCTGCTGACCGGCCTCGTCGAAGGCCGCCCTAACGTACAGCTCCGCCTCTCCGCCGTAGTCACCGACGTCCAGCCCGATCCTGCCGTCGAAGGCGGCTCCAGCGTGACACTTAAATCCGGTGAAGTCATCCACGCCGACCTCATCATCGGCGCAGACGGCGTCAAGAGCATCGTCCAGGGCGTTGTCACCGGCAAGCAGGACGCCCCACGCCCAACCGGCGACGCCGCGTACAGGGCGATCATACCGACCGATGTGATGCTGCGCGATCCGGAGCTCAAGGGCTTCGTCGAGACGCCGGAGATGACAGGGTGGATGGCACCTGGGCGCCATCTGATGGCATACTGCATTGTGAGTGTTCCCATCCATTCCTCTTCACTGTGAAACTCGGAGAAGTGTGACTGATGCATGGTGCAGAGGGGAAAGAAGGAGTACAACCTCGTGCTTCTGCATCCTGATGATGGTTCCGTCGAGTCCTGGACCGCGGAGGGCAGCGCGGACAAGATGCGTAACGACTTCGCCGACTTTGAACCCAGGTGAGCTCGTGCGTATGTGCCAGCTGTTCTCCTCGAGCCTGATGGGCTATGCAGAGTGCAGAAACTCCTAGGATTTGTGAAGTCGACGCTCAAGTGGCGTCTGATGGATCGTTCTGCGCTGTCCCGTTGGGTCCACCCGAAAGGCCGCGTCGCACTGCTCGGTGACTCATGTCACCCTATGCTCGTATGTTTTCCCGCAATCTCCTTGTCCGTCCGCCTCTGACTCCAACCATGCATGCAGCCGTACCGCGCGCAGGGCGCCGCGATGGCCGTCGAGGATGCAGCCGTGCTGGGCGCGCTCATCTCGCATGCGCGCAACGTTTCACAGCTTCCCACCCTCCTGCAGGCATATGAGGACCTGAGGTATGCTTCTTATCTCTTGCTTTGCGGCATGCCAGTTGACACATGAGATGTCAGGCTAAGCCGCTGCACCGAGACGCAGCAGTCCTCGCGCCTCAATCAGCACATCTTCCACCTCCCCGATGGCCCAGAGCAGGAAGCACGCGACACCGCGATGCGCCGCGCGATGGAGATCGAGCGCGCGGCGCAGCTGCCGTCGCCGCCTGGTTCCACGACCGCGCTACCCGGGGACGAGGAGGGGCTCAAGGGAAACCCGAACCAGTGGGCGGATCGCGGCAAAAACGAGATCCAATTCTCGTATGACGCGGACGATGCGGTGAGGGTGTGGTGGGAGGGGACTGGGCGGGCGCTGCTTCAGACGCCCGCGTGAGTGAGTGCGTACGTGCGGCGCTGCAGATTTGGAGGCGAGGCTTGGGTTGTACGTTATGTATTGCGACTACTTGGATTTTGGCTTGTATATCTGTGTGTATAATATATACCTAGTTGATGCTTTCATGTTGACTTGTCGTGTGGAAGACCTGTCAGGGCGTTCGGGTCTGCAATTTTCATCGAAAATCAGATACCGTTGATTATATCGAGAGACTTACTCGAGTAACGAGCTCATGAGAGAGGTCATCAAATTGGAAGCACGTTTAGCTTGGAAAGCATATTGAGATCTGGTGGAAACAGAAAGCATGGTGAGCGGAAGGGACAAGAGTCGCCACCCAATTATGCGCCTAGTAGTAGGGGTGCACGATCATGTGATCGTGTCGGCGCCTAGGGCGCGTCTGCCTTTGGTCCTGCTCATGGCTTTACATTCGGGCTGCAGGTGATCCGATTATAGGGCTCGGAGTTGGGCATTCTTGTACGTTGAAACTGTAGACGGGCAACGCTGTTTTTGGCTTTCAACAACGAAGAATGTCCCGGTCCTGCCTCTAATCGAAAATACGGTGCCGTCTGAGCCTCCTCTTTATCTATTGTATCCTACACATGCGACGCACCATCCTCTACTGCAAAGGCATTACCCCCAGTTCCTTCTCCTTCTGCAGAAACCCATCAATTGCATCCCCCACCGTCTCTTTCCAGTCCCTAAACTTCTCAAACCCCAAAATCTCCTTCGCACCCGACACATCCCAGCGACACCACTCGTCCAAATCCTGCATCTCCTCACTATTCACATCCGGCAAGCGCGGCCTCAGCTCCGGGCGCGTCTCATAGAGCCACTTCACAGCCTGCAGCTGCGTGAAGCGCGAATCGGGGCCCACCGCGACGATGCGCTTCGGCTTCTCCGGGGACGACGGCGCCGCCTTGAGCGCGAGCACGTGCAGGCGCGCGGCGTCGAGGATATGCGTCGACGCGGGTCCGCCGCGCGCCACGGGTGCAGGGCGCCCGGCAGGTCCGCTGATGAGCTGGTAGATGATCGTGTTCGTGCCGTCCGCGGGCGCGTCGAGCACCTGCCCATGCCCCGGCTTGCCGTAGAGGAAGCCGGGGTGCACCGTCGCGACGTCGAGATGCGGGTGCGCGGCGGCGAAGTGCCAGAGAGCTTTCTCGGCGAGGGTTTTGGAGACGCCGTAGATGGCGAGCGGGCCGCCGGTCGTTGCCTTCTCGAGCGTGTCGTCGCTCCAGTCTGGTGCATGAGAAGCGTGGTTAATTAGTATTGGGAATGGCAATGGAAGGTGGTCTAGGAATGACTGACCGGAGGGACCGATGGTGACGGGGGTGTGCATCCGCGCAGGACTCGCGAGGCTGATGATGCTGGCGGTAACGACGATCTTTGTAATGCCGGCTTCGAGGGCTGCATTGAGGACGCGGAGCGTGCCATCCACTGCGCTCTGTTCATTCGCCGTATTAGTATCGTAGATTGATCAGAGTAAAAAAACGGTAGAGCTAACCTTCATGAGAACCTCCGGGGTCGCCTTGTTCGCAAGCGGTGAGCCGACATGGATCAAGGCGTCGATGCCTACCGCCCAGGATATATCAGGCCACTGTCCGCTTCAAGATATACATAAGGGGACAAACGCACCTTTAAACGCGGCGCTGAGATCGCTTGTCGCGAGGTCATCGACGACCGCGATATCGAAGCGGTCCCCGAAGGACGCGTACGCTGCCTTCACGCGGGGGGCTTTTGCTGAACGAGCCGTTCTGTTGTCAGCGCAGACGATCGTGAGTACATGGGACGATGTGCAATGAAGGGCGGTACTTACCCGCGCACTGTGTACCCGTCTGCAAGGAGCTCGTCGACGATGTTGGAGCCGAGGAAGCCCGAGGCGCCGGTTACCTGTGGGTTTAATATCAGGGGGCGAGCACCCGGTACTGTCTAGGAGGACGTACGAGAACGCTCTGGATATTTGACACCATTTTCGACTACGAAATAAAGAGTAAAGAAGTCGAGGTAATCAAGATGTAGTGGACGCGCAGACACCGGTTGAGACCAATTGAGATAGACCCATCGCGGTACTTATATACCAGAACGTATCGGGCACGGCGGCTGTTTGGTCGAACACCCGGGACGTCGTGCGATTGATAACGCGATAACGTAGGACACGTCGCCCTCGGGCACCTGAGTAAGGTAAGCAAAGATACCTGTCTGTGCAGATTTACCGTTCTCGACTCACCGCAAGTGGAACACCATCATACGGCCACCCTATGACAGAACTGGCCTCAGCGGATCATATGAGTCAATGCCATTCAGTCACCCAATTGTATGGCCTGTCATGAGATGTGGTCATGTTTTTCTACGGGGAAAGGGCGGGGGAAGACTTCTTCTCTAAGGGATGCGTACTGAGGACGACCGACTCGGAGGATGCGAAGTGGCTCTGAGGGGCCGGGCCGATCGGTCGGGTCGGGGCAGACTCGGTCTTACGCGATCCTAGTTTGCGCTCGATCGCGTCTTTGCTGAGTTGCTCAGGAACTTGTCGTTCCTTCTCTCAACGAGAGCCCTCGCATTCGTTGCTTGCTCGATCATCGTGAGGCCGGAGCCCGCGAGACGGAGTGGATAAGCTGCACGCGTGTCAAGTTGTCATCGAGATTATTTGTCAGCGCCGTAGACAAAGACTGCAGCGGGGAAAGATGATCAGTATAGTACGTGAAGGAGTCGATATTTGCTCGTCATGAGCAGCGAAACACAGTTAGGGCGTGAAGAAAATTCTGAAGGCAGTCGTACATGATGCATGATGTGTGACCAGGAAGCTGACGACAAGCTTCGACGTCGATGGGATGTGTAGGGCTTACTCCAACGTAACATACGACACAATGCAAGCGGTCAACGTTGGCTCTGATGTCTCATCGCGCCGCGGCGAATAGTAGTCTCGAAGCTGCCAATTCATTATGCGCTATGTGCAGCCTGATCAAAATGGTCAGTCACGTAACCTGAAATACGCATGTTCTCACCTACCAGACGCAACCTCACCATCGGCACCAGGTCTTTCCATATTGAAGGCTCTAAGGGAGATCTATACTGCGATCAAAGCGTAAGGACGGCATAGAAGGTGCACAAACTGCGCATCACGATAGTAAGACAACGGATAACGAAGCTGTACTATCGTAGTGGTCGTTACCCCCTTCAGCTGCACGCTCACATCCTGACAAACCTAGGGCCCAGTGAGTAACAGCGCGTTCGCTCTTCGCGTGTCTTAGGTTACGCGCGAGGTTGCCATGCTCAGGGCTTAGCATCACGGCAATCTGTCAATACCATAGGGCAAACATTCGGTTGAGTCGTATTTTTCGCAGTGTGATCGAAGTAACCACTCACAACTCCCTGGTGTTATGCTCAAAGACAGCTGTAGGTACACAAATGAAGCCAGACGCACCAGTACAATCATCACCACTCACACCCTTCAATCAATCGGATAGCGGACCAGTGGACGACCATATAACATGTTCCCTCACATATGCACATCGAAAAGAAACGCAGTAAAAGCAATGAGACAGCGTACAACATCATAGCGTATGCGAGAACGTCCGTGCACGAGCAAGCCAGGCTATAGCACTGCGAAGAAACACAGCGCAGCCAATGCGAGCGCAAAAGCAGGGTGCGCCCGCGATGTCGAGGCTGCGTTGGGGGTAGTGATGAGAGACGCGGAGGGGATGGGCGTAGTGCCGGGGGGTGGGGTTGTGGTGGCTGAGCCAGAGCCGGAAGAAGAGGGCGCAGCCGAAGAAGAAAGCGCACTACTCGTACTCAAGGATGGAGGTGCAGGTGCAGATGTCGGAGAGGGAAGCGCAGACGACACGGACGGCTGCGGGGGCGCGGCACTCGCCCCCTGCGCAGCGCTCGTCTGCACTGCGGGCGGGTTGCTCGTTGCTGCGTACTGCCCTCCCTGCACCACGAACGGCTCGACCGTCTCCGGGAAGACGTATGGTGTGGTATAGTAGCCACTAGGCGCGGTGCAGTCTGCGAGGCTGCCCGTCACAGAGCACGTGATCTCGAAGGATTGTCCGGCGAGATCGCCGTCTCCTTGCCAAGTGACGTGCGCGTCCTGCGGGCCTTGGATCATGACAGCTGTTTACAAGGGCGTTAGAGGGTATCTGTGGCGAGGCGAGTTGGTTGTGCGGACCTGTGCCGATGAAGGTGGGCTGCGAGAAGGTCCCGGTGAGCGAACCGGGCAGGATCTCCCAGGTTGTGTGGCTGTTTGTGTCCGTGCCGAGGATAACAACGCTGAGCGGTTGTGGGTCAAACCCCGGGATCCAGAGAGAGGTGTCTGCGTAGACATCTACGCGAGCAAGGACATTTGACGTTCTACTTTAGCGCGACTAGAACTCAAATTGACAGAGCTCGGAGACACGTACATTGCGACGCCAGAGAGAAAACCAAGGGGACCCAAACGTGTTTATATGAAGGCATGGAAAAGGATAGTGAGGGTTAAAGAGCGACAGAGGATAACCTAACGGCAGCCGAAGCTGGAGAGCTCGTTGGGAGGCGACGGGAACGAGAACAAGGTATCGACTTTTCGAAAACAGGTTGGCCCGGGCCTAGATCAATCGGTCAACGCACCTCTCGGCATCCTGGCCCGGCGGGCCAATATTATTCGTTCCGGGTCTCTCCCTGCCTCCGTGTCCCTGCCTCGAAGCTAGCCACGGAGGCAAACATATAAATACGAGAAAATGTTGCGACGCGAGGAGAAGGACGCGTCAGACGCGTCTGCTGCGAACTTGTTGCTTGGTCCTCTGTTGATACTCCACTCCATTCATATCCCTCGAGGCTCTGCACCCGGTGTGTTTACATCACCGCTCAGATCTTGCCGAGCGACACCCGCAGCGCCCAATCCCCATCCTGGTACACACTTCACCGCCACCGTCTGCACATCGCACGCATTCCGTCAATATCGATCGTCAAATTGCAATCCCCGACTGTATTGTCGCGGAAGGGACGTGCTTCTGGGCGGCCATGGGGCATGTACTTATCGCGAGGGCACAGGGAAGGCTAGATGACCGTAGTGCGCCGAGCGCCGAGTCGTCGCCAAGAGCGTGCACGTTAGATGTGACGCTCGCCTCGCACCTAGCAGCTTCATGTCACTGTCCAACCCTGTACAGCGCCTTCGCCTACCCCACTCTTCTTCTTGCTCATATAACACGCTGCACCCTTCTTGACTCTGACCTAAACTGACCTCACGCCCCACGCCGGACCGCCGCAGGCATGTCGACCCGCCGCTCCAATGCAGGCGCAGACGAGGAGATGGGACATGTACGTGCCGAGTCCGCGGGCACCCCCGACGAAAAGGAGCCACTAACTGCTGGTCTTGTTGTACCGCACCTCTACCAGTCGCAGTCGGCAGCCGCAAGCACGCACACCGCAGGCCCGAGCACGTCTGAACAGCAAGAGCAAGAGCACGAGCAGCCGACCATGTTCGAGACTCTGGCCGCGGACATCGGGATCAGTGGCTACAAGAAGGTCTGGCATCGCATCAAGGGCAAAGGTCGTAGCATTGGGTGGCTTGAGAGTCTGAAGGCGGCGGCACTGTCTTCCTGTGAGTTCTCTTCATTATTCTTGACTTTACTGGTGGTTAGGCGGGGGAGCTGCGCAATCCATATCGATCCTCGCGTGGACGGATGCGGGCCGAATGCTAGCTTGAAGCTGGCAGAAGACAACTTTTGGGAACATGATCCGTCCGGAATTGGATCCTCGATCCCGCATGGGCGAGAATCTTTCCATTTCAAGGATAGATCTACACCCAAAGTCGCGTCGCTGGCATAGCAGCGATCATACACCAATGGACGGATATGCTCACAAACTCGAGCTCAACTGCCTACTCTCTGGCCAATTATTCATGGACAAAGGCCATTATGGCCATGAATCCCTGCCGGAATGGTTGGCTGAGCAGCCAAGAATTCGAGGCCCTCATACGGGAGCACTGCGCACACATACGCCTTACTTCCGCCAAATGTGACAGGACGCCAAGCACGACTATGAGACTGACAGTGTTTCTTGTCAGGGCTGAACGTGCTCCTCGTGCTCGTCCCACTGTCTTGGGCTGCCCACTTCGCCAAGTGGTCACACAATGCACAGTTCGTCTGTACGTTGGCCTCAATGTTCACCATCGTTTCTAGTCTAATGTGAAGGCCCGTTCGTGGTCCTGCAGTGTCGTTCTTTGCAATCATGCCCCTTGAAAAGCTGTTCGACTGGGGCGGCGAGCAGCTAGCCTTGTTCTGTGGTGAAGACCTTGGTGATCTTATCATCGTCACGCTCAACAAGTGCGTTCCGTGCCTCCCACCATTCTCTCTACCCTGATCTGATCACCACGCGTAGCGCGGTGGAAGCAACCCTCGCGATCATCCTTCTCGTGAAATGCGAGTGCGTACACCTTCCATTCTGCCCTTCACAGTCACACCCCGGCTAACATGCTTTCAGACTGAAGCTCCTGCAGTCCACCATCGCCGGTGCGCCGCTCTCCCTCCGCTCTCCACATTGCCGCGCTCATGAAACAATGCAGGTGTCGCGCTACTTCATTTGCTGCTCATCCCCGGGACCTCGTTCCTCGTCGGTGGCGCCCGTGTGCTGGAGCAGACGCTGCATCCACATAGATCGCAGCTTAACCATACGCTGCTGACGATCGGGTAGACCGCCCTCCTTTCTCTCGATTCTAGTATAGTTACTCATAATACGCCTTTTGCAGGATTCTCGCGCTTGTCATTCCTGCGGGCTTCTTTGCCGCCATCGATCGCGGCGCGCCCACGCCCGAGGCTGGTGCAGTCCCCGATAATGCGATCAACGATACCATCCGCATGGACTTTCTGCGCATGGGGCGCGGGTTCGCCGTCATCCTCCTGGCTGTGTACGTGTCTCTTCCATCTACACTCCTCTCCTCAGCCACTGTCTCTTTGTCCAAGCATCCCATTATTTGCTTGTGTGGCTATATTCCTTACTGACTGTGAATGTCCGCTTCTTGTGCAGATACATTCTCTCGCGCTTCTACCTGCACGATCCGCCTGGCGAAGGCAACGCGTTCCAGCCGCATCGAGATGCACCAGCGGAGGTCCTCGAGAAGGAGCGTGAGCTGGAGGAGGCGGAGCCTGAGACGAATCCCCTTGCCTGTGTGCTCGTGATGTGTGTCACTGTTGCGCTAATGGGTGTCACGGCCGAGTTTGTGAGTGTCTCCTTGTGCTCAGCGCCGAGCGAAGAACGAATGCTAATTTCTGGAATAGTTGGTAGACAGTATCGAACATGTGCGCGAGGAGGGTAACATCTCCGAAGAGTGCGTACCGTCACCTCACCTATTGTTCGTGTAGTTTCGCGTCGCCGTCTGCTCACCTCGTCCTCCCTCATAGATGGTTCGGCCTCATCCTCCTGCCAATCCTCTCCTGGTCCGCCGACGGCGCCGTCACCGTCGTCTTCTTCCTGCGCACGTCCCTCCGCGGGTTCTGGCACGACAACCCCGAGACGCCTACGACGATCGCCGAGGCGCGCGCGATAGAGCTCAGCATCCAGTTCCTGCTCTTCTGGATGCCGTTCCTCGTCCTGCTTGCGTGGTGGATCGGCAAGCCCATGACCGTTTTGTTTGGTGAGCACAGCACCTCTCCTTTTTCCCCTTTTTTGCTATTCTGAATGCGTGGGCGGGCGGCTGACGAGTGCTGCAGACCTCTTCGAAGTGACAGTCCTCATCGGCTCGTGTTTTCTTGTCAACTACGTTACCGCAGACGCGAAGACGAACTGGGCCGAAGGCAGCATTATGATCTCGTTCTACGTTATGATCGTGCGTCGCCTCCTCACGCCTATGGACTGGACTGGACTGAAATTGACTTGTTATGCACAGGCGCTGTCTGCGTGGTACTACCCTGGCCAGCCGGAGATCAACATCATGAGCGCGTGCGGGAGCGTGCTGGAGGCGCTCGCGACGGGCGGTGGCGCCGAGGAGTGAGCGCGTCGCGTGGCCTGTTGATGTTTTCTCTCTCTCGGCAGGGTCCTTGCGCAGCCTGACATCGGATGGCCGTCGGGTGCATGATGACTACCTGCCTCATTCTCACTTTCATATGCATATGCTCTATACCATACCACGCTTTACCTTACGTTTGCTCGTTTGCTCATTACCCGTTACTTGTTACCCTTGTATGATACCACGCATCGGCTTTCCATCGCATCACATCGCATTGCATTGCATCACATACAGAGGATTGGATGGACAAACATCGTCGTGTCGCGTTGCCAGTATGTTACTCAACTCAGGCTACTGTGTAGATATTTAATTCGAGCTCTGGTTCCTCAAGGGGTTCCTCTGTTAGCATGTTTCAACGAGTGTGAATTCCAGCTGTGGGCGGTCGTCGACATATGACGATGATTGAAATGGCTTGCCACACTAAGCGCTCATATCGTGCCCTTCCCCCCAATCTGGCTGAAATTCGCCCGACGTCCCGGACGGGCACGCTTGGTCGATCTAAATGCTAGCATTGATCAACTTCGCCAATGCGATATGATTTGAAGAAAGGGAGCAGCCTCTTTGACTTTGGGTGCACCAATTGCAAGTGGATGGTAGGGTGCTGCTGAACACAACAGAGGCGGTGTGGCTCTCCCGAGCTGCACGGGCACAACCAAGCAGAATGTAACATCGGTGTTTACTAGTGATTCCTATTAAGTAGATATTCCGTAAGGTATTGTATATATACAAAATCATGACGAGATACACAGAAATAGAGAAAGAATCTTGTGGTATCATGTATCGCATTCAAAGTCATGGCACGGTCATATCTCCACACCCGCCTCTATCGTTGCAAATGTTGAGATTATAAATGTAAATGTGTGAGTGAGGTGAAATTGGCAAATGGTCATCTTTTCGTGCAGAATATTGAGTTTCATGATTTCATCGCCGGCTGCGACTCCACATCCGCCTCACCCGCCGGGGCGGCAGGGGGCGCGGCGGGAGCGCTGAACCGCGAGGTCTGGCGCACTCTTGCACCAATCCTATAAAACACGAATCTGTACCCACACGCACCAATCAGCACCCATCCATCGCTCCTACCAAAGACAACAAAGAAGAAACACTCACGGCAACGGCGCCATCACAGTCGTCAGCCCCGCCAGCAGCGCAGTCGCGCCCACCGTGCCGAGGCGCTCATACATCTGTCCCGCGAAGAGCGGGAAGCCCGCGGCGAACGACGAGCGCATGAACGAGTTGCTCGCCATGGCGGACGCGGCGACGGGGCGGTACGCGACGACGAGGTACGTGAACGTCGACGTGAAGACGAAGTAGATCCCCGCGCCGAACGGGACGGACGCGATGATCGGCGCGATCCAGTGCACGTGCCGGTACGTGGTGAATGCGAGCCAGAAGAGACCTAGGGGGGCGGGAGTTAGTTGGTGTGGGGGGAGGATGAGATGAATGGGGGGCAGACGCACTGATGGGGACGAGGATGCCGCCGACTTTGCCGAGTAGGAGGTGCAGCTCGGGAGGCGGGTTGCCGTGCTTTTCCTTGTAACGGGCGAATTTGCTGTAAATTGACAAGAGTATTTGTGTGAGTTCACGATGTAGTACAGTGATTGATGAATATGACTCACCCGTTCCAGTACGGCTGCGTCGCGAGCCCGAGGAGCTGTCCAAGCCCGATGCCGAGGAAGGTGAGACCGGTCGTCTGCATGTTGAATCCATGCCCTTGCTCGAAGATGATTGGGAAGGCTTGGAAGGTGAGGTAGAGGATGCCGAGGATGAGCGATGTCCAGAGGTTGAGAAGGAGCGCCATGCGCTCGTAGAGGATCAGCTCTGGGTGTCTAGTGAGTATTTTGCCATGGAATGCGGAGGGGAGGGGACATCATACCGAAAGGCGTGTAGCAGCTGACGAGAAGCGATCGCGCGAGGCTCGTCTGCCTCCGTTCAATCGGGGCCCAGTAGTTCGGGTTGCCGGTCGTCTTGCGCAGTCTGCCATGAATAGAAAAACCATGGTTAACAATGGAGTGGGAAAGCGAAGTGGAAGCAGACGAGGACATACTTCTGCGCCTTCTTTTTGAGGATGACAGGGATATACGTTTCTGGCACGATCTAAAAGAGGAACGGTGAGCGATGACGCAAAGTGGGAGGAGCGGCACGATACGTACGATCCACAGAGCAGCGAACTGGATGAAGCTCCAGATGATGAGGACGTAGTATGTCCAGCGCCATGATGCATTTTGGTTGATGAAACTACGATGTATTCATCAGATCCGCATTCCTCAGGGGGTCGAGAAAGCACATACCCGCTGAACAGAGGACCGAGCTCAGGGCCGATGAAGGGCGAGATCGTATAGACAGCCATCGGTCTGTAATAAATCAGCAAGAGGACGCTTCATGCTGAGGGATCGACATACGTTGCAACATGTTCATTTGCGAACATATCACTCACACTCCCTCCCGCAACACTCAGGAAGGCCGCTCCGCAGTATCCTGTCAGGAATCGGAACACCATGTACACAGCTACAATATAATCAGACCCCATTCAGCCGCTTCATGAGGCTTGTTCACATACCAATATTAGGCGCGAACGCGACGGGCCATGAGAATGCGAAGAACAGGAAGAACGAGACCCGATACACGATATTTCGGCCGTACACTTCTGAGAGCGGGCCGACAACAAGCGGCCCTACGCCCAGTCCCATTACGAAGAGACTGATACCCAAAATCGCAACCTCCTTTCCAACATGGAAATCACGAGAAATTCCGCCCTCTGTGAACGATGCCTGCCAATTGACCACACGTTCGCATCAGTTCCCGCTCTGCAGCCGACCACAGACAACCACGCACCGCTGAAGAAGCACACGTGACGCAGAGTGACGATGCGGATATCGTAATAACAGCCAGCCATCTCCTCAGAAGCGATCGCTCCTGTGGATTATCGTGCGGCTCGAGAACGACCTGGTAGTCCTGCTCGGTGCTGGCGGTGCTAGCGCTCTCCGGCGAGGGCTCTGTAAACCCCTTCTTCTCGAGCTTGCCGTCCATTTCGTGCTGCAGGGTGAACGCTGGCCTGGCTTGAAAGGGTACGAGGACGAGGGGGAATACGTGGTGGTGGGAGGGGGATAAGGCCCGCGTATTTGAGGGGCGGGGAATGTGGCTCCCATGACCTGGTCAATGTGGGTGGACCGAGAAACGGATCTCCTTTGGATCTTTACACACGCTGGTGACACATCATCCTGGTCCATCTTACTGCCGCCGGTATCCTCCCTTTTGGCGCATCCGCGCTCATTGCGTATCTTCGACCCACATCTGAGTTTGCGTGCACAAAATCAGATAAATTATGTGGATAATCCTGGCGGTGAAAGCGTTGATTCAAGGGCACAGACGAAAGCCTTTATCCCAGGATAATGACGAGGACCAGGCTGAGGAACTGGACAGGGTGCCCACTTGTGCATGTGTCGCTTTGAAGGAACGAGAGTCAGCAAGCCAGATTCAATCGGGCACCTTCCCACGTCCTGATATTGACCGGCGGTTACAACTGGACAGTCGCCTTCTTTACCTCCCTTGGCAAGGTAACTTGTAAGCAAAAGGCGTATGGATTCACGAGCTTTCCTATCTGTGTCCTATCATCTCTAGGCGATATTCACCGCACGAGTGTCTCACTTATCTGGCCATCCGTACCTAATTGCATCCACCTGCGAAATGTCAAATACCAGACGTCTGACAAACAACCGCTTAGGTGCATTGATAATTTGCCTCATTATCGCATTCCCCGGATGGCGGCAGACAATTCGCTCCATCTTAGTGCCAAGCGCATCCACCTGGACGACGACCCTGCACGCTCGCACTTGCGAAGATGACCTGACCCAGGGTCATTCAATTCTTGGGCATTTTGTCGAGTAAATCCGATAATCAGAGCAGTCAAGTTCTTCCATGGCCGAAGCACTTGTTATGGACCCGAATAAAGTTATCTGAATTCGGAACGATAGTAGGTTAATGACTGGAATTTGTCGGCTTTCGCAGACCCTTATATTGCAAGGAAATGCGTTGTACATCAGTCATTACCTAGATCGCCGAAGAAAGCGGGGCCGAATACGATCCGTTTGCGTGCAGATCTTCGATGTCACCATATGACGTCGAAGAGGGTATTATAAACAAAATACCTCCATCTTAAGCCATGACTGTACCTACGCACCGGAACCGCGTCGGCTCCACGACCTAGCGTCTGCGCACCGTCAAAGTTTTTCCCGAGATTGGCACGGCCATGTCGAAGGGGATTCTCAGCTTTTCTTGCTAAATTTCGGGTGGACACTGTCCGGGGACATGGCATGTCCTCAGACTGCTGTTCACAGTTATCAGTACAGCTAGGAGAAAGACGATTGAGGTGAACTTATGCTGATCAGATTGTATCCACCGAAAGACCGTGCGGCTCACCATGTATACTTCCCTCGCCCGAAGGGTACTAGCCAGTGTTCAGCACTGAACGGATACAGTACCCCGAACATCACGTACGGCCAAATACATCATATATCGAGGTTGACCGTCCATCCCGGGACAGGCAGACTGGCGGCTGTTAGGACGCCCGTTATTCGCCTTTGATGTTCACGAAGTCCCCGGACATCACCACCTCGAGGCACGAAGTTTGGAGACTGACGATCGAGGGCAGCATCCACTGATGAAAGCAAACAACTACAGCGCCTCACGCCCGCCGCATTATTTATTCTTATGATAGCAATAATCAACACTCACACTCACGACCCGCCTGCATTACTATGCCCCCCTCGCCAGCCGCGCTTGCACCACCGACCCGAGCGCCTCCACCCGCCGCTGCACAACCGCCGTCACGGCGCTCCGTATCCGGCGGCTTTCCTCCTCCGCGCCCCCATCACGCGCCTGCATCCCCTGGCTCGGGACCACGCCCGTGTCCGTCACCCAGCTGCGCACGTCCCCTTCGCCGTGCCGCACGCCAGGCGCGAGCGCCACTCTGATGTCCTCGGGGGGTATCGGCTCGCCGAAGGTCACGCTCAGCTGCGTGCCCACGCGCGGGAGGAACTTCCACGGCGCTTTGCGGCCCTCGGGCATCAGTTTGTCGAAACCTGCCCGCGCGTTGGCTTTGTCATTAGCATTAGAGGGGGAAAGGGGGACGCAGATGTCGCACCTGTGAGCCACATTGGTATAATAACAGGCGGTCTTGTCGTCTCCATGAGAATTCGACCGCTGCGAAAGCATGCCGTCAGCACCCGTTACCTCATCCAGGCCAAGACTAGAGCGACTCACATTCCCCACTTGAACCGCGGGATTTTTACCTTCCCATTTTCGTACACGTACGTGTCGGACTGGCACACCTTGCCCTCGCCGAACAGATGCACCTACACACACATCAACCCTGTGCACGCGAGAAAAGGAAATGGAGAGCACGCACCCACTGCCCCCGCTGCAGCTTCTCAATCGCGCTGTCCAGCGCCGGCTGGTATATCCCGTCCCCGCGCACGGTCTTCAGCACCTGCCCGTTCCTGAAAAACGCCGCGAACACACTTCGCGCCTCGCACGGCTCTCAGTATGCGTGCATTTCCACAATTTCTCACACGACCCGGTACAGCAAGGGAAGGGTGTCCGGGCGTGGAGGAAGGGACTCACGGGTTGGTGAAGATGATGTCGGCGGCGCCGAGCGACCAGCGCGTCATGCGCGTGTTCCAGTACGTGCGCGCCGGGAGGACACCCCACGTCAGCGGGTCGTCGAGGCTGTTCTTCGTGAAAATCCTCGTCAGCCTCGACTCAGGGACACGAAAAGAAAAAGGTATCGGCATTCACGTACGTGGATATGTGATTTGACACTGTACGGGTACGGCAGTCAGTGAGAGCTGGAGGGAGCAGGCAGAGAGGCAGACGGCGAACGTACCGGTGACCACGCCTCTCCCGAGCGCGCGCTCCTTGTCATTGAGCGCGTTCATGAGCGTCGGAAGGCCATTCACGGTTACTGACGCGAGGCCGAGGTTCAGGAAGGTTTTGCAGAGCATGCCGGTGGTGGTCACCGTCGCCGCGGACACGATGCGCTGCATGGCCAAGGTGCGTGCGCAACCGGTTCCTTCTAAGTGGGAACCTGGCGAGGACTGAAAGAGGGGCGGACGGCCGCGACGCGAAGGCGGAGGCAAGAAGGAAAAGTTGTCTCGCAGTAAATCTGCAGCGGGCTCGCATGCGGCATTGGCGCGACCGGCCTGGAGGAACGTGACCCGGGCCTGCAGTCACATGCCTCACGCGTCTCGTGCAAAAAGTTGGTATCTGCCTCCATTTGGCCTCAGCTTCATCCCGACAAATCTAATCCCAGAAATTTAAACGCTTTCATGCGGAATGCGAATAAAGACATTGAAGGGGGTATCAATCCATCTCCAACGCGCAAAACCTAAATACCGAGAAATTGTCTCTACGCCCGGCCCTGACACGCCCCTCACAAACACCACCCCACCGCCCCGCGCACGTCCCTCACGACCCGCCCCTCCGACAGGCCCAGCGCAAAGCTCAAGCACTCGCGCTCGCGATCGCGCATGCCGCGCATCCCGTGTGCCTTGCCGAGGAAGTACCACGCCTCCGCGACGTCCCATCCCGGGCCCTTCGTCAGGTCCGTCAGCATGCCCACCGCGAGATCCACGTAGTCGGGTTCTACGTCGGCGTCGGACGTTGGTGCGGTGAGGGGGGAAGAGGAGAGCGAGGGGGAGGCGTTCGGGCCGGCGAGGTATTGCTGACAGAGGTGGATCGTGGCGGGGATGTGGTCGGGGGCGAGGAAGAGTGCTTTGTTGAACGACTGGATACCGCGGATGCGGTGTCCTAAAGCGACATTGTATAGCCCGAACTGCAGCATACTATCAGCGATGTCCGAGGTATGGTGTTGGAGGGGGGAAAGTATACCTGGACCCAGACGTTCGGATTCTCCTCGTCCCGCACCTCAGCTTCTTGTATCGCCGCGCGCGCCTGCTCGATCTTCCCGGACCGCCGGAACGTCGCGGCGCTCATGAGCCACAGGTCGCTCAGCAGTCTCCGTTCGCGCCGTGGACGGTCGCCGTCCTCGCGCGGGATAGCTACAGGTGGTGGTGGTGGCGGCGGAGACTCCGGGCGCGGCAATTCCTGGGTTGACGTGAAAGGACTAAATTGGCGCCTGGAATGGATCGAAGAGGCTTGATAGCTCTGTCCAACGAGGTTGTAGAACTCTGCTTCAAGTCAATATCAGTCATCCGCATCACGATGAGCAGAGAGGCAGAGACGCACGGGGTGTCGAGCTCGACCGCCTCAGACTGAGGCTATTGCCCCTCCCGACCCCATGCCCGATCTTCTTCCCGATCGTCGTGATGCGCTGCTGGCCCTTATGCACGCGGCTCTTCAGCATCTTCTGCACCTTCTTCGCCGGCTTCTCCTTGTCGTCGCTCGAGTTGCGCGGCGTCGTCTTCTCCGCCTCGTTCTCGTGGAACGACCCGTCGCTGTCGCCGGGGTGCATCGGCGTCGCGGGCGTGAACGTGATCGGTATGGGCGCAGTCGGGTACTGGCTGTCGTCCGCATCCCCGTCCACGCCTGCGTTGCTCGTCGCCTCGCTCCCCGCGTCTGGATTTGCGCGCCCGTTCTCCGACTTGATCTCCATCGACTGCCGGCTGGTGTCCATCGATGTCCGCTCTACATACCAAGGTAAAATATCATATCAGGTGCCTGCCAGGAATGAAGGTGAGCTCTGACTCACGGCTCTGCTCCTTCCCAACACCCTTCCGCTGCGCGAACCACTCAAACACCTCAATCCACTTCTCACCCGCACCCTCAGGACCCTCCACAAGCTCCGTCAGCGCCAACTGAGTCATCCGCAGCTGCAGCGCCTGCTCGAACCGCTCTGGTCGCGTCGGGCGCGGGTGGTCGGGCAGAGGCTCCAAAAGCGTCGCCGCGATGGGCACATCCTGCGCGAGCGGGTCGAGCAGCGGCCCACGCACGGGCGGCGTGCGCTGCCGCGCTGTCGAGCTAGAAGTATCGTCCGTCCGCGCCGCGGCCGACAGCTCAGTCGCTACCGGCGCGCCGTTGCTCCCGAAATCCTTCACCGTGACGACCCCATTCTCGTGCGCATGCGCACCGCCGTTCATCGTAGCCGCAGTCGGCGTGTCGGGCGCCTCGCCGTCCGCCTCACTGATAGAACTGCCATTCGTCGTGTCAGTACCGTCGTCGCCGTTTTCGACGATGATGGCGGGCGCAGCCTTCTCCTCAGGCGCCTCACCCGACCAGAACTGCTCGTCGATCGCCGCGCCGACCTCGAGCACGCCGCGCGCGCCGGCCCAGTCCTCTTCTGCGACGAGTAGGAGCCCGAGCACGTGCCAGTACCGGATCTCGCTCGGCTCGAGCTCCACGGCTGACCGTGCGTGGTCGAGCGCGCGGGTGAGGTCGCGGTTCGGGATGGGGCGGTAGTATGCTAGTGCGAGGTGATAGTGTGCGGCGGCGGACGGGGAGGCGTCGATGGAGTTTTGGTAGTGGGCGAGGGCGGCGGTGAGGCGGGATGTGCGGGTGAGGTGGTCTTGCTCTAGATGGCAAACGTGTCAGGAGATTAACAAATAAAAGGAGGGAAGCATTTACCAACGATGGCCATGACCGTATTCCAGATGCCCTCAGCCAGTTCGACGAGTGCTTTCTGCTCTACATCGTCCGGATTCATACGCGTCTTCGCCTTGTCGAGCATCTCGCCCGCTTCCCTCGCGTCCTCGATTACTTGCACGTCCTTCGACGGCTCCTCCACAAGTGCCAACCGACACAGCATCCGCGCACCCCACACAAGCGTCGTCACCCAGTTCTCGTCCGTGTCGCAATCCGCGCCAGACTCCCGCGCCTTGCCCAGAATCTGCGCGTATAGTCGTAGCGTGCGCTTCGCGAGCGCGAAGTCGCCCGCGGTGCTGCAGACGCGCACCATATGACGGAACACGCGATGCGAATTGAACGTGAGGCGCGTCGCCCACCAGAGGATCTATGACAATGATGTCAAACCAATTTCACATGCAGGAAGAGGGGAAGCGCACGTCGACTACCCACCCGGCGTGCTCCCCCGCAGCACCACTCGCTTCCCACACGGCCACACACATGTCCACGAACTCTTCCACCTTGACATTGCGCTCCCCCGCTCTGGGGAAATGCGTGCACACGCTCAGTATATCGCGGTAATCCCTCACCGCCCGCCGTGCCGCAGGGAGCCAGGCCGCGGTCGTCGGATCGAGCGCAGCGGAGCTCACTGATGCGTTGGACGGTAGTGGCGGCAGGCCGGGGAGGCGTGACCGGAGGACGAGAGCGCGCAAGTAGAGCGTGTAGATGGTCGAACGATGTTCCGTACGGAATGTTGGGGGCCAATGTGCACTACAGGTCTGGTAGTGCGCGAAAAGGGACCAAAGGATCGATTCGTCCGACCCTCCGAGGTGACAGACACGCGAAGCGATGATGATTGCACGCCACAGTAGCCGTTCGACCCATCTCCACAGCTCCCGGTATCGCGTGAACGAAGTGTATTCGAGGCGTGCTTGGCCCGTTCCAGTCGTAGGCAAGGGATTAGGAGGTGAGGTACGAGAAATTTCGGCTTCCAACGTCGGCAGATTCTGAACGGCATTCAGATAGACGGAAAGCGTTTTATCGGGCTCCTCCGGGGTGAGGATCTCATAGCACATGCCTATAATAGAACTATCGATTACAGGAGCCAGTAAACACGAGGAAGAGTGGAGACTCACCTTGCAGACAAATACTGCGAACAACCTCCACTGCCGCCCATGCTCTCCCATCCCGTATATCAGCAACCGATGAAGAGGAGTCGATCGAAACGAAACTCCCAGTGAACGATACGGATGAGTCTCCAGACACGGAGGGGACCTGCAGAGCCAGCGCGGACGACCCGGTTGAACGGACAGAGGTAGACGGGTTCAGACGGCCATGTGCATCGGCCAGATCACGCACTTGGTTGAGATACGACAGACACTCTTCATGCCGGCCCAGCGCGAACTCGTAGCATGCTAAAAGAAGTTTTAATGACTGCAGCGAAGGGACGATGAATGGGAGTTACCCTACTACGGGAGGCGTAAACTGAGACGTACATCGGAGTTCGGGGACTCGGATTCGAGATTTTTCAGAGCCTCGACACTCTGCGCGGCTTCCTGCCTGCGACCCTCTGCGATAAAGCATTCGTCGCCGAGGACGAGCGGGCCCGCCGGGCTACACGCGTCCCTGTCCAGCTCACTCTCCGACGGAGCCCCAGCGATGAACAGAGCGAGAGCCTGCGTTTGCGAGGCTATCTCAGCGACTTCGTGGTACCCATGGTTGTGCTTGTTGAATTTCCGAAGCAATTCTGACCAGGATAAAGGCGCGCCATTATAAGCTTTGGCCGGAGTCGAAGACCCCCAATGTCCGCCGGTGAGTGCAGCTCTTAGCTGCGTCCAGTAATGCTTGCCTTTGGGTTGAGACATAGCGTATTTCTATGGGTGCATGGTAGGTTGCTCCGAGGGTCAAAGAGGTTGGAGAAAGGGAGCCGAGGGATAGACGAACGTAACAGCAATGAGGAGGAGCAGTTCTGTGACGCAACTCCTCTGCAGTCAGCGGCAAAGGGCTCCATGTGATTGCCTTTCTGGTCGTAAATCTGTGACTCTCCGTGACCCTTCGTGACCCGTTTATTCCAACCTCGAGTTAGAGGCGAGGCGAGGTCGCCGCCAAAGACGACTTTTTGACGGGATTGCCGACTGAATTATTTTTTAGAAGTTGTGGATGCAGGTTGATCCACATTTGACCCACAAAATGCGAAGTTACAGGTATGGAAATTTCTGTCACGAGATTCGTGACGTCTTTAGTCTTACGATATTAGTTGTTTATGCCACTAATCGGGTGAGTTCGCACGAGCCTTCGCGTTATACCTTCACTGGCACGTCCATCGAGTTCACTCAGGCTTGCCTGGCGCAAGTTTGTAACACCTTTCAGCACATACCAAGGATATCAAGTATACCATGTCCGAAGCATCGTCGTCTACGCCTTCTAGCCTCACGCCCCAGTCTACCGGAACGCAGGATTCATCTCCAAATGCCCCCGCGAGCACAACCAAGAAGCGGCGGGCAGCATTCTATCCTAACATCAATGGAACGAACAAGCCTCAGAAGCCATTCAGCCGGAGCGCGGCGAAGCGAGAAAGTGTCATGGCTCTGGGCAGTATCGAGCATCTGCAGCATTATTTCACGAAGACTGGCATCGCGGCGAAGAAAGAGTGAGCACTGATTCTGATCCTGTCACGTCCTGACAGCTGATGATAGGGCCCGCGGATGGCAAGGTCGAACGCACGGAGGAAGGGTCTCGTCCCAGCGATTGGTGGCCTGAATGCCCACACGAAGGCCAGCCCGTCTCTGGTCAGTCTGCCGGAGTTCGAGCTGCCACCATCTCCCGCCATCCCTGCCGTGGACAGACCGGCGTTTCCTCCATACGTGAAGACTTACGAAGTCGACCCGGAGAACCTCAAGCCGGGCGTCATCGAGGACCTCACCGCCGTCGAGCACACTTGGGGTCTCCGTGCCGGCTCCGAGACCGACACGCCGCCGCATGATCCAGGACTCCTCGGCGTGGACGACGCGACGAAGGGCAAAGGCCACGCCGAGTTCGATGTCCTAAATCTCCTGAAGACGACGACGCGTGCGATCCGCTCCGTACGAAACTACCAGGTATCTCTGCCCGACGAGACGCTCGAATCGCACCGGCAGCAATTCCGCCCGAAATCCCTCTCGACGAGCTCGTACACGCCGAAACGCCAGGCCCTCCGACGCGACATCTCTGCCGAGCCGCACACGTCCATCCGGCGCTCTGCGCTCGAAGTCCTGACAGCCCTCCGCGCGCTCGAGGAGTCCGCGCGAATACCGCTGTCGGACGATGCGTATGATGCGCAGAGTGATCACGGATCAAATTCGAACCCGGGGTCGCACTCTCGCGTTGCCTCACCCACGAATCTATCGGACGCTGATGGTGATGGGGATCCGGACACGTCGTTCGCGTTCTCTGTCGTCCAGGTGCAGGGCCGGAGAGATTCCGTGCTCGTGTGGGAGGACGAAGAGACGGAGTTTAAGCAGGGCGATGAAGAGGAACACGAGATACGAGAACGCTGGGACGAGAGATTGGTACTTGGCAGCGGATGGCTGTACAAGCAGGATGTCACGCTCGCATCACTCACGAAGGAGCAGGAAGTCGTCGGGCGCTACCTGGATATCGTCGATGAGGTGCTCTTCGGGGGAGCAAAGGACGGCAAGAGGGGCTGGGAGCGGAGCTGGGAGGAGATCGCCCGAAGAGAGCGGATGGAACGAGAGATCCGCATGAAAGGGCGACGCGTGAGCGCGCCAGCACTGGACCTTGACGAGGACAAGCCCAGCAGCCGCCCCGGGCGCGGCGCGCGGCGAATCATGTCGACCAGCATCCTCTACGACCTCCACGAACTGTCAGTCTCCGACGAGCCCGAAGGCATGCAGCCCGTTGGTGAAGAGGACGAGGAAAACGTCGACGTGGATGACGACGATCTCCCGGAGTGGGCGAAACGCAGCTCGTTCGCAGACGACCCTCTCGGTCGAGGACACGCTCTGCTCGTCGTGCTCCTCCCCGCCGAATTTCTCGTACAATTACCCCGCACGCTCGATCGTACCGCGATCCTATCCGCCCTATCGTCCGGACAGCTTCTCTGTGTCGCGTACAATCTGGGTATCCGCAGGTCGCGCAAACCGTGGGGGTTCATCGCCAACGATGCTATCCACGACATCATCGCGTTGGAAGCACAGGCTGCGAACGGCGAGAAAGATGGCGAGAAGAGCCGTACTGGGTGGACGTTCCGACGTACTGACAACCTGCGGCTTTGGGCTGCGTAAGTGATCTCCTTCCACTCTGCAACTTGCTCTTATTGACTCGTTCCCTAGTGCTCTGAAGCTACGTTACATGCTTCCCATCGTTGGCCCAACGCAGACCTCAAACAACCTCAAGCCCTCCTCCGCAGACACAACACCTCTCACCTCTCCCTCACCATCGTTGATCAAATTCCCAACTACCAACACGGAGCCGCCAATCCACTTTGACGCACGCACAGTCGCGCGGAAGGACGACGGCTGGGAGGAGATGCTGGAGCGCATGTTCCTGCGGTGGGTGCAGGCTGTGGTTGACGAGAAGCGCGGACAGCCATGATCCGCGTCGTGGATCTGGCTGTCTGCTTGGACAATGGGGACGTGAGGCATTTACGAGAATCGAATTAAGTCTTGTACTATGATGTACGAATGCTCATGTACTAACGCATTTTGAATGTTTGAATAAAGTGTAAGGCCGCGGCCGTATAATCACAAGTCGCAAGATCCTCTGCAGTCGTTACGGCACGTCCATGTCAGCGCCAAGTAACTTTTAGCTTCGGCCTCTTTGCTGTTCGTCCGCATCAACGGTATGGGAGGTTGTCTCCGGATCGCATGGCCGATGCAGCTGCAGATCTCAGCAACGTGAAACGCCCACGCTTCATTTTTTGACTCTTATGCCGCATGCTCAACTCCAATTCTGTTTCACCGTGACTCATTTGCAGCGATGATTCCTAAATGCGATGTTTTAGAGCTGGGCGTCTGTCGGCAGCGTTTGTCCTATCGCGGGATCAGACGCTGGACTGAGCATGCAGATTCCGGCCTGGAGCACGTTGTTGTGCTTCTTATGTTTCGAATGAGACGAGCCCAGGCTCCGCTTCTCCTGATCCTCCACGTTAAAAGCTAGGAGGTGTTGAACGCTCTCTCTCTGTGGAGCTCCACAACTTCCAAGCCCGAGAGCACTCACCCTGGCGCTCATGGCTTCGCAGGTAGACCAGAAGGATAGGTGGACCATGGCTATGCCTCAATTATCTACAGCACAGGACGTGGAGAAGGCTGCTATGAAATCCGAAGAACATAGCAGTGAAGAGGTTTCTTTGTACTCCATTGATGCGGAAGCAGAACGAAGGTGAGCATTGCCTAGGGCCCTCAGCAAACAATCACTGAGCTGCTTCACTAAAGGCTTGTCCGGCGAATGGACGCTCGCATCATGCCGGCGTCTATGTTCATCTACACTCTTTGTGTTCTAGATCGCTCAAATATAGTAAGTCGTAGGCGCGGATTGCAATGACAAGCCCAGCTAACATATGGTACTCACAAATTTCATCTATCTTCAGGGAAATGCACGAGTTCTTAACGCAGACACCGGAAACGCTCTCGCGCAAACCCTCCACATCTCAAACCAACAATACACCGACGCGCTTATGATCTTCTTCGTGGCCTACGCGCTCTTCCAAACGCCATCAAACTACATGCTGAAGAGATTCTACCCATCGCGCTGGCTAGCGTTCCTCATGATGGGATGGGGCGGCACGACGATGATCCTGGCTTCGGTAAAAGACTTTTCCAGCCTCACAGGCGTCCGCTTCCTCCTCGGCGCCTTCGAGGCGGGGCTCTTCCCGGGGTTCATATACTTCTTCACCTTCTGGTACAAGCCCCGAGAGCGCTCCCTCCGCATCGCTCTCATCGCCGCATGCGCAGGGCTCGGTGGTGGTTTCGGAGGCTCGATAGCCTATGGCGTAGGTCTCCTGAATCGTTCCAGGGGACTCGAGGGATGGCGCTGGCTTTTCCTCATCGAAGGCGCTCCCGCCTGCGCCTGCGCCATTCTCGTATTCCTCCTATTCCCAGACTATCCAGAGACCGTGTCCTGGCTGTCGCCAGCCGAACGGGAGCTGGCGGTCAACCGCATCAAGGGCGTAGCTTCGCTCGGGCACTCGAAGATCTTCTGGGAGCAGACGAAAGCGACATTGCTAGATTGGCGCCTGTACCTCCATTATTTGGTGTACATCTGCGAGTCCGTGCCGTTCTCCAGCATCTCGCTCTTTTCTCCGACGATCGTCGCGGGTCTGGGATACAAGGACCTTGATGCCCAACTCTTTACGGTGCCGATGTACGCTGTCGCGTTTGTCGTGACGGTTCTTGTCGCGTGGATTTCGGATCGGTATGAGATGTGGTCCTGGGGATCGTTCATATCATACTTTATAGCTGGCATCTGCTTCATTGTGCAAGGTGAAGACTGTCTCTGACTCTGTGGTGGTCAGTGCTGATGATATCCCAGGCGCCCTCCCGACAACAGCGTTCAAAGCGCGCTACGGGATGCTCTGCATCGGCGCATCTTTCACCTACGCCTGTATCCCGCCCCTTCTAACCTGGCTCACGGTCAATCTCAAGAGTACAAGTGCGATCGCACTCGCTGTGGCCCTGAATGTCACTCTCGGAACGGGCGGACAGATTATAGGTGAGCTCACGCTTTAGAAGAATTTGGACGTCAAGGATCGCTCACCGTTCTCAAGGGGTCTATATCTACAAGAGCAATCAAGCACCTGGATATCCAGATGGCCATTACACGAACGCAGGCTTCCTCTTGGGCGGGGCAGCTATAATCCTGGTTCTCCAACGCGTCTATGCCATCCGCAATCGTCATCTAGCCCCAGGTGAAAAACCTTGGACTCCATGACAGTCATTACCTTTGTCTGTGGTTCTGAAAAAGGACTATACGTGCACAGAGATCGAGGGTTGACTTCCGTTCGAGAAGAACCGCCGCTAGTTTGCTGCCGCTGCTCAAGGTCACAGTCTCAGGTGCGTCCCCGCTGTCTGATCCGCGCCCGACAGCCAACGAAAGCGGGTGGGAGTGAGAGACGGGCCAAAAATGCACATTCATGGAATATCAAATCAAAGCTCGTCAATCTGAGAAGATCGGTCGCCGAAGGTACGGCATCGATGAGAAGTCTACGCTATGCTCCGCGCGTCATTTTCGTCAACGATAGCTTTCACCACTTGCGCGATGACCGGAGCATTCTACAAGGCAAATTTAGGTGGCTTACAGAAGGATCGCCGATGTCAACGCTCACCGGAGTATCGCTATGAACACAGATCGACACCTCTTCCACTCCAGCCGAAAGCGGGACGGTGCCCGCCGTGGTCGTAATCTCGCGCTTTGCGAGAAGTGTACTCACCTGCAGTGTCTTTTGTGAGCGGAAGAATACCAACATTCAAGAAACCCGCCCACGCACTCTCTTCTTGATCTCTTCCAGCGGCACCGGATCATGCTTCTTCGTAATGAGAAGCTTCCCCTCTGGAGAATACTCGAGATCCGCAAACCATTCTGCAGACACGAATAAATCAAGCAAATGGGGAGCATGCGACGTACGGCGCGAGCAGGTGAAGCGTCTTACCCGCGATGAATGGCACATTCGCTTCCGCAGCCGCCTTCTGATGCTCCGTGCCTGCTAGGCCCATGAACGCCACTGCGGGTGAACCAGGCTTCGAGAAGGCGCGAGCCACGGACACAGCAGCATGGGCGAGAGACGGGTCGCGTGCAGTCTGTCCGTAGATGGCGCCGTGGGGCTTGATCTGCAAGGCATCGGTCGATATTGAGCAACATTGTAAGGTAGAGAGATAACATACGTGGTGGAGGGGAAGGTCATGGGTGACAAGGAAGCCCAACAAGGCGCCTACTTGATACGTGAAACAAGCTGCGAGCTCGTCCTAGAATAAGTTTCGTGAGACCGCCTCTTCACTCATTCTTACGATCAGGACTGTCACATACTGGATCCATAGCCATTTCCCGACGACCAAAGCCTTGCCTGTCCGGAAGCGAGGGGTGAGCTCCGATGAGGACGCCATTCTGCTTGGCGAGGAGTACGGTTTGGCTCATAATTGAGAAGTCTCTACAATGGTGTCAACAACATGAGATAGGGAGGTATGAAAGAGATAGACCCATAGACTCACGACGCATGGAAGCCGCATGCTATGTTCGCTAGGTGGATCGTCTTCATGAGGGCTTCATCGTCGCCCTATCACGTCCAAATTATACCGGTGAGAACGACAGACTTCTTGGTTGGTTTTACAGTATACATGCCATCTTATAGAGCGAGTACCCCTGCTCATTGGCTGTTCGAACATTTGTCAACGGAATCAGAATGAAGCAACACGCACCTCGCCCATGTCACAGTTCACGGTTGCTTTCAGCGGTTTCGACATCGTTTCTGTCCTTCGAGCACAACGTAGATGTCAAGAAAGGTGAAACTCTGACGAGTAACATGCTAGATATATTAGCTCCAGGGACAGGTCATGGGTGTAACTATCGGAAGGCCGCAGGCATGCTCTAAATCGGAGCCAAGTTCACGGCCCGCACGGCCCGCAAAGTCGGGCAAGAGGAGCACGACTAAAGTTCGCTGGGGTCGTTTGCTGCTCTGGAAGGCTGATTTGACGCTGGCTGGATTCTAAGCATGTATCTAGTGAGACGTCGTGGTCATGCTTTCAGGGAAAGTAGTTAATTGAGGTGCTGGCCTGTGGGCTAATATACAGATATAAATACAAGCATAACCGCCGTCATTGAAGGCAAGCAAGATGATAAGTACAACTCGGGTACATTAATACACACCGCCGTCTGAACAGGCGTTCCGGAGGCCACATACAATACCGGACACGGAAGGTAATTTATCTGTGCGACGGTTAGAACTGGAGAATCCGATGCAAGGGTGTCATTCGTACCATCATACGTTGCCTTCATGCGAGGAGAAGATACGAACATCCAAAGCAACCGAGCTTAATATTTCGATAGCACCTTCGGTGAGTGAACAGTCGACCAGATGTAACGTGTCCACAGCGCGGAACTTGGACCGTGTTTGCAGCGATTTCTTGGTCTTTGCCACGTTCAGCGGAGCTTTATGTATCTCCAGTCGGGATAGGGTGGGGAATAAAAATACAAGCTTCGAATCGGTCGAAGCAGGCGTTGTTATCGTGGTCAGAAACTTCCCTGTATGTTCTCCGACGATACGCAGGTCTGTTATCGACGACAGCGGGCCAAATATATCGCGGTTCTGAGCATGGGTGTGTTTTGGTGCTCTGTTTCCACTGAGAATCAGAACGAGCAGATTCTTGGAGTAGACATTTGCACACATTTCCTGTAGTAGTCGTTCAAGAGGAACCCTAGACATATAATAGTTGGAACAAAGCGAGAAGTCGGGCTCGCGATTCGTGTCAGAAGTCCTCCAAGCTTTAAGCTGTATTCTCTGATGAATCGAGCGGCGATTGGAACCCAGTGGATAGCAGCCAAGTTCCAGTGCCCGAAAAGGCTGACCGTGAGGACCCGAGCCAGTGCTCAACGATCTGAGTGCAGGCATAGCTGACCAGGCTGAGCTTGGATCGAGCGTGATGGATAAATCTATAGTTGGCACATGATGCAGAGATATGCCGGTCCAGAAGGGTAGGAAAGCGAGATCGCGAGAATACCACGACAACGAGGAGAGGTGTGGAAGTGCTACTGGGACGAAGTCGTTAGGCCGGGTGGGTGTTTCAGACAAAATGACATCGTCAAGAATCAGCGTCTCGAGAAGGGGCATTCTACGTAAATATGATAGCAACACATCGGCACCGGGGCGATTGAAGGAAACGGAGTTACCAAGTTTCAAAGTCTTCAAGGCATGAAGTAGCGGGAACCCGCCGGAGAAGAAGCAGTTGACGAGAGTGAGACTACGGAGGCGCTGGGCCATACCAGCAAACAGCGAATCAGTAACTAGAGCAGCGGGGTCCACAGAGACGCTCCATATGGGGTCGATTCGGATCTCCAGAGTTTCCAGAAATGGTGCTGGTGAGGCTAGAAGGTCCAAGGTGCCTTGCGCCATGTGTGGAACCTTGCTCATAGTGAGAGACAGTTTCTTCAAACGCGCAGTATTGATGTCAAGGGCGACCTGCTTATAGAATAGAAACCCGGGATCTGCTTCGTTCACTTCGAATCGAAGGTCCAATGAGAGGGGCGCCTGTTTACTTCGTTCCAGCATTGCGAACATGCATTCGGGGCGATACGTACGAATCCTACACCATAGTATAGGATCCTGGAAGACGATCTCTCGCCACCTCCGGCAAACGTGGCTGATCGTGAAGATGAAAGGAAGTTTTGCTGATTTCTTGGGGATAGACGCCTGGGGAGTGCTCCCATTGGAGTTCAGACGGGGATAAGAGAATTGGAAAGTATCGCCTGAGTCCAAGGCGAGGTCGCTTTCCAAACAGAGCATAAAAATGAGGGACATGATTTCGGGTGGAGTGGTCATGGGTCGAAAAAGACAATTTCGTTTATAGGAGGCATCGGCGAAAGCCACTCGGAGGATGTTCAAGTCTTGGTCCATTTCCTTCAAAAGAACGCATCTTTCCTGAGGGCGCATCATTGCAACTTGCGCACGATCCACAGCATAGCTGGACATAGAAGCAGACAGTCAGCACGCACGAGCAAGATACAGCAGCATGCTCACCTGCGACGCCCGTAGGTCATCATTTGTGCGGCTCTCTTTGATCCCAGATAGTGCTATACTTTGGTTAGGGAGACAGCGAGAGATGTGCTGAACGAACCCTCGAGAGGACTTTAAATAGGAAGCCAGAAGATCTCAAGGATCTAGAAATCATCGTTCTTGCCCACAAAGGTATAGAGACGAAAGGCGAGGATTAGCGAAACATTCGTAAGGATCATTAGCATCGAAACACAACTCTGAAACAGGGAAACAACTTGGCCTGCGTACAGAGGCCGCTACCGTAGTGGCCAGGTGGCATGCGGCGAGCTTGCGACGGTGGCGACCGGCGACCCGCCCCGACCGCCGCGAATGGCTGCGCAGCAGCCAGGCTTTTCAGATTCTCGACATCCCCAACCACATTGCGGTCGGATGGTCGTCTATGTGGCATTCTAGGATCTTGAAATTAGTTTGGGTGCGTTGCATGTGTACTTACAATGTATAGCATAGCTAACAAGATGCCAGCCAGCAGTCTATGAGCGCGTGCTGTAATCATAACGGAGAACTTCAGGTTCAACCCACGCTTTAAACACGCTATCGTCTTCACCATCAGACGCATTACCACAACTAGAACTGGACCCAGTGGCCCACTTGCTGAATGAATGGTCCATTGTCAGGAGGGGTGGAGTTCGTCATATCCACCCTTTGGGGCGCACTAGTATCTAGGCTGGCACACAGACTGGTAACGAAACTGACTGCCCACTTTATGAAAGACTCCCCGGTGCAGCGTCTTCCGAACTGTATGATTCGCCGTCCCCCAATTCCTGCTCACCAGAGCTTGCTTGACTGGGCAGGGTATACAAGGTCTCTCGTCTCACACTTGATGCTACCTTGCAGTCATCTGGTGCTAATTTTGCGCTATATCTGGTATTTATATGCCTTCAGGTCCCAGGAGAAGTCGCGAAGTTGCTCTTTCAGATTGCGCGGCAGTCGGGAAAGTGTCAATGCGGCGCTCCACGGAGCTGGAGTGCATATGGCTCATGCATCCTTCGCAAGTCGCACGATCTATCGACGAACCAGCGCTGTTGCCTGGAGCATCTGACTTGGTCCCAATTTTGGCGTGTATTTTCTTCAGCTGCGCCGAGCAATGTTTACCATCTCAGTGGATGCTAAATCGCCGTGTTCACCACCAAGGTGGCCAGATGCCTTGCTGTATACTTAGCTGTGTCTCTGGCACTTATTCCATGGGATTTTTACCCAGAGACCAGCGGCGACCATATGACAGCTCCAGGAATCGTGGCATGGTCACGCTCTATGGTGCTTCTTCGTTTTGACCCATACAAGGAACCCGGGTGTTCACGAACTTCGTGATAAGTATCAGACAGGAGAGAAGTCCATCACTAACTCCTTCAAGGCTCCCTTCTTCTGGCTCCTTGGGTTCCGCCATGATCGTTGCTGAACCGGTCTCGTTGGGTCCCGGCAAGGTATCGGTTCCAGATTCTCCACCAACGTCCTATCATGAGAAGGACGTAGAGAAGGATGTTTTGGCTCGGGAGGAAAGCGCCAGTGAAGACGAGGCCGTCGTGTACATCGTCGACCCTGAGGCAGAGCGAAAGTAGGTTATCTTATATTCTGCCACCGTCGACCTGCAACCTTCACTAATGACATGCCTGCCAGACTAATTCGCCGTCTCGATATCCGTATTATCCCGGCGTCCATGTACATCTACGTACTTTGTTTTTTGGATAGGTCAAATGTCGTGCGTGACGCTGACTACCTCTATACACCTGCATGCCACTCACAAATATCCAGGGAAATGCCAAAATCCTCAATGCAGATACAGGAGACTCCCTCGCCCAAAGCCTTCACATATCAAACAACGAATACAACACCGCGCTGATGGTCTTCTTCATCGCCTACGCCATCTTCCAGGTGCCCTCGAACTACATGTTGAAAAAGCTCTACCCCTCGCGCTGGATGGCCTTCCTCATGACGGGTTGGGGCGGCACCACGATGATCCTCGCCGCAGTGAAGGACCTACCGAGCCTCACCGGCGTCCGCTTCCTCCTCGGCGCATTCGAAGCAGGCCTCTTCGCGGGCATCGTCTACTTCCTTACGTTCTGGTACAAGCCGCGCGAGCGCTCTCTACGCATCGCGCTCATCTCCGCCTGCGCGACGCTCGGAGGCGGATTCGGCGGGTCTATCGCGTTTGGCGTGGGGCGGCTTAACCGAGCCATGGGCCTCGAGGGATGGCGCTGGCTCGTGCTCATCGAGGGCGCGCCCACCTGCGCTAGCGCGATACTCGTGTACTTCCTCTTCCCAGACTACCCTGAGACGGTGTCCTGGCTCTCGCCCACCGAGCGTGAATTGGCTATCAACCGCATCAAGGGCGTCGCGTCGCTCGGGCACTCCAAGATCTACTGGGCGCAGACGAAAGCGACGCTGTTGGACTGGCGGCTGTGGTTCCATTATCTGATCTTTGTCGCTGTGTCCGTGCCGTTCTCCAGCATCTCGTTGTTTGCACCCACGATTGTCGCAGGCCTGGGATTCGAAGGCCTCGATGCGCAGCTGTTTACGGTACCCCCGTATGCAATAGGCTTCGTCGTTACGGTCGTGGTCGCGTGGATCTGCGATCGGTATGAGAAGTGGTCTTGGGGAGCGGTGGCGTCGTTCATCATAGCGAGCGTTAGTTTCTTTATTCAAGGTAAACAAAAGCCACTCACTCTTCTGCATGTTTGCTCACGCTTTACACGTGTTGTATGGGATAGGCGCGATAGCTGCCACGGCATTCAAGACGCGTTACGGGATGCTCTGCATCGGGTCCTCCTTCTCCTACGCCTCCATCCCGCCCCTCCTCACCTGGCTCACGGCCAACCTGCGAAGCACGAGCGCCATCACGCTCGCCGTGGCCTTGAATGTCACTCTCGGGACCATCGGCCAAATCATAGGTCAGTCAATTCCTACAATCGCTCGGGGAGATCACTGAACCGGCTTTAGGCGTGTACATCTACAAGGGCGACGAGGCCCCTGGATATCCGACAGGGCATTTCACGAACGCAGGCGCGCTCTTGGTCTGCACCGCGGTCACGCTGTTCCTCAAAGTGGTCTACACACGCCGCAATCGCCACCTGACCGCAGGCGAGAGGCCCTGGAGGACGTAGAGCCTGATTTTCTGATTCGATATCGCGTCTGCAGGACGCCAGTACGCCAAGGCAGGCTCACCTGGACCCATGTATTAGTATCGCGCAGGACGAATTCGCTGTCTGCATGCATCATGCCCATCGCTGGATCCGGCAGGGCGGGCGCCCTGTCGCACTCACGTGTCGGCAACCCCAGTGTACCAGCTGACCGCGCCCCGCTATACCCGCTCGCGACGAGCGGTTGCTCATTTGCACTTCCATGCCAGATCTGATGGGTCCGTGATCATTCCGTCCACGGGGACACATGCGAGCTCTATCTAAGCTTTAGGCGAGGGTCAGCTGGACGCTGAGGTGCTCGTATAAGAGGTATGCGTGCCAGGCAGATTGATCGCCCGCGGAGGGCGTTCCTTAACCGGTTGTGGGACCACCCATCTGCGTCTGCGGGTTATAAAGAAGAGTGAGGAGAAAGGCCGGTCTGTGTGAGCTCGCCCGGTGATCACTGGTCTGCAGTCTCCAGAGACGTTCGGCGAATCTCCAACCCCCGCACGATGTCTGCACACGAAGAGCTCCCGAAGCCCACGTCTTCCTTTGTGGAAGTCGCTGACCTGGAGAAGCAGCCAAATCAAGAGACGAAGGAGGTGCTGGAGTCGGACTATGTAGTGGACAAGCTTGCAGAGCGCCGGTGAGTCCTGGGTACGCGTTCAGCGCGTACATGCCTCTGACTGACTTCCTTGCAATTTAGATTGCTCCGACGCATGGATATCAGGATTGTTCCGATTACCATGTTCATATACCTGCTCTGCTTCATCGACCGGTCCAACATTGTACGTCCAACTTTCAGCATCATCACTGCCCTATACGAAGCAAAAACTCACCACCATATCCTCACTCAGGGAAACGCGAAAGTACTCAACTCCAACACGGGCGACTCGCTCGTCCAAACGCTGCACATCACGAACCAGCAATACCTCGCCGCGCTCATGCTCTTCGTCGTCTCCTACACGCTCTTCGAGACGCCCTCGAACTACATGCTCAAGAAGTTCCGGCCATCGCGCTGGCTCGCGCTGCTCATGTTCAGCTGGGGCGCCATGACGCTCCTGCTCGGCTCCGTGACGAACTTCGGCGGGCTCGCGGGCGTGCGCTTCCTCCTCGGCGCATTCGAAGCCGGTCTCTTCCCGGGGATGGTGTACTTCCTGACGTTCTGGTACACCCCGCGCGAGCGCGCGGTGCGCATCGCGCTCATCCTCGCGTGCGCGACGCTCGCGGGCGCGTTCGGCGGGTCGATCGCGTTCGGGGTGGGCCACATGAACGGCGTGCGCGGGCTCGCGGCGTGGCGCTGGCTGTTCCTCATCGAGGGCGCGCCGTCGTGCGTCTTCTCCGTCGTCGTCTTCTTCGCGCTGCCGGACTACCCGGAGACCGCGCGCTGGCTGTCGCCCGAGGAGCGCGCGCTCGCGACGAACCGCATCAAGGGCGACGCGTCGCTCGGGCACGTCAAGATCGTGTGGGCGGACGCGCGCGCGACGCTGCTCGACTGGCGCCTGTACCTCCACTACCTCGTCTACATCTCCGTGTCCGTCCCGTTCTCGAGCCTGTCGCTGTTCGCGCCGACGATCATCCAGGGCCTCGGGTATGAGGGCCTCCGCGCGCAGCTGTTCACCGTCCCGCCGTATGCCGCCGCGTTCGTGGTCACCGTGTTCGTCGCGTGGCTGTCCGACCGCTACGAGGCGCGCTCGCACGGCGCGTTCTGGTCGCTCATCATCGCCGGGGTGTCCTTCATTGTGCAAGGTGCGTGCCCTCGCGAAGCGCGTCAGAAAATTCCTTGCTCAAAGGCTTTTGGATTGTAGGAGCCTTACCGTCGACCGCGTTCAAGGCGCGCTACGGCATGCTCTGCGTCGCCGCCTCGTTCTCCTTCGCCAGCATCCCGCCCCTGCTGAGCTGGCTCACGGCGAACCTGCGCGGCACGGGCGCCGCCACGCTCGCTGTGCCGCTGAACGTGTCCATCGGGCAGATCGGGCAGATCATCGGTGAGTCCCAATGCCCACCAGGATACACTCACCTTCCTGACGCTGAGCTGTGTGCCAGGCATATACATCTACAAGGCGAACGAGGCGCCTGGATACCCGACGGGGCATTACGTGAATGCGGGCTTCTTGCTGGGAGGCGCGCTCGTCGTGCTGGCCCTGCGGCATGTGTATAACAAGCGCAACCGCGCGTTGGAGGCGGGGGAGAAGCTGTGGAGGCTGTAGGGGGTCAGAGGTGTACGCATATATGTGCATGTCAGCGACAAAATTCGGCAAGGATTGGATGTAATAATACGACACGATACGACACGACACGATGGATCCCACACGCATAGAATGGAGACGCGATGCGACGGATTTTGGATGCATAGATGAATGGACGGATAGATGGATGATCACGATTTGCCTGTGACCAGCCGGAGTAGCGAAACCTGGTTCCAATTTCCCTTCCAGCTATCGCCCTGCACTTGCCGCGCCTTTGCGTCGGCTGCCCATTGCTCGAATGTGCGCATCCCCGGGTATGCTTTCTTCGCCAGTGCGATCTGGACATCGAGGTCGGGTACAGCGCCTTCGGTGCGGGCTTTCTGCACGCGCTCGATGTCGGCCACTCTGTCACCGAGTTAGCAGTTGTCGAAAAAGATGACATAGGAGGAGAGGGAAAGGCGCATATACTCACATTCCGCGCGTATGCGTGTTCAGAGTCATCAGTATGCGCGCTAGGAAGGCAGGTATGGCTGGTCGCGCGCGGCCTGTTGCATGCTTGTACGCTGCAGCTTGCTCGGGCATGGACAGGAAGTCGCCGATCACAGCGAGCACTTTGCATGCATATGCATCTGGGTCCTACGACACGGTAGACCGTCAGCACCGCATTAACGCAATTACGCAGACTCTCACCTGGAATACACCGGCTGCAGTGCGTCCAATGTCGTCTGCCGCCTAAAGATCCGTTTCTTGAGTATCATATCAGAGAATACGGAACAGCTGCTCAAACGTACAATCAACTGAACCTGCGTCGTCGGCTTCAGCCCGCACTGCAGAACAGCAGTCGTAATCGACCCAATCCTCCCTTCGAAATTCTCCATGAAGAACCCCGGGCGCAGAATTCTATCACAACCTCAACATAAGCCGAACACCTCGAAAAGAAAATAGCACGTACGTCCACCTGAGTCCCTTCTCGCCGAGACCCTTGACATGCCGCTCAATAGCGACTTTCGCACGACCGCTGCCCTGCCGGCTGTCGTCGGCGCTCTCCCCGCCGCGCTCGGCGGACGAGTAGACGAAGGTGGAGACGGCGAACTCGAGCGCGAGGTCTGCGATCGTCTGCGGCAGAGTACATCCCATCAGCATATATGCGAGCAAAATCGCAAAATCGATAATCCCCCTCAAAACAGAACACGCGAGAATAGGAAGAAGAAAGACCGCTCACCTTCCCCTGCCGCTCCTCCCCCGCCCCATCATCCCCCAGCCCGGGAAACGCAAGCACACAAAACACACCCCACACACCGCCGTACTCCCCCTTCGCGAGCTCAAACGCGCCGCGCACGGACGCGGGGTCGTTCAGATCCGCTTTGACGAGCGTAACATTGCTCTGCGACGCGAGCGAACGTGCGGATGGGGAGGAGGGGTCGCGCGTGAGCGCGAGGATGTGGAATGGACTTGCGGCGTCAGTATCATGGTCATTGGGAGGGGGAGCCGGAGGTGCGAGGGCTGCGATGAATGCCCGGCCTTGCTTGCCCGTGGCTCCCGTGAGGAGGATCGTCTTGCTCGCGCTTGCGTTCGTGTCCGTGTTCGCCATGTAGACGACTTGAAAGCACGCCGTGGCGGTCGTTAGCGGGGACGAGCCTTATGCATTCTCAGGCCTGTCGTGCTGCAGCGATGGGATGATTATAGAAGCGACTGTTTGGGATGATGGGCTTCCCATCGTATGGAAGAAGTCGGGCGTGGTCCATGGTGTTGATCAGTAAGTCCTGGCGTGCGAGTCGGTGATGGTGAGATGGTGGGATGGTGACTTCCCTGTTAGTAGCTGGCCCCACACGCGTGGCGCTGGACCGGTCGAACACAAATATGCAACCCGGACTTGCTGGAGCAGTAGTCATGGTGCTGCGCGGTACGGTACAAGTTACAACGTCATGGCTACAGATTTGTTTGACTTCTTCCACGATCTCTACGTCGATACATGTCAACTCCAGGCCGTAGATCTCATCCCCCACCCCGATGATCATCCGTATACCCCCTCGCAATCCCACTGCGCCCCTGCTCCAGCACACCCGGCTCATCCATCCCCAGCCGCGTCTCCAGCCCGCGGAACGTGCGCGACTGCAGAAACGCACCTAACAACGCCGTCAATTCCCCGACGCGGCAACGAAATGCATAAATGAAAGGCATACCTGCAGCGCTATCCTTGAGCGTCGCAACCGTCCCATCCTGATTCCGCAAAACCACATCCATCGACCCGTTCACCGCCGCCGCTGTGGAATCCTCCGGGTCCCCATACCGCTTCGCATGCCGGTACGTGCCCGTGACCAGCGAGAACATCGGCCGGTCCGGGTCCTCATCTTCATCCTCGTCCGCGTCCTCATTGCCATTGCCACTACCGTTCGCGTTGGAATCGAGGCCGGCTCCGCGCGCCAGCAGCTTGTCAAAGTCGAGCACGTACTCGCCCGTCCACACCGGCTCCGGGCGCAGCGCGATCTGCAGCTCGAAGGGCGTCACGATCGGCCGGTAGAAGTCCTGCCATGAGCAACCCTCTGTATGTCAGCGTTCTGCCTTCGACTCCAACGTAACTTCGACAGATCGGAAGGTGCGAAGAGAGAGAAGGGGGGGAGGGCGAAGGGTGAAATGAGAATGGGAAGCGCACCTTGGCGTCAATCAAGCTATTCTCCGGACACGCGACGAGCACGAAACACTCGATCTCCATGAAGTTTGCCAGTTTGGCCGGGTTGAGCTTGCCGACGCTGATCGTGTACGACTTTTTGTGCGCTTTTGCGAGCAGGGTGCGTAGGTGGGTAATCAACGGCAGGTAGGACGCTTCAATTTCCAACGTGAATTAGCCGAAGAGTAAATAGAGAGAGAGGAGGTTGTGGGAAGGGAAGAGAGGAAGAGGGGAGAAAAACGGGGCTTACCGACGCCGAGCGTGCCAACGAGGATTCCAAACACATCCGCATCGCGTGCCTGCTGCACGACGGCATACCGCCGCATCAGCATCCTGTTCGTGCACGCGGAGTCGGGCTCTGCGCTGCGCGCGGCTGGGTCGTATCTGTACACCTGCACCCACACCCACATCTCAGTCAGCGCCTCCTACCTTCTTCCTATGAATGTATAGGTGAAGGCAAAGAGACGTACGGGTGTGGAGGAGTGCGTCATGAGCAGGTTCGTAAGGTGCAGACTTGGCGGGCCGACGTAGAGAATTGGGTGATCGTCGGTGGTGGTGAGGGATGTGAAGGTGTCGGAGTTGGAGTCAGCTGTTGTTGTGGGTTTCTCGTTTGGCGGGGTAGGAGATGTGGGGTCTAGGCGGTTTGGGATAAGTGTGTAGGACACCGATACGCCATCCGCCGCAAGAGCATCTCGCAGGCGGGCGACAATAGTATCTGAATAGTTAACATGAGTATAACATTGACAGGGAGAGGAAGCGGGTTTTTACCTGCCTGGTGCGTATACGCAACGTCGTGCCGGAGCACTACCGCCTTGGGCAGATCCGACGAGGACGATTTCAGCGCCGCGACTAGCCGCTCGACGCAATCTGCGAGGTCAATCGATTTTTTGCCGAACACGTATATCACTGGTAGGCGATACGTCCTGCGAATACCAGCGTAAGGAGATGTATGAACAGCAATGAGGACAGGTGGAAAAGCACACTTGCTCATGCAGGCGTGTCCGTAGTGGATGATGGAGTCCGCTTCGGCGTGTTGCGCGGCGACTTCGTCTGCACAGCAGCTTTGCTCTTTGTGTCAGCTTCTATTCTGAACGGGGCTTGATGAAGGGGGGTACGCACCTGCCGTACGAAGTGTCCGCAAGCACGTAGAGTTCCTGTCCCTCCATAAGCCGCTCGCGCAGCCGCCTGAATATCGGCACCGCGTCGTGCAGAAGCTCGTCGGGAAACTGCAACGCTATCTGCCCTCCGCCCCAAGTATCAGCATCCAACCCGAGCACAGGGAAAGGGCAAGCGCACTCGTTTGAACCCGCTCGATCGGATGGCCTCTGCAGTCCGATCTATCTCGTAATGTTCGAGGAACTCTTTTGGTGAGAGGTTTGTTGTTGATTGGACTTCTTCCTCGTCGAGCGATATCGGGCGCGCGATGGCATCTTCGCCGGAGGATGCGAAGGCCGTGTTTTCTGCCATGGAGGCTTGTGGGGGAGGTGGTAACAAATCAGAGAGTCTGCATTCAGTTTCAGAGTCGAAATTGTAACCCTACGGAGGGGTTGCTGAATTGGTGATGTCATCGCAGTGAGTACTGGAAAGTAAACCTGCTGGTATGATCTGGCAGGAAAAGCTGCTAGATCGAGGCAATACAGTTACTGCATGTCGGTGTATGGATCAGAACATTTTCTGAGGTAAAATACGTTCACATTTCTGTCTCGCTTCGCCTGCGATGGGTCCGAGCGTTCCTCTGTTCACAGAGGTTCTACAAAATCCAATGAATAGCGTTTACTTTCACCGGTACATTGCTGCGACAATTTGAGCTCTATCCACTAGTGACCGTTCCTAAGAGAACATCTAATAATCCTTGCTACTTTACGAGCAGCCTCATCGTACACGCACGCGGAAGCACACGGCCGGCCCAGACACGATTCCCACGCGCGTGTAAGCCGAACAATTTCTGGCCCGCCGAGCGTCATCGTCCTCCGTGCTCGTCTCCCCCATGGCCTCCTCGTCCCCCTCCCCGCCGCCCGCCTCGCCGCTGCTCGACCGCCTGCAGGCGTTCGTCTCCGACAACAAGCGCGGGCTGCTCCTCACCGCGGCCGCCGCGGCCGTCGCGGCGGGCGGCGTGGCGTACTACGTCGCCTCGCAGCGCGGCGCCCGCGGTGACGGCGCGCCCGGCGACGAGGAGAGCGTGAAGAGCGACAAGAAGAAGAAAAAGAAGAAGGCGCACAAGAAGTCCGTCAAGGACAAGGACGGCCCGATCCTCGAGGAGATCAAGCCGAAGGCTGCGGCGGCCGCTGCTGCCGTGGCAGACGAGGGTGCGTCTCCTGCGTCCCGCGTGCGCTCCTGATGCTCGGAGGCTCATGTGTCGTATTTGTGGATGTGCGCTGCAGAAGAGGACCGGGCGCTGACACAGGAGGAGATCGACGTGCTGCCCCGCGAGGTGCGTGTCTCACCCCTGCCCCATCCCGCGCTGCCGTACATGCCGCTCACACGCACTTTGGGCACCAGGAGCGCGCGGCGGCGGCGGCGTCGCTCAAGTCGAAGGGCAACGCGGCGTACTCGGCGCGGCGGTTCCCCGCGGCCATCGACTACTACACGCGCGCGATCGCGGTGACGCCGAAGCCGGAGCCCGTGTTCCACAGCAACCGCGCGGCGTGCTACATGAACGTCTCGCCGCCGCAGTACGAGCGCGTTGTCGCAGACTGCGACGCCGCGCTCAAGCTCGACGCGCACTACATCAAGGCCCTCAACCGCCGCGCGACGGCCCTCGAGGCGCTCGAGCGGTACGAGGAGTCCCTGCGCGGTGCGTGCTTCGCTCCATCTGCCCCACTGTGTGATGGCGGTGCTGACTCTGGCATGCTCGATGGAAAGACTACACGGCCGCGACGATCCTCGACAAGTTCCAAAACGACGCGGCGGCGATTGCGGTCGAGCGCGTGCTCAAAAAGCTCTCCACCGCCAAGGCGGCCGAGATCCTCGCGACGCGCGAGCGCCGGCTGCCGTCCTACACATTCATTTCTGCGTACTTTGCGGCCTTCCGGCCCCGGGCGCTGCCTGCGCTGCCGGAGACGCCGTCGACGGGCGATAACACGCTGATTCTTGCGCTCCAAGCCCTTGAGGCGGCGGACTATGCGCACTCGGTGTCCCTTGTTAATGAGGCGATTGAGCAGGGCATTTCGTGGGACGCTGGCAAGGCAGAGGCGTTCAACCTGCGTGGAACATTCAAGTACGTATTTTTGGACACCGCCCCAACGCTGTCGTTCACGCTGACATGCCCAGGTTCCTGACTGGCGATATCACCGGTGCAAAGGACGACCTGCAACAGTCCATCGACCTGCTGCCCTCGCTCACACAAAGCTGGGTCAAAATCGCCAGCGTGTGGATGGAGCAGGGCGACCCGGCGAAGACGTTCGAGTGCTTCGAGGAGGCGATCAAGCACAACCCGAACGACCCGGACATCTACTACCACCGGGGGCAGGTGCTGTTCATCATGAACGACTTTACGGGCGCGGCGGAGAACTACACCAAGTCGACGGACCTCGACGACCAGTTCGTGTTCTCGCACATCCAGCTCGCCGTCGCGCAGTACAAGGCGGGCACCCTCGCGAACAGCATGGCCACGTTCCGCCGCACGCTCAAGGCGTTCCCGCAGCGCAGCGAGCCGCAGAACTATTAGTGCGTGTTTCGGTCAGGCGTAGTAGCTGACGGGAAGCTAATTGTTGAACGCAGCGGTGAACTCTTGCTCGACCAGCAGCGCTTCCAGGATGCCGTCGAGAAATTCGACCGCGCGATCGAGCTCGAGCGCGAAAAGTGCGTCGCGGCGCGCACACCCTTCATGCATCTGACGTACTGATCTCCGCCCACCCACCCCGCAGGACGACGATGAACGTGCTCCCGCTCGTGAACAAGGGCCTCGCGATGTACCAGTGGAAGCAGGACATCGCCGCGGCGGAGCGGTGCTGCCACGAGGCGCTGCGCATCGACCCCGAGTGCGAGGCGGCGGTCGCGACGCTCGCGCAGCTGAGCCTGCAGCAGGGCAAGGTCGACCAGGCGGTCGAGATGTTCGAGCGCCATACGGAGCTGGCGCGCAGCGAGCCGGAGCTGGTCAATGCGCTCACGTACCAATATGTGCGTTTCTTTTCTGCTTGACGTTTTCGAAGTACGGTGCTCATGGTGTGCTGCAGGCGTCGTACGCGCAGCTGGAGTTCATGAAGAACTACCCCGAGCTCGCGAGCCAGCTGACACAGATGCAGCGCGCGGTGGCGGGTTGAGTCTCGAACGCACATGTTGCAGCCTGGCCCTTGCTGGTCTGGAGGATTGAGATGCGGTTGGCCCGGCGATTCTGCTTCGGACATTTTTTTTGCTTAGAGGCTGCTACTGCCTGCCTGCCTGTGCTATCGACATCCGTTCCCACTCCCTCTGCCGCTGTTCCCTGAATACTTACAGTTTACATACATACATTGACCCCGTAATCTCATGCAAAACACCCTTCTCATGGCTACTGTACACCGTGCACGGTGCACCGTGCACCGTGCACCATGCGCCCGACTTCGATCTCGACTGCGAGGATGGATGTGGCGGTACCGGTGGCGTGATAGAACCTCCACCTTCGGCGCCTGGGCTCTGGGTCGGCAAGTTGCGCGCTGGGAGTGACATCATGTGTGGCGCAGCTGGGGTCTGGATTGAGCGCGTCGCGTGTAGGAACATCAACATGTGCAGCGCGCGCGTCTATACTTATGGCACCAGGCCCGGTGCACCGATGCACCTCTCCTCCTTGGAGCACCCCCCGTAAGTACGCGTGCCGGTCTAGCCAACTCTCGGCCGTCCGCTCGTTATTCCCGTCGCCTTAGACTGTGCAGCTCAGGCTGGAGCCGATACTGCTACACTTACGGTGAGTTCCTCGAGACCTGGTGTTGCGTCGTGGTTCGAACTTTGAAGGCGAGGACGGCCAGGCACGCACGCCTCGGTGGTAGTACTCGCGGCTCGACGGTGACGCGAACGAGGAAGCTGCAGCCCACGGCTCTGCAGCGTGTCGCGTCGCGTGCCGCGGGGGTATACATTCGCTGGAGATTGCATGCGCCGCGCCCGTAACCCACCGCGCTTACTGGTCTGCTCTGTTGCTTGTGTGCGTCTTGGGTATTTTGTGGGTTTTACGGTGCTTGGTGAGGCTGATACGAAGAGCAGGTACATATACGCATACGGATAGGAACAGCGACACTGGCGTTCGCATCGTCCTCCCACACGGTATTCCATCGCTCGCTCGCTCGCTCGTCGAGGATTACCTCCCCGCCCCCACCCCTTCTCCATCCCTCCATCCCCATCCCTCCTCCCCCATCCACCCTCCAGCCCCCCGCAGCATGACCTACCCCACCGAATTCTACGAGCCCAGCAACGGCATCCGCCCAGGCATGACCGCGCCCGCGAGCCTCGCATGGCGCTACCCCGACCCGGACGCGCCGCTCCCCGTCTTCCTCGCCGTGCACCCCTACCCGATCCCCGCGCAGCCGAACCCGCGCGACCGCCACTGGGCGCTGTGCTGGGAGCAGGGCTACGCGCTGCGGCCCAGAGCGGCGTTGGCGCTGGCTGAGGAGGACGAGGACGAGGACGAGGAGGATGTGGACGGGGACGGGGTGGATGGGGAAGGGGAAGGGCTGGTGGGGAGAGAAAGGGAGAGGGAGCCGCTGCGCGTGCCGGTCGCGCGCGTGCTCGAGGTGCGCCGCGAGGACGGGCGCGAGCACTGTACGTTCTGGGGGCCCGTCACGCGCTGCATGCCGCTCGCGTGCGCGCTGCCCCGTCCCGCCCATCCCGCCCTTTCCCTCCCCGCCAGCACCAACGCGCACCACCACCCGAACGCGGGCGCGCGCTTCGTGCCCGTCGCGCGCCTGACGCTCGCGCAGCGCCGCATGCTCGAGAAGCTCGCGGGCGCGGTGCGCATCATGAAGCCGAACGGGTGGTGGAACGGCCAGAACTGGGTCGTGGAGGTGTTGAAGGCCGCTGCGGAGCAGGATTTGATTACGCCTGAGCAGAGGGATACGGCGATTTTGGCGGCGGCGGAGCCGTAGGCGTGCGTGTGGTTCGAGGGATGGTTTGGGTTTGGGTTGAGGTGAGTCTGGGTGGTGGAAGGAGGGAAGCAGGTGCTGATTGGGTTTGGGTTTATGGGGGTTGGTGTAGCTTCGGGTTGGGGAAAGTCAACGTCAGAAGTCAGAAGAAGTGAAAACGCAAAAACGCAAAACAACATCCAAAATGCACAACGCAAAACCAGCCCCGCCTGGACCTAAACAACACCACCGAACAGTGCACATGAACCTGCCTCGCTTTGGTTTGCATTTCTCTGGGATTATCATACCGATATCGTGTACCGTGTATCTGCTTTCTCTCTCTTGCTCTCTCCCTCCTTCCCTTCCCATCTCTGTCTCCGCCTCCATCTCGCCTGCTCTGCTTTCATTCCGGGATCCGATGTACTGTATCACTATACCTCCTGCAGCATTCCGATGCGCACCGCTTTTTGGCTTTTGTAGACGTGGATTTGGCTTTTTGGTCTTGGGTGAGTACTATACGCTCATGTCATGCCTTCTTTGGCGTTGAGGAATCGGAGTCGCTGATGCTGGTGGTTTCTGCAGATCGATACGCGATTGTTCGTGTTCAGTTTGTTATATCCTTGTTGTATGATACCCGCAATCGGTTATGAGGCAATGCGCGGCTGCTGCTGTATGTCCGCGGATACCTCGATAAAATGGTGTTACTCGACGCTAGCTTGCAATTCTTACGAAAATCGACACGAGACAGTCGACGTTACAAGTTGAAGCACCCAGCCAATCGATGACGTACTGCTGCAGTGCGACTGGCGCTCAAACTAGCAAATTTTGACGTTCTTCCCTTCAGCTTCATGCGCCGATGTCAGTCATTGTCGTAAGCCTCCCTCCCTTCCTTCGGTCCTCTCTTCCCCGATTCCGGCCCGCGATCCTCCTACAAGTACTTGTTCCGGCGCCGATGATGGACGAATTTGGGAATCCCGCTGCTACAAACGTACGACGCGACACGAGGATCTGGGTTTCTGCCCAAGTAGGCACTTGCTTGCCCTTCTTGGCTCGGCTCAGGCAATATTGGGGGGGTTCATTCGTGATAGTTGCTGCGGCCACCGGTGGCGCCCTTGTTCCGGATGGGGGACACCATTTGTCTGGTCCTGGTCAACATTGCCCGCGGTCGTCGTGTCCGAATGTGTCCCAGGCGCTGGCGGGAGTAGAATGGTGCTGGAGATTGGCTATCGATGCACAGTGATTGGTGAGCATGCTGTTCTGGCTTAGGAGGTCCCGCATTTACGTGCGTCAATCAGGTGGAGTTTTTTTGTGCGGTTTTACGTGTTTGTTGGATATGGGCCGTTGTCCTCCGCGGAGATGGGGTGTGTCTTTACCGTCAATCCGGTTCATTCACCGACGATGGGCGGCGGACGGTGCGCACACCGAGGCGACGACTTCATGCTTCGCGATGCCCTCAGTCTGATCCAGCCTCCAGACTATTTTCCCCTGGGCTATCCACCGTGGGTGAGCGTGTTATCCTGGTTTTCAGGTCGTCCTGATTTACGTGCGTTGTCTAGGCTCACCAGGCGTAGAAAATAAAATCTTCTGCACCATTTACGCGTCTGCCGGTAGTGGAATTATCTAAACGTCCTTCCTTCGTGAACAAGATGCGTACCTTGCGACCGGTAGTATGATACGCTCTCCGATGGTGGGCGGCGGATGGGGCATACATTCGATGACGTGTTTCGCGACTTTCTCAGTTTGGTTCCGGCGCCAGGTCGGATTCTCAGCACCGGCCCCGGGGTGTCCATCGTGCGTCGCCATTGACTGTGCGTGTAGAATTGCACTTGCGAATGCGGTTGGCGATACGGTGAGCACTTCAATAGTATCCAGTGTTCTTCTATTCCGTCGCTTATGTCCATCGTCCAGGGTCCTAGATATAAAAAAATCCGTGTAAATGGCCTTCGTGGCCATCGGGAATTTCGCAAACTACCTCACCTCCGCGGAGATGTGTCGATGTACGGCCGGAGGCTCTGTGGAAGAACAGTACTCTATCACGCTCCCAGCGTTCTGGGTTTCAAATCTCCAGGTTCCTGAACTGTCTTTTACGTGCGTTGAAGTTCTGAGTTTGTTTGCCGCAGATATTTTATGCAATCGTGTGTCTATCGGAATTAGGCACTGCAATTTTTTGGAGGACTCGACTTCCTCCGCGGAAATAGTAGCAACCTGGTTGGCGCAATTACGGTTCATCGTTCGACGATGGGGCCTAGGTACCAGCGAGTGGGCGGTGGGTGGTACCTTCTTCTGTTTCACATCTCAACTCAGAGTGCTCAGTTTGACAGACCCAGGGCCAACGGCTTCAGTCTGTTGCCGCGCGCTATGGAGCTGATACTCAAACGCGGGCAACTCGTGAACTCGGGTGTGCGGGCGGTGGCTGGCGCGCCCCAGGTACGGACGCGCCTCGCCAGCTCCTACCACCCATCAGGATTCAGTTGAGTTCTGGTGGAGGTGTATGAAACTATGAAGGTTGCGGGTGATTGGTGACGAGCGGTAGGCGGGAAAAAAATCGTTCCTCATTACATCCAGCTGGTGTGTACTGTGGCTATGCTCTGGCTTTCAAGCTTCCTAATCTATCGCATCATCCGCCGTCCAGGTCCAGGTCTGACAATGACATTTGGCATCCTGTGGACACGTCTGCCGGCAAATCAATTACAGTGAAGTATGTCCGCGGAGACGGTGAGCTTTTGATATTTCTCTCCCAAGAGATGGCCCTAGAAGAGGGATAGGCGGCGGGTAAGACGTTCTCTGCGGGAGACGATAGGTTTCACACCCGACGCTCAAATTCAATGCGACTTTTGATAGAGCCGTGACCAGAAAGTAAGCCAGTATCAGGATCATATCACGGCCCCAGTACGTTGCTGCGCGCTTTCTGTTTTGATCATTCAACGACTGTTTATAAATGTGCATTTAGGAATCAGGACGCTCGAGCTGAATGCGAGCATGATCCTTCATACTACCGGGAAGAAGGTTAGGATCTGATCCAATCACGGCTTCAGCCTGTTGCCACGCGCTCTGGGACTCAATCCTGATGTTCGAGCGGCTGTTCATACAACTGGGGAGATACCCAGGACCTCGGCGGGTATCACGGATCCGCTCTGCCAGCGCGCGCGCTATCAGGATTCAGTACGTCCTGGCGGGGAAGTACGAGGCACAAACTACGAAATGTAGCGACGAAAATGATTGGCGACTGGTGCATTCAACAAGACTGTACTCGCAGCTCCTTATGGCCTCCCTTCGTATTAATCGTACGGTCGTAGGTCTCTGAAGAGTGGATATAAACCCTCCTCTCGAGACGAACCTGCCGCATCTCCATCGTCTCCAACCTCTAACAGTTCAAACGTCTGTCCTTCAGTCAACCCTCTAATCGAATATGCAGTCGCTCTTTCAATTATCCAACCGCTCATTTGGGCTAGTGGCCACTCTATCCGTTGCTTTATTCCGTGAGTACGCCCTGGTGTTGAATTTTGAATTTACGTTGACTTCCAGGGTTTGCAATTGTAGTCTTTGCAGCCCCTGCCGCTGGATACCCGATGCCAAAGGCTGAAATGGCACCGTACAATCCTAGGTCTGTTACTGAGCCCACGGTATGCATATCCGAGTTTAAAGTAACAGTGGTCGATTATTTATCGATGTTTGCCTGCCGGTACTTACAGGTCCGGGATGCTGGCGACTACAATGTCGCAGCAGTCAGAGATAGCCTCATTGATGAGGTTTGCTATGGAGATTGCAGGCGGGATGTGGAGGGAGAATACTGAACAACTTGTCTGAGTAAGTGTGTTGAAGTGGGGAGATATCGTGGCGCTGGGCCGCTCGTGCGGTGAGGCTGGGTTGGGTTAGGTTCGTTTGTCTCGCGAAGGGATTATATCCGACTTGTCGTTCGTTTGCGTATTCTATATTGTTCACACTTTTATTCGATATGGACTTAGCCAATCATCAATGGACGTTGACGAGGATTCTCTCGTGGCACTGCATGAGGCCTACAGTTCTCGTTCAACCTCGATCCGTACGAACGTCGGTACCTCCCGACTCGCAGCAAGAAGCGCAATAAGCGGCTGGTTCTGAAAATTATCGAGGACAACACGAAGAGGATGTATACCTACACAAGGCTGAAAAACTTCTTCTTACTCTATGGCGGCCGGGTCAAGGGCTAGGGCGAACTGGGGAACCCAGTTATTGTAGGGGACGAAGACGAGCTGCAGAAGACTACAGCAGATGCCTCTGGCAGGGAGGGAGAGTGTGCAGCTCTCTTCTGCCATGCTTGAGGGTTTTGAAGATACGAGGAGGCGAAAGAGAAGGGCCGTGAAGCGTCTCCGGGTAGTGTGTCTGTGGTGGAGAATCCCTCGACATGTATGAGCGTTTCTTTTGTACACTTTTCCAGAAAAAATATTGAATACCATGGTATTAGTTTATATATCTGCATATGCCAGAAATTGAGCCTAGACTTGACCTCTGAACTGATGTTGAAGTCGAGCGGAAGCAAAACGTTCGGGCAGGGGACACGCCAACGACCAAGTCCCGCGGACCTCCCAGGAGTCCCACTTGCCACGTGCCTGGTCTCTGCGCAATCAGTCGAGCGCCCGAGTTGAGGGCGCTGTCTCTTCATCGTCGCCCACATACGGTAAATATCAAGTTTTCTTCGCATTCACAACGCTACGAATGCAACAAATATATAGCAGAACATGTAGTAAGTCTAATAGCACATCGTACAACATCAACACGACTCTAAAATAGATGGCTATCGGACATGAGGCTCTCCACCCAGCCATGACAAAGTCCCCAAACATATCATACGGCCATCGCCTCATCGATGAAGCACCACGAGGTGAATGTCTGGGTCCGAGAAAAGTTGAAAGGAAAAGTAGAGAAAAAGCCAAAGTGCGTTCTTCCTCCCCCGATACTAGCACTCACGACGCTTGCTCTCTGCAGGCAAGGTCCTGCAACACCAGCTCGACGACACGACACTCCTACCTTACCTGCACCGTCTCTGACCCACCTCATGCTCGCACCCCCGACCATCGCACTGCACGCTCTACGCCCTACAGCCCCCACAGCGCAACCTGCCCCGATCCACAATCGATCTTCATAACATCCTCATCGCGCACCGT